>SOPF01028459.1:0-64988 GCA_012979155.1 Hypericum perforatum
TTTTGGAGAAAATTTCAGGAGGCTATGGGAACTCATTTAGATTTGAGTACGGCCTTTCATCCTCAAACTGATGGTCAGTCTGAGCATGTTATTCAAATTTTGAAGGATTTGATGCAAACTTGTGCCATTGATTTTGGAGGAAGTTGGGATCATTATTTATCGTTGATGGAATTTGCTTACAATAATAGCTATTAGTCAAGGATCAATATGGCTTCGTATGAAGCATTGTATGGGAGAAAATATAGATCTCTGCTATGTTGGAACGAGGTTAGTGAGAAATAACTTTTGGGAAATGAC
Source organism: Hypericum perforatum (assembly GCA_012979155.1). Lineage (NCBI taxonomy): Eukaryota > Viridiplantae > Streptophyta > Magnoliopsida > Malpighiales > Hypericaceae > Hypericum > Hypericum perforatum. Next base: position 298 of record SOPF01028459.1, read on the forward strand.
TTGGTGCAAGAAACTAATAAGAAGATATAGTTGATTCAGCAACAGTTAAAGATAGCTCAAAGTCAACAAAAGTCATACTCTGATAAGAGGCAAAAGGATATCGAGTTTGATGTAGGATTGCACGTTCTTCTCAAGGTTTCATCCATGAAGGAGACAATGAAGTTTGGAAGAAGGGGCAAGCTTAGTCCAAAATATATCGGCCCATTTGAGATTTTAAAGCGAGTTGAGCCAGTGGCTTATCGATTGGCTTTGCCACCATCCTTGTCACATATTCATCTAGTGTTCCATGTCTCGATGCTTAAGCAGTATTTGCATGATCCTATGAATGTTTTGGAAGCACAAATAATGAAAATCAGTGGAGATTTGACATTTAAGAGAATCTAATTAGGATTTTAGATCGTGAAGTCAGAAAGCTTCGAAATAGAGAGCTTCCAATGGTCAAGATTGAATGGACAAATCGTTCTTTGCCGAGGCAACTTGGAAAATAGAGGAAGAGATAAAAACCAAGTATCCCTATCTGTTCGCATGACAAGTAAGTTAGTTCTTGTTAAGTAAATTTGAGGACCGAATTTTATAAGGAAGGGAGACTATTATGACCCTAGTGATTATTGTCTTGTAGTGGCCATTAGGTCCGAAGACCCTCAACCTTTGATTGTTTCTGTTTCGATTGATTTTCAGAATGTTTAGGCTTAGTTTGTTGACCTTTAGTGAAATAGGCATAACTTTCTCATTCAAACTCCAAATTGGGTGATTCTAAGATGAGTAGATCTAGAAGACCTAGATCTACGACTTTGCTGTTTTGAGTTTTGTGAGTTTTGTTGAAACCCAGTGAACGCTGGGAACCTTAGCGATCACTAGGGGATGATAGAATGTCCAGATTTGGGACCAGCAACTACTGGGTCCCTAGCGATTACTGGGCTACCAAACAAACTTTATTTTTGGACTCTTTTAACCTTCCTTTTGGATAAATATCTTGGGGAAAGGCTTGGGCTTGACCCACTTGATCTTATCCATTAGAAATAAGAGAAAAGATAGTGGGAGAAGAGGAGAAAATGTGGGAAAGGAGAAGAGGAAGAAAGGAGGAAGATCTCAACAACTTGGAGCCCTAGGTAAGTAGTTTTGTGAGGTTTTGCTTAACTTGAGTAGGGATGCTTTCTTTACCTTGAAGAAGAAGTAAGTATGTAAGGTTTTGATCAAGCATTTGTAGACCTAGGTGAGGAGATTGAGGTGAGTTGAGGATGTGATTTGATAATATGTGGAAGATAGTTGATGAACTAAGCTTTGATGATGAGTTTTGTGGACCCTTGCATAGTTTTGGAGGTTGCCTTGTAGGAATCCAAATTTAGGGACTTTAAGATGAGTTTTCCTATTTTCCACATGCTAGAGAGGTCGTTAATGATAGTGGTTTTACTCTGTTGGCTAGTTGATCGACGATTTAAATTCGAGAAATGAGAGGCATGAAGCAAAGCATGGAACTTCTATTTGTGTGATTAGAGCACCGTGTGTCTTGGTAACGGGGATATTATCTAACTATATATACTTGATTTGATATATTTGAATTGTCTTGAATTGTGCTTTATGTTTGGATCTTTGACTAAGTGTCCTTTGATGTTTTCTTGAAATATTTGTCTGATTGGTAATTATGTGTCCCATTGTGATATGAGACATTTGTTATAAGTTTACATATGTGGCCAATTAGTCATGGTCAATATGAATGTTGGTGAGTCATTTATGAGATGGCGGATGATGAGGTCAACCCGTGACCAGCCAAAGATGTTGGCATATGTGCACATATATTGAGGATGCGTTGGATTTTGATATGATATGTTTGGCTGACGGGGTGGTTCTGAAGGTACCTTTAAGATTTGGTATCCTCGTGCAGGTGTGGGAGTGACACAGTCTAGACCTATCTATAGCTCATCTATTATGTGACCTATTGGTTTGTGTATATTTGGTAATTGAAGTTCATCCGATTTGTGTGATGTGCATGTCTACCTTTGTCTGAAATTTGATTATGTGATACTTGATGAATTTACTTGTGAAGTGATACCTTGCTATTTTGTCTTCATTTTATCAATGCTTACGTGTGATATGATTAATTAATTAATTAGTTAGTTAATTATGTGTTACATTTAATATCTTTCTAATAAGTATTCTAAAATACTTATCCCCTTTCTCCTCAGGTGAAGAAGTTTAGGGATCGGTTGATTTCTAGAGAGTATCTTTTGTCTTTTCATCCGAGTTAAACCTGTTGGCTTCATTCCGTGTTACTTTTGAAGTCTCCAGATGATACTTTCTCTTGTAATCTAGGTCTCTCTATTGTACATAGTTGGTCTTGGATTTATGACGAAAGCTAGAATCCAAGACCCATTGGTCTTGTAACCTAGAATTATGCATATTTGTATTATGTACATAGTTAAACTCGTTGTCTTCATTCTGGGTTACTTTTTAGTTTATTATATTTTTAATTTCTCGAAGGTATATAAATCATTTACATCAAAATGTATATGGTGACATCAGCAAGTAAATCAAGAATATAATAATACTATAAAAACTCAGAAATTAATAGGAAAACTACATTATCTTCTAATTTAATTTGACTATACCCTAGGGGTTCAAAAATAATTAATTAGCTCTTAATTTTAATATATTTGTCAACAATTTTAATTGATCCTAGTTGTTTGTTTTGTTGATTATAATTTCTGTTGAAAAGACATTGATTCCGAGGAATCCAATTGAGTACGAAGGACTGAGGTAAAATTTTTTTAGTGGGAGCGTCAATTTTGTCTTTTCAAACTGACCATTGTTAAAGAAAAAAGAATATTCTCACGCCATAGACTTACAAACATAATAAGTCCAAACTTTAAGGATGTCAGAATAATTTAGCATACAAGAATTTTTTTATTGATTTAGGTAAATACGAAATACGTCAAATAGTTGCCGAGTGACCATTTGGTCCAGTGGCATTGTTCCCACTCATGTGGGGTTGAGTGGGGTGAATTCCAGGGTTTCTGGCATGAACATTTCTGATCTAATAGAATAGAATTTAGAATAGGATAAAAAAAAAGTCAAATAGTTTGCCCTTAACGAAACTCATTGTTGCGAGATAATGTAATGGGCCGAACTTTATGCTGTCGAATTGTGATTACTAAATGCCCAAGCCCGTCAAAAGTGACAATTCTTTGAGGCCCGAAGTCCAAGAACATCATTTCTTTGAGGCTCTAAGAACAGATTAGACATGAATACTTAAACATCATTATGCTACAAGTTTTATTGACCCTTTGAACTTATCTTATAACAAATCTTAGATAGATGCTTAATATAGATACATAACTATAAACATGTAATTGCTTGCAAGAAATCTAGATTGAGACACTGTTCGGAATTCCCCTGCCAGTAAGTCCACCTCCACTGCTAGGAACCAACAATGTGTACGGCATCAGAACAGGACCTGTCCGGTTCTTCAATTCCATGTCGTTGTTCATCTCAACGATCCTGTCCTCGATCTCAGCTAGCTTCTTTCCGAACTTCTCAAATGCCGCCAGGGGTTCGGCATCAGTCGTCCACTCGGGAGTGTCTCTCTGGCCAAGATACACCTCATCAGAGGAATGCCTTGACAAGATCTCTATAAGTGAAATGCCAACAAGAGTCTGAAGCTGAGCTGTGATGGTCCTCAGGAAACCCTTTTCGGGGTCCGACTCAAGCTGTTTGTATTCGGGAGTGCCTTTCTCGGGCATGAACCTGCGACTTATGCTCGGACGATTAGGATGGTACCCTCCGTAAGGATACTGCCCGAAGTTGATGGCTGCATGGAGAGCAGATGCCACCCATATGATGATCGTGCACGATTGTATTAGCTCTTCGCGCGTATGCATCTTAGGCCACCAAGTCTCGTCTTTCTTGTCGCCATGGCCTTCCTCTCGCAGTTCCTTCCACCAGGTTTCAAGCTCAGTGTCCTCACGAACCATATCATCTGTCCTGTAATAGAAACAACAGTAGTCTTCCACCCATTCCCTGATTGCAGACCATATCTCGAGCCCGTCAACTGCGTAAGGATAGTCTTTTACCACCAGGCGAACACCATGTCGCGATTTTGGATCTTCCACTGCCATTCCTCTAAGAAATATCAAATATGTTAAGTGTCAACGAGGCGAAGAAATAAACATAAACATAAGCTTATCAGGTTCCGTCGACATACCTTTTCTTCAGATCTTCAGGGAGTGCTTGCTCAGGAAAAACCCAACTTTTGTATGCAAAGGATGACATCTCCATTGAATACTTCGAAGGGAAAACCGTCAACTCAAGGATCCCGCCTGCGTTGATGAGGGTTTGTCTGGCGAAGGCGTTGATATTCATTGTGTCACGGAAATGAGGGTGCAGAAGTTTGTAGATTGGGTGAAGCATGCTAAGCTGCCGATTCGTCGCTATCACAAAAGGCTCCATCACAGCATGTGTGTGCAACCTGATACAAGAAAAACAAGAAAGCGTGTCATCGAAATGCAACTTTCCGAACTGTATAAATGATCTTTCTGATGGATTTATACCAGTGGCTGATGAGCTGGTGCCAGCCGGAGTCGTTAACAGCAACGTACGCCTTTGCAAGCTGCCAGATAGAACCTTCGACACCATCTTCAGCTGGCGTGAACACCTTGCTAATCGCTCCGAGCTTGTCTGATTCAGGATGAGGCAAGCTTAATTCTATCACAAGTGGCTTCAATGTTCCATCATCTTTCAGAAATAACAGCGTCCTTGAAGCATAAGTCTTTGTCGATGTTGTGTTTATCCGCCTAATGTATGGCATCAAGCCATCATGGTAGTCCAAGATAAGAAGTCTCTTATTCTCAATGGCCTGCACGTTCAAAATTCGTTAACATAGTGGCATACTTTCGAATGATTTCAAGTCTAAATTAACAGAAGAGAGTGCCATAATTAGGGCGATTTTTACCTCTTTGATTGAAATTGCATCCAAGTTGTGCTTTATGTGATCTTCAGTTATCTTACTGTCCTGATTGCCATATTGATCATGGTTAAGCTTGCTCTTTGGAGGGAATTCCTGCATTTGAAAGGATAGAAAGAATTAGAGCCAATAAATGTTCCTAATCTCGCAAGTCACCTCCTATTAGTCTTCATCCTATACCTGAAGACAGCTTATCATTACAGGATTTACACCAGCCAGCATTTCTCTTGCAAATTCTTCGTCAGTCCTCCAAGCTGTCTTGTCCTCTGCTCGAAAGAAGAAACATGTTCATATAGCAGAAACTAGATTAGAACAAAATTCTCATCTAAAGGACGGATGGATCATACTCGCAATTATTTCGGGCTCTGGAAACTTGAGAAGTCCCTCTCCATCAGTACGAAATATCTCTTTGAGCAGCTCAAGAGGGATATTCTTCTCCATAGCTTGCAGGGCAGGTTCGTTGAGTAGCTTAAGCCCTCCCTCGTACATCGCCATCTCATCGTTGAACGAGTCAAACTCATTTGGAGTAGTGTCAATCAGGCCTTCCAGCTCGGACTTCAGAACCTGACCGACCGATTTCAATGCGTAAGCTAAGAAATCCGACATCTTCAAATGTCCGAACCGTTCGTCTCGTGGAACGTAAATATTCAAACTGGACAAGATGGGCAGCCTGCTCTCGTTGCTGGCATCCGCCTTGGATGGGGGCCGACCAGTCCTTCCGCGGCGCGGATAAGGGTACTCGGAGGACCCGCCAAGAACGGGACGGGCATACTTCGGACCCCGTTTTGGATCTCCCAAGTCATTGTAAAGAGCGTAATCATAGACCCTGTCCCATTCCTTGAGCTCTCCCTTGCCATCTCCTCTTAGGTTCACCAACTCTTCCTCCCTGTACTTTCGAAGTGGCATTGGCGTCTCATGAGGCAGATACGTCTGTGTAATTGCAGCAGACCAAGTCACACATCTGGTTTAGCTAGAAAAATTGTCCGGTGTATTTCCATTTGTTGAAATTTGCAAGTTATGGTTAAATTAGAAAAATTCAATGATTTAGTTAGTGGTGTGGTCTCGCTGCAGCAACTTTCTTTCTTTTCTTTGGTAATAAAGATCGTAATTTTTACACTAATATTATTATACTCACCAATAATTGAATTCTCAACTTTCGTCAAATTCATATTCGTCATAAAAACAAGTGCCTCTGGCAATTAATTAATTTGGTTACCTTGTTGGCGAAGAAAATGCGGTCTTTGACGTAATGTTTGGCAGGATAAACCCAAGAGTTGCAGACGAAATAGACGCGGCCTTCGCCGCCGGGGACATCGTCGAGGGTGAGAGTCCTGAGGTAGAACTCGCTGTGATGTTCGTTTCGTACGACGACGGCCCCCGGAACTCCGACGTCGTCATGGTCCCAATCAAACGTCACGTTGAACGCCGATTCGCCGGCGTTTAAAGGGGTGATTGTGGTTATCCATTCTTCTAAGTGGGCTGCATCTCCCAGCTTCCCTCGTAAACCATCCTTCTCATTCTCTGTATCCGGAAAAGTTGTTCAAACAAATATTTTCTATGTTCAAACAAATATTTTCTATGTTCAAACAAATAATTTTCTTAAAAAAATGTGTGAAATTGTTGTATCCATAAACTATTTTGTGGCTAAACAAATGATGTTCAGATATTGAAATATATTCATATTCCGTGTATTCCTAGTTCCTACTACACTAAAAAAATGGGTCGGGCCGCGGCTAAATATTTAAATGTTTAGCTAGATTTTAACTTGGAAAGATAAAATGCGATAAATAAATTGTTTGGTAGTTTAATTTTACTGGAATATAAGTTAGAATAGTCAATGCCAGCCAGTTTAGAATTCAACTAGATCTGGCTTTTGAACAGAGTCATCGTTGACTTACTTTGACTCTGACTTGTCAAAGTATATGAACTAGTTTTTGTTATAATAAAATTTTTATGAACTACGGAGTGTGCAGTGAGAACACCACTAAAAACCATGCATTATTTTATATTGAATAAGTCAAACATTTACATGTTACCATAATTTGATATTGGGAAAAGTTCATACAAGATCCTAAGGTTACAACGTTTTTGCGACGTAGTTCTGTGGTTTAAAACTATTCATTTAATCATGAGATTATATTTTTTTCTTTTGCGAAAGAGACTCAGATAACATTCCAAACCAAAAAATATTCTTGACAAAAAATAACATTGTTTTTTTACTGATGTGGCACGCTACGTCATGATTATTTCAATAATTGGCATACTCGGTTGATTTTTACAATGCTTGCAAATTGAGTATGACAAGTACGGATTTATGCAAATTGATTTTGACAAAAATCGTTATGAACTGTGGAGTGTGCAGCGAGAACACCACTAAAACCATGCATTAATAAGAGTGTATCATATTAGTAGTTGGTACATTGTTGAATGAGTCAAACATATACCGGTGACCTGTGACCATCATTTGATATTTAGAATGCATGCAAATTGAGTATGACAAGTACGGATATTTAATATATATGGTTGAGAATTGAATATTAGGAACATTTAATGTCACTAGTAGGCACCGCCGTGGATACATTTTTATATTCCAATTTGAGATATAATACCAAAGTAAACCTTGGATTTCTCGCACACTCCTGGCCCTGCTTCGGAAAATGGTGCATAAGAACTATATTTTAATTACATGCAATTAATGTCATCCTCATTCCTCTCTCGTAGTTTTCTTTGTTGTGAACTTTTTGTGTCATATTTGTTTTTCAATTTGTAATTTAACAAAAAATATAAATGTTGTTTAATTCTTTCAAAAAAATTCAAATACTATTATCTAGAAATTTCTGTAAGTAGCTCATAAAATAGGAGCGAACTAATCTCAAATACCATAAATATTAAAAATAATTAATAAAAAAATATATTTTAGTATCTTGTAGTAAAACGCTTTTGACACTCCATTACCGTATAGTTTTAAAATGTTCAGCATATAGACAAAAGTTTTTCTAATTGATACTCCAGTATTTGAGTTTTTTTTTTTTTACATAAAATCCACAATTGCAATTAAATTTAAACTTTTAAAAACTAAAATAAATATATAATAAAATATTATAAGATCGGGAGAACAGTTTTTTATACAATTTTCAGATTTTTTGATGGATAATTTATAAAACAATTATTCAGAATTATATTTGAGAGTATTTATATTGAAAAAAAATTATTCTAGTTGTGAATATCTACTAAAAAAACTTGTGTCACTTGATTGAATATTGTAAAATGACAGGGTGATGAAGTGTCAAAGTACGAAACTACAGCTTACTAGAATGGAGTTTTACCAAAGGTTAACAAAACGACAAAAATGGAGAGGAAAAGCTAAAGAGCGAGCAAGGAAGGGGAGGGGATATTTGAAAAGTCAACTGACCTGGGTCGCAGTGAACGGAGCTAACCAGTCGAAAAGAGACTCGTCCGCCAAGAAGCTCATGGACTCGGTCAAGAACGGTGTCGTTGAAGTCGTTCAGGTCCAAGACGTTCTTCTTCATCAACACCACCGTCCCTCTCACCTTCCTCCCCTCTCCCTCCGACCTCCTCATCTTCTTTGTGTTGCCGTTGCCATGATGACCGGTGATCGCTTCCACAATTTCGTGAAGCATTTTTGTAATTTGGTGATTTGTTTAAATGATTTTTGGGTGTTGACCCAAAAGGAATTTGGATCTGATAGTAGCTTATAAATTAGGCCCGAGTCGAATATTTTGAATAGAATATGATCTTTGTGTTAGAGTTGTAAAGATGTGAAGGTACTGGATGCTGCTCAAGTAGAAGGATATCTCTATATATATAGGGAGGGAAAGTGTAGTAGTTAGTGTACAGTTGCTTGATGTCCCACTAGTTTTATTTTATAGGACTGAATTAAATAAAGAATGTTGACTTGGAAAGTTTTTTTTGTTCGTTTTACTTTTCGGATTAATAAGAGAAAGACTCGCAGGAGACGAGGAAAAGTGAATAATTAATTACTTGGATTATATTTTTCTTTCTTTTGAGTTCAAGGAAGGGAAATAAACAAGAAAAATATCGCATATTGATTGAATATTTTTGTATAATACTTATTGTATTATATTTTCTTATAACTAGAACAATGTGGTGTAATTTCAATTTTTTGATACATGAAATTTTATTATTCACACCAACCATGCCGTCTCACACTAAACAATTCTTAAAAAAGACGTATAATTTATTGGATATTTCATAAGTTTCGGTTTATGAGATATAGACCGCGATAAATTTTAGTCGATCATAACCCGTAAGAAATAATGGGATCGACCCAACAAAACAGGTCGCAGGGGTCTAAAAGACAACATTACCTAGCAAGGGTTTAAGAAGGCAACATCCCTTGCCCAAATAGTATCCATTGTTTGGTAAAAGAGTTCGAGTTTTGGCTTGGAAAAATGGAAGACTCAGAGGGAGTCGAATACACGAAGGGTACCAAATACGAGGTATATTGTGAGGGTTTGAATCTCGATTACGATTTGAGAACTTCTCGATATCCTGACGACATTAATTCGCTACACTAATTATACTCACAATGATCCCAGAGAGTCAAACTAATTGTTTAAAAAATTTTCTACGAATCCTTAAAATCTTATACACCAAATTCATCCTCCATGCCACAACAAGTTTTCTAAGATAACTATCTATTAACATTTGCGCTGTTAGATAGTTGACATCGTATAGTGTTAAGATTTGGAATTCGATAGCTCCACCTCCATCTATTTAATTAAGATTATTAAGATCTATTTTTTTTTTCAACTCTTCGTCCCTTTGTGAAATTCTGTGTATGCTCCTCAGTTATTTATTTTTTTGTATAAACTAATCTTACATATTTTCAAAAAATAAATAATAAATGTCTGTAAATTTATATACCCCTAGTGTCCTGTGATTTCTAACATTTTGTTATTTTGTTATGTAGAATTGTGAAATTACTAGGAAAGCGTACATCCTGATAATGTAAACAAGACTACCTTTCCATGTCTGTTTTATTAGGATGGACCTGAACTCTTAGACGACTAAGCCCACTGGATGACCGGGACAAGCGTCGATTTTGTTCCCGCGTCAAGCCGCGTAACGAGCATCGACCCTAGTCATCTTGACAAGATTCATGTTTTCTTTTAGACTTGACCAGATCGCATTTTTGCACTTCAATAATCTTTTGATTTATTGTTCTTTTTACGAATTTAAAGATTTTAACAATTACATGAGTTCAAGGAAGGGAAATAAACAAGAAAAATATCGCATATTGATTGAATATTTTTTTATAATAGATTTTTTATAATATTTTTTATAACAAGAGCAATGTCGTGTAATTTTAATTTTTTTGATACATGAAATTTTATTATCCACACCAACAATGTCGCCTGACTCTAAACAACTTCTAAAAAAACGTATACTTTGTTAGATACTTTCATAATTTTTGATCTACGAGATATAGATCGCGATAAATTTTGGTCGAACATAACCCGTATAAAATAATGGGATCAACCTAACGAAACAGGTCGAAGGAGTCTAAGGGACAACGTCACCTAGCGAGGGTTTAAGAAGCTAGCATCCCTTGCCCAAATAGTATGCATTGTTTGGTAAAAAGACTCCGAGTTTTGGCTTGAAAAAATGGACACGGAGGGAGCCGAACACCCGGAGGGTGCCAAGTACGAGGTACATTGTGAGGGCTTGAATCACGATTACGGTTTGAGAACTTCTCTATATCCTGATGACATTAGTTCGTTAAACTAATTATACTCACGATAATTCTAGAGAGTCAAACTAATCGTCCACGAATCCTTGAAATCTTATACACCAAATTCATCCTCCATGCCACCACTAATTTTCTTAAGATAACTACCTAAGTTATTTATTTTTAGTTTGCAATAATCTTACACTTTTTCAAAATTTAAACAATAAATCTCTGTAAATTTATATACCCCTTGTGTCCTGTGATTTGTAACATTTTGTTATTTTGTTTTGTAGAATTGTGAAATTAATAGGAAAGCGTCCATCCTGATAATGCTCGTAGTGGCTCTCTATTGGGCGAGCCACGCACCTCGCTAACATGCGAAGCGCCTTCGCATATCAGCGAGCATTCTCCGCCCACATGCCAGGCTGATGCCCTGACAACGTGGGTCGTTTTGATTGGGCCACGTCGGTCAGGTCAACCCAGTCAGCACATAGTCAGTTTTTAAATTTTTAAAAATTTGAAAAAAATCAGAAAAAATTTCTAAATATTATTTCTACCATTTTCTACCTTCCAATTTGAATAAAATTTTGTATTCAAATAATTTGACTTTTGGGATAAAAAATATTGTGCGGTCCAGAATTGTTTAAAAATTTATGTGGTCCACTTTTGTTTGAAAAATCTATAAATAGATATCAACCTCTTCAAAAAAATTTCATGTCGCAAAATTTGTTAATTCAAAATTAAATGTAGCATTTTCCAAGTTATTGGAAATCATATTCGAGTTTAGTTTAGTTGCCTGAATTAAAAAAAATAGAGCTGAAAAAAAAGTTGACGTGGACCATAGAGACACGACATTATAGCAGGGTCAGGGGTATAGGTTGAAAACTGAGAGTAAAGACATTGCTGACATAAAACGAGGGCACGACACTGTAGTGGGATGAGAGGTGCAGGTAGTCTAAGCCCACTGGATGACCGGGACAAGAGTCGATTTTGTTCCCGCGTCGAGTCGCGTAACGAGCATCGATTTTAGTCATCTTGACAAGATTCAAGTTTTCTTTTAGACTAAACCAGATCGTATTTTTGCACTTCAATAATCTTTTGATCTATTGTTCTTTTTACGAATTTAACGATGTTTAAAATTACATGAATTGTTTGCTATGGAATGAGTAGTTATTTTTGTCTGATAATGAATTTTGATATTCAGAATAACATACTAAACTAATGACAACATACACCTCTCATTTACTTACTATTTTGAAGATCGGAGAAAATTCATAATTTTTTTAAGGAATGATTCACGTAAAGTGAGATTGTTGAAAAGTGATTCATAATCAATGGATTTGTATCCTAGTTGAATTCTGTGTTAGATTTCTAGATAGACTTATATGACTCGGATAGAATGTGTTAAGATTTTTCTATAAATAGATATGTATTTTTAACCATAATGTCATAATATGTCACTTTGAGGTGGTTTTGAAACTCATCAATAAAGATTTCTCTTTCCCTTTAGCGTAGCCAATTTACCTAATCACGTGATATTTTGTGATATTTTGTGTCTGTTTTATATTGTTATTTTCTCGCATTAGAACATAAGTAATTTAGTTGCGCATCTATACTTAAGAGTGTATATATTTCCTAACAAATTGGTATCACAGGTTTTAGGAAATGATGGTTGGTTTTGACACAATTTTGACATAGATTTTAGGGAATGATGGTTGGTTTCGACGCAAGTTTGACAATGCAAAGCTTGATAGAATAATGAGTTTCTAGTTATGACAAAAATGTGTCAATTTTTTGTTGGTGTAGCAAAGAATTGTCAACATGAAGATGGAGGATCAAAGAGAAGGAAAAAGTCAAAGAATATCAAAGTCGGTGTCAAAAAAATTCAATGAAAATTACTTTCGCAAGAGGTTTTTGCAATACAAATGCGTTGGATGGCTTTGACGTTGTGAATGCAAAACTTTCGGTAACACCACGAGCAAATAACATTCAATGTGATTATAGAGTGCATGGTAGAGTTCGTATTATGTTAAGAATCTTAATAGGTAGAACACAGTGTTGTCCAGTGTATGCTACGACTTACAAATTTTAGGTAAGTAAAATATAAACAAGGTCCAATAAAAAAGTAGTTTCAGGTTCCAAAATATAAGTTTGACAAAAAATAGAGAGATGTCTATGGGGTCATAGGTTTACTTCTCGAGGAGAACTCGCGTGTTTATGATCCATAGAGATTGGAAGTGATACATCAAGCAAGTTTGAGGATTTGAGTTTGAGGATGTCTCCAAGTAATTTCGACAATGATGGAGATATGATGATTTTTTTTATGACAATGAAGTATCTAAGTTACAATGTGAATTCATTTTAATTTCAGATAAAATTTCATGATTTTTCTAATGATTGATTTATCATAAAGATAGAAATTGTTTAAGTTCAAATGGAACTTAATTGTTAAATAAAGGAATAATTTCTTGCTAGAGTGGTGATTTTTAAAGAATGACTCAAAATCAAATAATTTGTATAATAGTAAAATTATATCAAAAAATTTTAGTTAGATTTTATTTTACTTAAATGGTACTTAGATACGATTCATAAATGTGTTAGTTTTCTTATAAATAGACTGAGATTCTAACCATAATATCTGAGTTTGAGATAGCTTGAAAATTCATCAACATTGATTATTCTCTCTCGTGGACAGTGTGAAGTGCGGCAGGAAGTGAAGGGCGCATTGTTACTTATTGAAAGAAGACTTTTTTTTTGATAAACACAGCATATATATAAATTAAGCAGGAAGATCCGAATACAAAAAGTTCAAAAGCTTCACTAGGAAGATACATAACCCAATTGTGCGGGAGGGACCCTAAGCGGCACATCCGACTCAAACAATCGGCTACCCGGTTGTTTGAGCGAGAATTGAAACTCAGAAAACAAAGGGGGAGAGACTTAAGTTTAGCTCTCAGGTCTAAAATAAACAATTCTAAAGACCAATCTAAAACAGGGTCTGGATTGAGAAGAAGTAAAGAGGCAATTTTACAATCCGTCTCTATCACAGTCTTCTTCTCCAAGAACCCGCTGGCGATTTCATCCAACGGTAAGCTGATAGCAACAAGTTCAGCTTCAAGGGGAGAATTGGTTGGGAACCGAGCGCATCTGCCTCCTATGACGAGGCCAAAAGTGTTCCGAGCAATTGTTATCATTCCGGCCGGGGAAGAGCTCTCCAGCCAAGAGGCATCACAATTGAACTTCGTCTCCTCTGCATCAGGAGCTAACCACGAAGTTTGCTGAACCAAAACAGGGACATTCACCACAGGGGCGAGATCATTGGCCTGCATAAAATCCAAGCAATTCTTAGATGCAAGCCGAGCATTTATCAAAGGGTAGGGGGTACCATCAAAAAGGGATCTGTTTCTCACTTTCCATATATGCCAACAAACATTCAAAGCTAAAGGAATCAAAGATTTACTATTAACATTGTGAAGGAGCTTGAAAATATCAACAAGCCAATGACCAAAAGAAGGAAACAAGTGGTGATGAAAGTTGTGATTAAAGTGACAAGCAAACCAAGTAGCTCTAGCATGATCGCAATCGAAAACCATATGGCAAACAGACTCAGACTCATTCGCACAAATAGAACAGCTAGAAGAGGGAGAAAGGTGTCTCCTATTTAGACATTTCGCAACCGGGAGGCTATCAGTGGCAGCCCTCCAAATGAAGTGCTTGACTTTCGGCTGAATTTTTAGGTTCCAAAGACGTTTCCATATGTCGGGATCAAAAGGAGAATAGCTGGAGCTGGCAGAAAAACTAATGCGAGGCAGAGAGGACAGCTCCTTGAGGATCTGATATCCTTTACTAATAGTATAGGAACCCGAGGGGTGAGGTTTCCAAACAATCTTATCCAGAGAATCCGGGTTTCCGAGATAGACTTTGAAAATAGCTTCGATCTCAGTATCCGAAAAGAGGGAGATCAGGAGATCCCTATTCCAGCCGTGTTCTGTAGAGCAAATCAAGTCACTGACTTTTTCTACAGAAATGTTTGCTGGTTTTGGAGTGATAATGTGAGAGGAGGGCATAGACGGGAGCCAAGGGTCATCCCATATATTCGTTGAAAGGCCGTTGCCTACCCGAGTAATAAGCCATTGAGAAAGGGCTTTACTACCCTCCAAAATGCTAGTCCAAATCCAGGAAGGTCTCGCACCTTTTTTAGCCTGAAGAAAAGAGGAGTTATGGAAATAAAGACCTTTGAGAATCCTACAGCATAGCGAAAAAGGATTAGATAAGAGCCTCCAAGCCTGTTTCGCTAACAGGGCAATGTTGAAGATGCGAAAATCTTTGAAACCTAAGCCACCACTAATCTTGGAATTAGTCAAGTGATTCCAATTGATCTAATGAGTTTTGCGTGTAAGGGGGTCACCGGACTACCAAAACTTAGCCATAAGACTGTTCATTTTGGAGCAAAAAGAGGAAGGAAAAAGAAGAACATGCATAGAAAAAGTCGGAATCACTGAAAGAACCAATTTAATCATAACTTCCCGACCCGCAGTCGAGAGAAGTCTCTGTTTCCAGCTCAAGGCTTTGCTGGTCATGCGCTCAAGGATAAAGTTTAGAGCCTCAGTTTTAAATCGACCCCAAAGGGTAGGAAGGCCTAAGTATTTGTCATTAGGGTCCATGGCATGCATACCCAAAATGTTGCAAAAATTGGCCTTATTATCCTCGGTTTCCCATCTGGAAAAGAAGACACTGGATTTATGATAGTTGATTTCTTAACCAGACGCCATAGTGAACATGGATAAAAGGGCCTTGAAATTTCCGACTTCACTACTTGATGCTTTGCCAAAGAGTAACGTATCGTCAGCAAAGAGAATGTGGGTGATCGGGGGGCAATTCCTATTAAGAGGAAACCCTTGAATCAGATTAGAGTATTGAGCGTGCCTGACAAAGTGAGCTAATGAGTCTGAAATAAAGAGGAAGAGGAAAGGGGATAGCGGATCCCTTTGTCTAATTCCATGGGAAGATTTAAAGAACTCAAGAGGTTGGCCATTTAAGAGGATGCTGTAGGAGGTAGTGCAGATACAGCTCATGATGCGCGACACCCACCTATCAGGGAAACCCAATTTAAGCATGATTTTCTCCAGGAATGACCAATTAACCATATCGTAGGCCTTACGTAAGTCAAGTTTAATAGCCATCAACAAGTTGTCCTTTTTCGGGCTCATTTTAAGACAATGGAATACTTCATGAGCAATGATAATATTGTCTTGAATAGACCGATTGTTCAAGAAAGCACCTTGATTTTCAGAAATCAGACTTTCCATGAAGGGTTTTAGCCTATTAGTGAGGACTTTGGAGTAAACTTTGTAAGCAAAGTTACAGAGACTGATAGGACAAAAGTCGTGGATGTCACAGGGATTGGCCTTTTTCGGAATCAAGGAGATATAAGTTTTGTTCAGCTCCTCCGAGATATGGTCCGAAAGGAACATATTACGGACAAGAGCGAAAAGGTCCTTGGAAACAATATCCTAGTAGTGCTGGTAGAAGATACCCGAGAAGCCATCTGGGCCTGGAGCACTCGTTTTGCTAAGATCAAAGGCTGCTCTTCTAACTTCCTCCAAAGATAAGTTCCTTAGCAGGTCAGAAGACATGGAGTCCTTAACCAACAAAGGAATACATTGGAGGATGGACGAAGGGTCCGAGTTCGAGCGAGAAGTGTACATGTTTTTGAAATGGTTTTGGACGAGGATAGAAATATCATTCACATTATCTAACCACGTGCCATTAGAGTTTTGCAGGCTAACGATTTGGTTTTGTTGCCTTTTTTGAGTTGACGTGGTGTGGAAAAAGGAGTTTTTTTTCGCCAAATTTCAATCATTTAAGCCTAGAACGTTGGTACCAGAATAACTCCTTTTGATTATACAGTTGCCTAAGCTCATTTTTTATCACTAATTCCTGATTTGTACATTAGAGTGGGTGGTCATGAGCTTGGATAGTGGAGAGGGATTTGGCCAGAGAAGAAATCCGATTATGACGACCAGAATTCTTATTTTTACTCCAGATTTTTAGATTAAAGGAGCACCAAAAGGATTTTTTAAGGAACATACATGAAGGGTGACCATTAGACGAAATAGACCAAGAATGATTAATGATCTCTTTGCACCCCTCTTCCTTAGTCCAATAAAGTTCAAATCTGAAAGGGCGGAGCTTGTATTGAGGGAAGTTAAAATCTAAAATGAGAGGGCAATGGTCCGAGCCTAGAGAGATGGGTCCATGAAAAATTTGAGCATTGGGAAAAAGGGTGCGCCAATCCCCATTGCATAAGGCTCTATCCAATCTTTGGAGGATATTCGCTTGATCAAATCGAAGATTCGACCAAGTAAAGGGGTTGCCTTTAAAACCCAAGTCAATCAAGGCACCTTCTTGGATGAAGTTACTAAGAAGGTTCATTTGCCAAATAGAGGGAGCGTTACCACCGCGACGCTCACGGCTAGTACAAACCAGGTTTAGGTCACCAAGGGCAATCCAGGGACTAAACCTATTGTGACATAAACTCAGCATATTATTCCAACAGACATGCTTATGGGCAGCCTCTGGTTTACCATAAATAAACGACATGAACCAGGATTTACCCGAGCTAAGATCAGAGCAGAACGTGTCAATCAAGTTCTTAGACACACTAACAATATCAAACTTGATACAATCATTCCACCATAAAGCCAGACCACCAGAAGTACCAATTGGATCAACGTAGAAAGAATTAGCAAAGCAACAAGAATGCCTTAATTTCTCAATTTTCACTCTCTACTATCGTGTTTTCATAAGAAAGACTATTTGCAGAGAGTGTTTTTGGATCAGACCTTTCAGAACTTGAACTGTCAAGGTCTGACCCAACCCTTGACAGTACCAAGATAAAGCGATCATTGATTCTCGAGTGACAGATCGGTTGTCACTCGGGAAAGGGAGGAATTAGGGGTACCTGGGGTCAGAGTTACAAGCTCCATACTGACTGAGGGGCCCGGAGACTCTGGAATAACCAAATTGGCTAGGTCAACCTTCGAACACTGGGACTGGGAGATTAGGAGACCTTGTGGTTGGAGCGGGAATTAGAGAACCAGAGCAGTAGAAGAAGTCTACTAATCCGATATACCATCGATCTCAACCGCTGCCAGGTGAGGGGTTTTAGAGTGTCTACCCCTGGTTTTCTTGGGAGGGAGTCTAGGAGCTGGACCTTGATTACCATGGTTGAGGCCAACATTGAAGACACTGATTGAGAGAGGAGAGATGCCATCGGGGATTAGGTCGCAGGAGCCCACACCTGTGACAGCTTTTCCTTTCTTCTTAGGGTTAGATCTTGGGGAAAGAGGAGGACGGGTACGCTTCTTTGGTCCTGGAGGGTAGAGGTTTTTAGTGGGTGGGGTTCCAATATTGAGATCCGCGTCAGCATTCGGGGTTTTTTTTAATTTGGAGAAATACCCTTTCTTTTTTACAATAGAGTTGGGTAGGATTCTAGTTGGAATGGAACAGGAGCAAGGCCCAGTCCAGGTATAATTGGATTTTGGGAAGAAACTAGACTAGAGTCAACATCACTTGGGGAAAAAAAGGGGTCGTTGGGGGGCAGCCCTACGCAGTAGAGACTCTAGAAGGCCGTTCAATCAGTATAGGCCCTTTTTGAGGAGTGATAAGATGGCCCAGTTTTTCCAAAATATCTTTTTTCAAGTCCACAGGAGTAATTTCGATTAGACTCTCAGTGACCTCTTTGAAATTTGCCACTGGGCTGAGGTCCTCTGGTCCAAAAGTAAGCTTCCGGGGAGCCAAAGAGGAGGAGGAGGTAGGCGAGAAGTTGCCCACCATCAGAGCTGAAGAGGGATACCCTACTTCACCAAACTGGTTAAAGGCACCCGCCTTCCCAGGGAGAGCACCATCTGGACCATTGAAGTGTCGAGGATTGCCTCTTACTCGACTACCACGAGAGGGAACGAACCTTTGGTACTTGAGGGAGCTGGGGCTATTTTGAGAAAGACTAAACAATTTTGCACAAAGCCATTTTTCGAACGATAGTTTATCTAGACTAAGCTTTTGTAGAATGGCTATTGTAGCTGGGTCCAAAAGACAGAGTCGAGGGGAATGCCCAATGTGGCCACAGAGGAAACACATCTCAAGCAAGCGCTCATACTTGAAATCGATTTGCCAGAAACCTTCTCCTTGTTTGGGCAGTCTAAAACCCATTGGAATGGGGCTTTCCAGATCCACCAGCACCTTCATCGTAAGAGTGGCAGTTCTCCCGTGGGAAGCTAACACTGATTCGTCAAGGAAAACCATGGCTTTGAAAAGACCAGAGATTGATAAGGCAGTACTCTTATTGATGTAGTTTCTAGGAAGGCCATGAGCTTAAATATAGAAAGGTGAGCAAGAGAAGTCAATCTTTGTCTACGGAATGTCCGGGTCCCACTCTTTGAGCACCAAGTGCTGGTCCGAGATGGACCAAGGGGTATTGTCTAAGGCAGATTTCTTATCCTTTAGACTACTGAAGGTAAAGGAGAAAATGTTGGTGTAGAGTTCACCTACTTCTAGTTCAGAATCATAAATGCCCCAAGACTTAAGGACACTGGCTTTCACCGAATGAGTTCTGAAGACACGTTCCGATAGCAGCTTGCCAATTAATACATGGTCAGAGGACCCATCTGAATCTGCAGCGGCAGGGGCAAGGTTGATAGTGGGGCCAAGTTTGGCAAGAGATGTTTCTTCGAGGATTTTCTTCCTCAAAGCCTCCTCAGACGACATAGGAAAACGAGGGGATAGTGGGGAGCTAAGGAGATAGAGGAGATTTAGAAAGGGTGGGGAAGAGATTTTTGAGATTGAGCTCAAAGAAAATAGAGATTGAGCTCAAGAGGTTAGAGAGGGATTAGGGAGAGAGAGCTCTATGAAGGAGAGAGAGCGATCTTCTAGTTCTTGTCCTGAATTATTGAAAGAAGACTTAAACATTATAAATCTGCATTTTTTTTTCACGTGAAGATGGCTCTCCTATTTTGTTGAACCACGTGATATGTCATATCTATTTCACGCTATTAGACGAGATGCACCCGCGTTCCCATCTAGCTCAGGGATGGGACGCGTGCAATTCAAGCGCACGAAAAAAAAATGTGGGTTCACTGTGACCGAGAATGGGTAACATCTTGGGGGTTTGGCCATTTTTTTTATTTTTTTAGTCCAACTTTTTATCCTACTTCGTATACTTGTCATAATATTATTCGTCCATATAAATTTTTAAAGATAGGGTTTGAGGTGAAAAAAATTAATAATTATATGTTACTTTTAAAAAACATAATTTACAAATAGTCATTTTTCTACTCCCTATAAATAGAATCCATATACCAACATATAACTTCACATCAAAATCAAATTTTTATCTTTTTTTCCTACTATAGATCCAAACAATCATAGCTCTCCAAATTATCATCCATTTTTCAATCCTTATTTCCCAAATTCAGAAGATTTTCAAAATTCTCAACCATTTTATTTATCCCAATTTTTGCCAAATATTTTCCAACTTATGATACATTAACATCATAGCCCAAAAGATGCCTCACAAAATTTGTTCACAACCGAGCCCACATCCAAGAAGGTGCCAAAGGTGACGACAATTAGTTGGAGTGGTAAAGAGGACATAGCTCTAATATGTTCTTATATCTTTTGTAGTGAAGATAGTATAATTGAAAAAAGTCAGAAAGGTTCTATGCTCTGAACACGTGTGAGTACCTTGTAATATGTGGATGAAAGAAAAATTAAAGTAAATTGAGTTGATGACGTGTATTGGTTGGGATAGGAATATGAGTGTAGATGAAAAATTAAGTAAAGTGGGTTGAGTTGATACGGATGAGAGAAATTAATTATTTATTCTGAGGATGGCTGAGAATGAGTTACTTCGGGGATGCGAGTATGAGTATGGGGTGATCTAAAATGGGTAATTCAACACCACATCCATACATAATTATGTTGATTTCCTAACGTACTAATTAGGGTCACCTCTTTATTTTGGTGAATAATTTTAGGTGTAATATCTGCAAAGGACTCATGCATATCTATGAACACGTCAAAAAGAATTCGGGTTCAGTCATCGGAATTGACCACCCAAAACAAGTGGTCCTGGTCCTCTCAAATTACATTTTTCCAATTATTTAATCACGACGGGTAGCTAGTAACACATGACCCAAATGTGAACTCAGCCAATGTGAAATCAAATTTGAACACGTTAACACATAAAAAAATTGCAACCTTTCCCAGGTCGAAGTTTCCCTTATTGTCGTCATATATCGTTTGTTTCTCTTCAAAGTGAAAGTTAAACAAACTTTTGTTTTGGCAAGTAGTAGATCTACCAAGATGTTATAGTGTGAATGTGGTACAATTTCATACCAGCTAATTAATTGACGCGAAAATTTCCAACGTTGAAGTTTTAGCCTTACAGCTGATTGGAAAGAATACCATATATCCGTACGATTTACTTGAATAGAACTTAGATTATGCATTCTGGCGATTAAGTAAGAACTTGGTCAACATAATTGTCATTATTTAACATTACACATTTATTTAAATTTGAATTAGTTGATGAATTGTATCTAAATAATTCCCGAAAGCAGGATAAAATATCGTGTCGCTCAGTTATCTTACAGATTTATTTTGTACATATGATATATTTTGTGTGATACTTTTTTGCATAGTTTTAAAAAATGCGGTCTGACCAGAGGTCCGACTGGTCGGACCACATTTCAAACCCAATTCTGGGTTGTTTTTATCTTAAAAACCGTAGTATGGTACGATCGGTCAATTTTCGGTCGAACTGACCGAATCAACAAAAAAACGGACGATTCGACCGGAAATTTGTGCATATATATATATATATATATATATATATATTATTCTACATAACTTATTTACCTATATATTTATATATATTTTAGGTCCAACTGGCCAGACAGCCAGTCGAACCGCTCGACCCAGGGTCAGACCTAAATCTAGGTCGACCTCCGAGTCGTTTTTAAGAACTATGCTTTTCCGTGGCATCGCTATTGGAACTGGTTCAAAAAAAAGAATTGTTGAACCAAAATATTTGCAAACTTGAAGATTCAGTTGGGTTGAGAATTATTGCCGAAGTTTTATTTACTCCACGGTGCCACTAGTTATAAATATTTCTTTCCAGTTTAGTAATAACGGTTCGAACTGTATGCCATAAAAAAATTGGATTACGGTATGAAAACAATAACCTGCTTGAAAAGTCATTTCAATTGAACAGTCAGGTCGCTGTCTTCGATGGAATGGATGGAAAGAATTGGACCTGGTCGTTCGGTCGTACATCTATAAACAAGAAATTGTCGAATTCATTCTTGTATGAATGGCAGCTTGGTTGACGACTATCAAGAAACCATTAAGGCGTTAATCCCCCAGTGAATTTTTTAATGCTTTATTGATATCTGGATATTTATTAACTAATTAATCCAATTTCGAGTTTAACAAAAATTTTAATGATAACAACTTACGTTTTCCCAAGATATATTTGGCTTGCAGTATTAAATATAGTATGATTTGACAGAGTTTAATGTTGAAACTTTAATAAATATATATTTTAAAAAATAATTTTACACCATAAATTTACAAAAGTTTGAAAACCGGACCGTCAAGATTTTTACCACTGTTAGTTTGTAAGCCCTTTCGCAAAACTGTAATTATTTGTTGTAAAAATTAACATTTCAAAAAATACTTATCTTTATATGATTATCTGTTTAGGTATTGACTTTGTTTTTAGTCTTATGTATATGTTAGCTCTACATTCTCATTCCTATTGTGTAATCTTCTTCTTTTCTTATAAAGCTCACTATTTTCTCTCTCTCTCAAATTGTATTTTGATCAATCTTATCAATTAGTGCAAGTACTCAAGTGTCTCATTTCTGTAAGTAAATTGTATTTACATTACTACTCCATGATAAAAAATGAACATTTACATTGTCAGGCATCGTAATCTTTATCTTTTTCTGGGAAATGGTGCTTAATCTTATCGATACTCCATAAATGGCGTCATTTCAGAATGGCAAAAATAACCAACGATTTTTAAATTTTCAGCTAGACCCAAGTTGGAGGCTTGAAGCCCAAGTTTCACACGCTATAATTCATTAGACCAAGCGCACTCGCGCTTTTGTGCCAGCCCCGGGCTTAGTTGGCCCCACCGAAAATATAGGAAGAATCAATTAAATAAGGGTTAATTACCCTCAGGTTCCTGAACTATTGACGATTTTGTAATAGGGTCCCTGTGTAATTTGAATAAGATTTAAGGTCCCTGTGTTATAACGAAATATTACTCTCAGGTTCCTGGCTTAACCTTCGCTGACATCATCAATTGTTTTTTATTTTTTTAACACTGAATTGACCAAAATACCCTTAAGCCAAATCTCAAATTTTTTTCATCCCGTTTTTTTACATTTTAGTCCCAAATCTCAAATTTTTTTCAATTATTTTTATTATATCATAAATTCGTCCCAAACCTATGGAATTCCGGAAATACCCCTCACCCGCTTCCGAATTTCACCAAATGCTCAACATCAAAGTCGTAGATCTAGATCTTACGGATCCTCTCGTTTTGGAATCGCTCGATTCGGAGTATGTATGCAAAAGTTATGATGTTTCTACCGAAAAATGACGAACTAAGCCTATCATTGCTAATACCAACCGAAATCACATGAAACTTAAAAACGCAAGGCTCAAATCACAAAACTCACAACACAAAAGTCATAGACGAGTGTGTTGCAAACCTACCCGACTTAAAATCATCTAAATCGGAGTTCACACGAAAAAGTTACACATATTTCTCCAAAAGGTGACGTGTTATGATTGATAGGCTTAGTTCGTCAACTTTCGATAGAAAAATCATAACTTTCGCATACATACTCCGAATCGAGCGATTCCAAAATGAGCGGATCCGTAAGATCTAGATCTACGACTTTGATGTTGAGCGTTTGGTGAAATTCGGAAGCGGGTGAGGGGTATTTCCAGAATTCCATAGGTTCGGGACGAATTTATGATATAATAAAAATAATTGAAACAAATTTGAGATTTAGGACTAAAATGTAAAAAAACGGGATGAAAAAGAAATTTTTCATAGGTTCGGGACGAATTTAGGTTCGGAGGACTAAAAGTAAAACCACAGGACTTTTTTTGTACTTTTTCCTAATTTTTATTTTATTTTTTGGATTTTTTTATTTATGGCTTCGGGGTATTTTGGTCAATTCAGTGTTAAAAAAATAAAAAAAAATTGATGATGTCAGCGAAGGTTAAGCCAGGGACCTGAGAGTAATATTTCGTTATAACACAGGGACCTTAAATCTTATTCAAATTACACAGGGACCCTATTACAAAATCGTCAATAGTTCAGGGACCTGAGGGTAATTAACTCATTAAATAATGGAGAGGGAAAAAAGGCTGACCGACCGAAGCTGTTGGACCGATCTATGAATAGTTGGAGCTGGTGGGCCCCAACCCCCTTATTTAATTGGTTTTATTTTTTTTTTTGCTTTTTCTTATCTAAATGTTATCCTACTTTGTATACTTGTCACGATATTATTCGAGTCCAATATTTTTAAAGATAAGATTTGAGTTGGAAAAAATCTTATAATTATCTATTGAATTATGTAAAATAAAAAATACTTAACTTTTGATTATAGTCTTATAATTATCTATTTTCAACTTTTTTATTAGTATTTTATTTTCCAAAATTAATAATTTGATATGAAGTACGAAATTTATATTAACGAAAATAAAAATATGAATTAATAAATTAAAATTAATTGAATTAATGGTATAGAAGATAGATATATTAATTTTTTATTGGTTTGAGGTTGGGTTGGGTCAGGGCTGCTGGTGTGGGTGCAATAGTGAGGGTTGAGGCTAGGTTGGGTGAGAAATTAATTAAATATTGCAGGACTGAGTTGGATGGGGGCTGCGGGTGCAGGTGGTCTTAGCGTCAATGTCAGACTGGGCAAGGACATGGCCCACTTACGTTCAGAACCTAAAAATAGGTGCAGGTCCACTTCGACATATCCATCTTTTAAATTTTGACCCTTTTTTCATAATGGAGAATGATGTGCTTAATCAGGAGACAACTTTTTCTAATAATTAAACCCAATTTTTTTTTGTTAAAAAGTCATTTCTTTTTTGCCATTTGAACAAGCTAGCATAGGTTATTGAAGAACCATTCACAACCAGTTAACGAACAAGACGAAAGAAATGCAGTTTATTCTTTTTCTTTAGTTTGATTTTAAATAGGTGCCCGGGGATAGATTGACACCAAACATGAAAGTTCAT
This sequence comes from Hypericum perforatum, assembly GCA_012979155.1. Taxonomy (NCBI): domain Eukaryota; kingdom Viridiplantae; phylum Streptophyta; class Magnoliopsida; order Malpighiales; family Hypericaceae; genus Hypericum; species Hypericum perforatum. The sequence goes on from SOPF01028459.1 coordinate 25,302, forward strand.
TTTATGATTATTTTACATGTAATACTCACTTAGACTATATGTGAAACCTTTTAATCATGGAATGTATAACTTATTAAGCTTGTTTTGCTGTCATTATTGAAATGCATCTATAACTAATCTCGTCCATCAATCATATTAACATAGGATCAAAGCGGCATTCATGACATTTATTTTGTAATTTGATTTATCAATGATCATAATAGAATATAATTAAATAACACAGGTTATGATGTGGATATATAGCATGGAAATATCATGCTATGTGACCTAAATATGCATATTTTTAATTAATCTAACTATAAACTCTATTGAGATCAACTAAACAAAATCAAAGCATAGATAAAACAACAAACTTTATTTTTTCAAAAAAATAATCTCAAAATATCCATAAACATGTATATAAAAATAGTTAAATTATAAACTCTCGCTAAAACTAAATATCCTCAATGAAGACAACCATACGAGTAGTATGTTCATGAAACATCTTGGGTGCCTTTTATAAGTAAATTCACAACGATAGAGTTTGTCCCAATATATTCTATGGATAATCGACCATCCTAAATTCTTTCTTCAACAACAAAAGTTTATATCTATATACTTTTATTTTGTAGAGCTCCTGTTGTTATTACGACTACGACTATAGAAAAGTTATCAGAAAATAATATAATTTTTTTCAATGCCTCCCACTATGTGCAATATAATGAAAATGTTTGCAGTCATATTGTCTAGTAAGATGCCTCATAACAAGCTATAAATTCTATTACATGATAATCTAAGTCAAAGTACCCAATGATCTTAAGTTATTCTGACCAAAAAGGGAGAAGGTGGAGTTAGTAAGTGATTTTTTTTAAAAGATCTAACACAAGCTTCCATGCGAAGCCAAGTATTGATTTTTATACAAGTTTCTACTCTAAAAATTTAAAAATATGAGTCACAAAATATATTAATCAATCCTAACAAGGCCAAAACATGTCTTAAAATTTGGCTCACTAATCAAGAATTATGATCATGACATTAGATTCAACCTTTCCCCTCTTGGACTCCAAATTTGAAGAAGAACATCAAGATAAAGTCATAGTCGCAGATGTCTTCTTTCCAAATTCATGTCACCTGCCTCTATCAAACTTCAGATGAGAAAGTTATATGTATTTAAGTTATAACGGGTCAATCTTGCTCACTTCTTTATGTCCCCATTAAGCTTCCCCAGGTATATCCACATCCTCCATTTTAAATCACCAAGTCTCTTAGCATGAAAAAACACATCAAAAACTACAAGACTACACTAAAATAAATAATGCACAAAATAGGACATGACATCAACGTATATCAAACCAAAATACTATAAAAAGGAAAATTTACTCTAAAATATACACAAAATAGAGTGTGTCCACACTCATCATAGAACTACCCTCTTTTAGCCGTCATGTTAAAAGAGCATGTGCTATCAAAAATCTAGGAATCTGAATGCTTTAGACCTGACAAAATAGAAAGATAATCACCAGTTGACCAATTCGCATAAGAGACTGTATTCATAGATATTGATTCGTCCTTATAGTCGTACGATCTTCTTATACAATACTTCTTCACATGATTTTTTTCTTCACACTCAAAGGAATTTCTTTTAAAACTCCTTAATCCCAACTTAGATCCTCTTCCATCTTTTGCTCCTCGATTACTATGGCTACTCCTCACAATCAGTACTTTTATTTGTTCATCCATTTTTTTATCCTTTGATGAAATCCAAGAAGTATGATATCTTTCAACATTAGGGACTTTTTTCCCTAAATTAGGGTTGTAATCAACAATCTAGTGGCTGCAAGTCTCTCGCTTTTTTGTTTTATTCTCCCTCGCTTATGCAAGGAGGCTAGCACCTTTCACCTTCTCCACTTTCACGCCATAGCTCAACATAGTTTGAGCCTGCAACTTCATCAAAGAAACCAAAATAGTTCAAAAATACAACACAATAATATAAGTATACATACAAAAAAGAAATCATGAATACGAGAAAATTGGCAATCAATCCCCTTTTTTAATTCTTATCCATGTACACAAAATCCAAAATACCAATCATGTTAATCAAAACAATGTATGGAACCCAATTACTGAATCATCCAAATTTTCAAATAAAAGAAACTCATGACAGTTATACAAACTCGTCTAAATAGCAAAATTACAATCTTACAATCTTAATAATCTAGTATTAGAGACTTTGATGCCACTGTAGAACTTGCATAAACTTTTATTTCATGTAAATTATCAAGATCAACTAAATACAAAAACGTACCTAAATCTTTGCGAATAGCGTGATTGGGAAGAAGGATTGATCTTTTGAGTTATGACAAATCTCACATAATTGTTTTAGTTTTTTTAACCTCATCTCAATGAGAAAAGTAATGTGACAACTTGTTTAACTCCAAGATTATATCCTTATTTTATTAAGAAAATTATTCTACTAATTATCATTTTGTCCATAACAAAATTATAATTTACCTTGACAATCCACTATATGATTATTTTTCATATACAACCAACGTTGGATCTTCCAAGACCTCAAATCTTGATCATCAGCTTTCCAACGCTTAAAAATGCATTGAAACATGTAATTATAGGCTTTCAACAGTGGGTTTAAAGCATGGATCAGGCATGTGTACATACGGGCAATTTAAGAATATATTTAAAAGGTGGAATAATAGTACATTAATAGGCGACACGGTACATCATTCGCAAACAATAGCACACCATTCATTAAAAAATGGCAAACGATTATGCATCATGCGCCAGATGTGGACAAAGGAGGGAGGCGAATGAGCAAGGAGGACAAGCGGGAGAATGATGAGTTGGGAAGAATGAGGACGAGGGAGGAGAGAGGTAGAAGGAAAAAAAGGAAGGACTTAACGTAGAATGCGTAGGGCATTAAATCAATGGTCTAAATTTTAGGACAACATTATATAAAACTTAATAAAAGTCATATGCATGTAAGATATTTGAGTCCTTAATATTATATATCTTTATCCATTACCATATGGACTCGAGGACTTTGATTTTGGCTAAATGGAGTTGAAACCGCATAATTCCTATTTTGAAAAAATACTCTTAAGTACAATTAAAAAATTAGTTTCTAAAAAAACTATAATAAAACTTAGGAATAGATGTCAAATAGGTCCTTGTACTTGCTCAAAAGGTTCATACAAGTTCTTATAGTTGAAAGTGGATTAGATAAGCCCATGTACCCAAGTGCACCTCAATGCACCCAAGCACCCGCTCTTAGCCTTGAGCCCGTGTCTGGTCCTGGTCCCGCACCCACGCCCATGCTGGTGCTCAGACAGTGCTAAAGCACCATCCTCGCAGTCAACGGAAAGTTAAACAAAAGTCAATGGAAAGTCAACTAAAAGTCAACCTAGGAAGTGGTCAACAAGTTAAGAGTCAAGGAAGGAAATCTCCTTATAAACTTGGAGAAATTCCTTGCTCTAATCAATATGGTACACACATTCCACTACTTCCCTTTCTTTCACTTTCCTTTCTTTCACTTTGGGCTTTTGGGCCTTAGCCCCTTTTAGGCTTTATTTATTCCAACAATCCCCCACATGAATGAAGACCAATACATGCACACTCTAATCAAAAGTTCCAACATGTTGTTATTGCATCGAGACAGGTAGCTTGCGGCTTTGAACCTTCTCTAGTAAGATGTTATCGGATTTACTCGCTGCTCGGATGTCTTGAACTGTCAGCTTTTTGCGTAAACCAAGACAATAACATTTACACAATAATAACCCTAGTATATTTAGGTTCTCCTATTGTGTCCTTTTTGGCCATGGACCATATCTTGGATTCATAAGTATTTTCCTATTTGAAATAGCCTCACTTTATACTTACATAGGTGATCTCCTATCGGGAGTATCTTGCCATACTCCACCTTAAACAAGGTATAGGAATCATTAAAAGCATAGTGCTTAACCTTGTCACACCTCTGCAGGCTGATATATGGGCAGCTTCTGAGAATGAGATAGATTCTAGGTGATTAACTGAACCCTCCATAACTTAGTTGTCTCGTTAAACCAAGTTTGTGGGATCTCCACTCTTCATGGTTGAGTTATCGCTATGGACGTCCTTTAGTGTGTGGACTTTAATCCCATTCCCTTACTGCATTGTACATTTGATCTTGATTGATTCCTTTCGTAAAAGGATCAGCTATGTTGTCCTTAGACTTTACATAATTAATAGTAATCACCTCACTTGAGATCAACTGCCTAACATATTATTTCTTCGACAGATATGTCGAGACTTACCGTTGTACATTCTACTTTGTGCTCTCCCGATTGCAGACATGCTATCACAATGTATCAATACAGGAGGCACAGGTTTTTCCCAGCACGGAATATCCTCTAGGAAGTTTCTGAGCCATTCAGCTTCTTCCTCAGCTTTGTCTAGTGTTATAAACTCCAACTCCATAGTGGATCAAGCTATGCACATTTGTTTAGAGGATTTTCAAGACACAGCTCCTCCTCCGATAGTGAATACATATCCACTTGTGGATTTGGAGTCCTTAGTGTCCAATATCCAGTTTGTGTCACTGTATCCTTCTAATACAGTTGGATATTTAGCATAGTGTATGCCATGGTTTATGGTATGCTTCAAATACCGTAAAACCCTCTCTAGAGCTAGCCAGTGATCCTTTCCTAGGTTACTTGTGAATCTACTAAGCTTACTAACTGAGTACATAATATCGGGATGAGTGCAATTTATTAAATACATCAAGCTCCCAATAATTTATGCATACCTCAGTTGAGATGCTGGGTCATATCGATTCTTAGCTAAGTATAGATTTAAGTCTACCGGAGTTTTAGCTGGAGGTTTGTCAAAAGCTTCAAATTTCTTGAGCATGTTTTCCATGTAGTGGGACTGTGTCAAGACAATTTCGTCTGCTTTTCTAGAGATCTTTATCCCTAATATGACATCTGCTAGACCCATATCTTTCATGTCAAAGTGATTCTTTAACATGTTCTTAGTTTTCATAATAACCTTGCTATTGCTTCTCATAATTAGTAAGCCATCCACGTAGAGACATACAATTACATAAGCTTTAGGCGTGCCTTTAATGTAAACACATTTATCGCATTCATTGATCTTGAAGCCATTTGACATCATCATCCTGTCAAATTTTTCGTGCCACTATTTTGGCACTTGCTTAAGCCCATATAGTAACTTGACTAGTCGGCATATTTTATGCTCTTGTCCAGGAGCCACAAACCCTTCAGATTGCTCCATGTATATCTCCTCCTCTAGCTCTCCATTCAAGAAAGCTGTTTTTACATCCATCTGGTGGATCTCGAAGTTATAGAGAGCTGCAACAGCTATGAGCACTCTAATTGATGTGATTTTTGTGATAGGTGAATACGTGTGAAAGAAATCATATCCCTCCTTCTGTTTGAACCCCTTAGCTACCAATCGAGCTTTGTACTTATCGATTGATCTATCAGCTTTGTATTTCCTTTTAAGGATCCATCTGTATCCCAAAGGCTTACAGCCCGGTAGGAGATCCACAATTTTCCATGTGTGGTTTTGCATAATGGACTCTATCTCACTATTGATAGCTTCCTTCCAGAGAGGAGCATCTGGACTCGACAATGCCTCTTAGATTGTTCTGGATTCATCTTCTAATGCATAGGTTAGATAGTCTGGACCAAAGGATTTGGCTACCTTTGTCCGTTTGCTATGTCTAGGTTCATCGTCTTCTTGACTTGACCCTTACGTAGTCTCGTGTGCCCTTTTCTTGGGACTTCCTTCTTTTCTTTCCTTATTAGGAAAGATATCCTCAAAGAACGTTGCGTTCCTTGATTCAATGACCATTCCTGCATTAATTTCTGGGTTCTCAGATTTGTGCACTAAGAATCGATAAGCACTGCTATTTTGTGCATATCCAATAAAGATGCAATCAATAGTCATAGGTCCTATCCTTACCTGCTTAGGTTTAGGTAGTTCGACCTTTGCTAGGCACCCCCACACTTTAAGGTAACCGTAGGAAGGTTGTCTTCCTTTTTATAGCTCGTATAGAGTTTTGTCCCTTTTCTTGTGTGGCAACTTATTTAGAATATAGTTAGCTGATAGCACAGCTTCCCCCCACATGTTATGGGGTAAGCCCGAGCTAATCAACATAGTTTTTATCATCTCTTTAAGAGTTTGATTTTTGCGTTCAGCTATGCCATTCGACTGAGGTGAGTATGGAGTAGTCGTATGATGAATGATACTGTGTTCTCGGCAAAGTTCCTCAAACAGAGCTATATACTCTCCTCCTCGATCACTTCGGATCATTTTGATCTTTACGCTGAGTTGATTTTTAACCTTATTCTTATACCTCTTAAAGGCCTCAAGAGCTTTGTCTTTACCTTTCAAGAGATACACATAACAGTATCTTGTGCAATCATCGATAAATATGATAAAGTATTTCTTTTCGCCTCTAGTTTGCACGTGTTTCATATCACAAGTGTTCGTATGAATTAACTCTAAAGGCATGGTACTTCTTTCTACCGAATGGAAAGGTGCTTTGGCCATTTTAGCCTCCACACATACCTCACATTTATCGGAAGGGTTGAACTCTAGATTTGATAATAAATTTAAGGGAAAAGTCACTTTTAGTACCCTGTGGTTTTTGCAAAAATCACTTTAGTACCCTGTGGTTTAAAATCCATCAATCGGGTCATACCTCACTAATTTTCCATCACTTTTGATGTGATCTCGGCAGGAGAAATACGATTTGCACGGATCTATTATTGTCTAGAATGGATGAGACTTTGAACCCATGAACTGGACCAACAAGAACCTCAGCAAAAGAGCATCAATCCAAGCCACGGACAATCTGAGAACTCCAAGCCACGGACAATCTGAGAACTCCAAGCCACATCGAATCACGCCACAAACAAGGATGGCAACTCGCTTGATAAGTGAAAAGATCATTCAAGCCAAGCACACCAGCTCAAAGCAAGAACAAAGAGTTATCAAACTCACTCGTCTAAAAAGACTCAATTGTATTCAGAATGTTGTTCCTCTATTAAATTCGTGGCCCCCTTTATATAGAGGCTAAAACTGACTTGGACAGACCCCAAAGTCAACAAGATAAGCCCTAAAGAGTTATAAACTTATCAAACTACCTAAATAAGTCATAAAATGAATGTTTATCCTAATACATAACTTTCATTCCTAAAAAATAGCAAACAGAATAATTATCCACTGTTGGATAACTCTCATTCCTAAAAAATAGCAAAACTCTTAAAAAGTAGCTAAATCACTCCTAAATTGTCTCTAGGAGATTTATGGGCTTTAGACTTGTAGAATATCCTCTATTGGACTTAGAAAACATGCCTTAGGCCCAAACCTCCTTGAGTAGCCCATTAAATCAGATCGAAACTTCTTGGCCCTTGCTTTTGTGATCGGTCTAATTAGAGCTCGAACCAGACTTGGTTCCTCCTTTTGATCTTGTAACATAATGGCCCATCAGATTTATATCATTCCCCTCCTCTTGAAAGGGATTTGTTCTCAAATCCTTGCATACGCCATGCATTCTCGGATGAATCATATTGCTGGAATAAGGATTAATCTCTGAACTTCATGGTTGCACTTGATATCTTCCACTCCAATTAAATAAATACTTTAAGCATAAATAACAAGACATCATCTCCATTTTGAAAGGCAAAAACATGCTTGTTCGCACAACTCTTTCCTTGAACTTCAAACTATTCCACAAGTTAACCAATATTGAGCCTCCAACATAATCATACTTGTCAACTCCTAAGAAGTCAATATGATCAACATGTTCAATAACAAAATCTGGAGACATGTAAGTTATTAGTTGAATCTCTTCCTTGTCAATGCCAATAACATGTTCGTCATGTTCTTCAACAGTAGTAACTATGTGCTTCCTCATATGCACAATTTTCACAACTTTAGATTCATCAAACAAATCTCTCAAGTAGAGAAGTGACATATCATGCTCATCAAAACCATCTCCATCAAATAAATCATTGGAAAACTCACCAAACTCTTCCCATGTCAAAACATCTTCAACAATCTGATCAGAAGTAATGTCAATATCAGAACAACATACCTCCTCCTCAATTTCACACTTAGCTTGAAAGATGTTCTCATGATGTGCTTCACCAGCCTTCTTTAAATGCAATTTAGCTAATCTAACCAGATCAGCTTTCAATTCCTCCCAACGGTCATCTCTTCTTTGCCTTGTCTCTATAGGTTGGCGATCAATCCTTATCCTCCTAAGACTCCTTGTAGAGCCTACATCTTCATCTTGATTAGATTCATCTCTACTTGGCCCTCCAATAGGTGCTCTACTCCTTTGTGCATGAAGTCTGCCTCTTGGTTGTTGCCTTGTGCAAGAGTTTGCTATTGCATCCATGCGTTGGCACAATGGCTTAATCTCCGCTCATAATATTTGTTGGCACTTTCCTACCAAGGACTCCTCAAACACCTTCAAATCAACGTTGCCTAAAGTTTGGCCTTCCTGAAACATGTTGCTTTTTTTTGTTTTCTATTTCTCTCTCTCTTTTTTTCGTTTTTTTTTATTTTTTCACTCAGAATACAAAAGTAACAAAGTAAAAACGTAAATTAAAGGATAGATAGCCTAAACAACAAGCCGTAGCTCTGATACCAAATGATGTGATCTCGGCAGGAGAAACAAGATTTGCATGGATCTATTGTTGTCTAGAATGGATGAGACTTTGAACCCATGAACTGGACCAGTAAGAACCTCGGCAAAAGAGCCTCAACCCAAGCCACAAACAATCTGAGAACTCTAAGCCACGTCGAATCATGCCACAAACGAGGATGGCAACTCGCTTGATAAGTGAAAAGATCGTTCAAGCCAAGCACACCAGCTCAAAGCAAGAACAAAGAGTTATCAAACTCACTCGTCTAAAAAGACTCAATTGTATTCAAAATGTTGTTCCTCTATTAAATTCGTGGCCCTCTTTATATAGAGGCTAAAACTGACTTGGACAGACCCCAAAGTCAACAAGATAAGTCCTAAAGAGTTATAAACTTATCAAACTACCTAAATAAGTCATAAAATGAATGTTTATCCTAATACATAACTTTCATTCCTAAAAAATAGCAAACAGAATAATTATCCACTGTTGGATAACTCGCATTCCTAAAAAATAGCAAAACTCCTAAAAAGTAGCTAAATCACTCCTAAATTGTCTCTAGGAGATTTATGGGCTTTAGACTTGTAGAATATACTCTATTGGACTTAAAAAACGTGCCTTGGGCCCAAACCTCCTTGAGCAGCCCATTAAATCAGATTGAAACTTCTTGGCCCTTGCTTTTGTGATCGGTCTAATTGGAGCTTGAACCAGACTTGATTTCTCCTTTTGATCTTGTAGCATAATGGCCCATCAGATTCATATCAACTTTGGTCCCAAAATTATGATACTACCCCTCCCTCAATCAGAACCTAACCAAACCTAATTCAACCCGACCGAACCCACATGCAATTCAACCTAATGGGGCGTAAAAAATAAGATATGACTCGGATTGAGCTGAAATTTTACAAGAAGTATCCTAAAAATACACATAGTTTACAAAAAAACATTCAGGAATTTTAGAGGCCCGAAAGTATTTTTTTTATTTTTCGATGCACTGAAACTTCGTAAAATTGTATAAAATAGAAAATGCGTCCAATTGTGTTGAAACTTGTCCCAAGGATGCATTTTGGTTTCTAAATTTATTAGAGATTCTTAAGGTTTCCTGGGACAAGTTTTAACTCAATTGGATATATTTTCTATTTTATACAATTTTACAAAGTTTTAGCGCTTCGAAAAATAAAACAATACTTCCATGCCTCTAAAATTCCTAAAATTTGTTTTGTAAAATCATGTATATTTTTAGGATGCTTCCCCTGGGACAAGTTTTAACTCAGTTAGATGTATTTTCTATTTTATATAATTTTACGAAGTTTTAGTGCATCAGAAAATAAAACAAATACTTCCGGACATCTAAAATTTCTAAATTTTTTTTAGTAAATCATGTGTATTTTTTGAATACTTCTTGTAAAATTTTAGTTCAATCCGAGTCATATCCTATTTTTTACGCCCCATTGGATTGAATTGGATGTAGTTTTGGTTGGGTTGAATTAGGTTTGGTTAGGTTCTGATTGAGGGAGGGGTAGTATCGTAATTTTGGGACCAAAGTGATGGAAAATTGGTGAGGTATGACCCGATTGATGGATTTTAAACCACAAGGTACTAAAGTGATTTTCGCAGAAACCACAGGGTACTAAAAGTGACTTTTCCCTAAATTTAAACTTACTAACTTTCTTAGCGAGTTTAAATTTACGTGTCCTAATCTACCATGCCATAAATTAGAACATTCAGCCAAATACGAAGAAGCTTTTATTATATTACGACCATCAAAGTTAAACTTGTAATGTACAATTATTACATTCATCTTAAAGAGCCCTTTTTCTAGGTAACCCTTGCCTATAAATTGACCCGCTTTGGTCAGTACAAACTTACCTGACTCGAATACAAGCTTAAGAATAGCTTTGCTTAATGCTGAGCCGAAAACTAAGTTCTTACGGATGTCTAGGACATGCAGCACATCATTGAGAGTCAGCTCCTTTCCTGAGGTCAGCTTCAGGACCACCTTGCCTAGTCAAATGATGTTGGACGTTGCAGAGTTTCCTATGAATACTTTCGGCCATTGATCGGGATGTAGTGCGAGAATAACTCCTTATCTGAGCAGACATGGCAAGTAGCTCCAGTATTCACGAACCACTCCCTCAGATTGTCTACTAGGTTGGCCTCGAACATCACAGCTGATAGATCCATCTTGGACGGGCCTTCAGCTAGGTTGGCCTTTCCTTGATCGTTCTTCTTAGGCAGGTGATAATTATTAGCCATGTCGCTGGGTTTCCCGCAGTTGTAGCAAGCGCCCTTGATCTTCTTATTCTTATTCTTTTTGGACTCTTGCTTCTCCTGTTTGTCCCCGGACTTCTTCCTCTTCTTGCCACCTTTACCTTCGGCGAGGTTCACGGTGCTCTTAAAAGGGGCCTTGCCTTGCTTAACTTTGGACTTCTGGTTGTCTTCCTCAATCCGAAGTCTCACAATCAGGTCTTCTAGGCTCATGTCCTTCCTCTTATGCTTGAGGTAGCTCTTAAAGTCTTTCCAGAGCGGGGGGAGCTTCTCGATCACTGCAGCCACTTGGAAGGACTCGTTGAGTTGCATCCTTTCGACATGAATCTCATGAAGGATTAGCTGCAACTCTTGTACTTGGTCGATAACCTTCTTGGAGTCCACCATCTTGAAGTCAAAGAACTGCCCGACGATAAACTTCTTCGTCCTGGCATCCTCCATTTTGTACTTCTTCTCGAGTGAACTCTACAGCTCCTTAGCGGTCTTAGCTACTGCATAGATGTTGTAGAGCATGGTGTCAAGTCTGTTTAGGACATAATTATGGCAGAGGAAGTCACTGTGATTCCATGCATCAACGGCGTTGATCACTTGTTGATCTTTCTTATTCTCCGTGAGCTTTGGTGCGTCCTCTTTCAGGAATCGAACCAGGTTGAGCGTGATCAAGTAGAACGTCATCTTCTGCTGCCACCTCTTGAACTCGGTACCATTGAACTTTGTTGGCCTTTCGACGTGGATAGTTCGCGGGTCCATGGTCAGAGTAACGATGCTACTTGATGCCATCTTCAAGTACGATCTTGTCTTACAATTGTTGTGTTTACGGATACGAGTACTTGATTAGGATCGGGCTATAGTCGAGGCAAGTGTTGGAAACTTTCTCCGTAAGACGAGATTGTCCCGTATATTTCAGTGCGTACGGGCTACAGTAATCGTCCCTAAGATATAACGACTATTGGGCATTTCCAAGAACGTTACACACAAACTTGAAACTTTCGGGCGAACCCTTATATACCTGGAACTTTCTCGGATAGATTTATCTAGTATGTAGAACGGGGGAAGAGAGGAAGTCGACAATGCTAGAAAGCGCTGTTGTCACTGGGATAATAATGAATGAAGAGGACCCCTCTATTTATAGGGGCTGGAGGCTGACATCCCGAAGGGCCACGAGCAGAGGCTGGATAGACACATCCTGTGGCCAGCAGGCTGTCTCTCTCTGTCGTGTCTCTTCGGATGGCTTCTGGATAGGTCTCAAGTCCTTCGTACCCCTTCGGATGTGTCTGACTGCCTTATCTAGTCCTCATGTCTCTTCGTCATTGGCTGACAGGGACCCTTACCCTCCTCTCGCATCTTGTCGGAATAACGGACTTATCCGTTCGGCCTCGCGTCCCGTCGCTTCTGGGTTCCGGATTACTCTGGAATTTTTCAAAACTTTTAAGGCTCCTCAGAGCTCCTCGCAACGTGGCGAGCGTGCGAAGTGCACCTCAATGCACCCAAGCACCCGCTCCCGGCCTCGAGCCCGTGTCCGGTCCCGGTCCCACGCCCGTGCTCGTGCTCGGACGGTCCTCGCAGTCAACAGAAAGTCAACCAAAAATCAATGGAAAGTCAACTGAAAGTCAACCTAGGGAATAGTCAACAAGTTAAGAGTCAAGGAAGGAAATCTCCTTATAAACTTGGAGAAATTCCGTGCTCTAATCAATGTGGTACACACATTCCACTACTTCCCTTTCTTTCACTTTCCTTTCTTTCACTTTGGGCTTTCGGGTCTTAGCTCCTTTTGGGCTTTATTTATTCCAACAGAGTGAGCCGGTGATGGGTCCTTACGGAGGAGGAGGACTTGCTTAGGTTCGTTGAATAAAGAGTCAGAGGCTGGTCCGGTGAAGACCGAAAGAGGGTGGGAGAGTGTAAAACAAATTGATAATTAATTCATTTAATGGCTACCAAGGCTAAAAGTTTGTTTTCTTATTAATTTTTTTTACATGAAGGTTCTGAGTTGAAGGTTAGCTTCTGGGTTGGAAAAAGGAGAGAGGGGGAGTGTATGGAGTTTTTTTTTTTAATTAGAGATCAAATTCATGATAAAAATAAATTAAAGGTGATGATGCCCGCGATGTGACATTTTTAGGGTGTTATGCCACACAAGTTAAATGATGCATTGACGTTGCAATTTATTTTTAATTATATGAGTGTTGAAATTTTTCCTCTCTCTCATAGTCTTAATCTCTCTCCCTCTTCTCAACGGTCTTCTCCAATGGTCTCCCTTCTCTATCAACGGTTAGTCTCAGCCATGTAAGCTGTCTTTAAGTTATACAGCTCATTCCCAATTTCCTAATTAGTTTGTTATAGTCTTTCCAATTACTGTATCTATTTAATTTTTCTTGTAAATATGTATTTTCCTCCATAATCTGTTTAATTCAATTGAATGAATTAAGTTCATCAAAATTTAATAATGAGTTTATATGAAATTTTAAAAAGGTATATGGATTTATTTATCATTTACTCCTAATATTTAAAAAAGTTCTCTTCATTTATCGCTATGTTTTTCATATCGATTATTTTCATGACATTTTAAATGAAAATATATTTAAGTTTTTTTTGTCAAAATAGTTATTAAATAGCATAATGTTAGCTAGAAAAAAAAATTAATGTAATTTTTTAAACAAAAATTAAATCTCCATCAAGTCATGAAGGTTCTGTACCGTAAAACTAATTGTCCTTTGATAATTAAAGAAATTTTTGCCACTCTTATTATATATTTTTAAGATAGTGTGATGTAGAAATTTGTTAAATCACATAGAACTTAAATAACTTTTTACCAAACCGAAAAAATAGAGACAATTGTTGTAAACAGTCGAATAACATTTAGATTCACGAATATAAATTAATAGAGGTGCAAGGTTTAATCGGACAGATGTGATTGTTTGTACAAAATCCACGCATCCTGGAGTGGGCAGTAGAAATTGAATATTAGCAGTTAATCCAACGTCAATGCAAATCTTCTACTTCGGGCACAAAACCCGTAAAAGAAATACAAATACAGCCCCATTTTTCCCGTTTCATCGTAAGCAAAACGTCGGTTTGGTTTGGATTGGTTGCCTCTCTTTCTTGACCCACAATATAAAAACGTGGATTTGGTTCCCACCGCCAATCACAAACCGTAACCTCTGCATGGCCACCGCCTTTTCAGGCTCCGACCATAAATAACATCACCACCACCACCCAATCTCATACCGATTATGTGGTGGGATATTTTTCTAAAGTCAAATCTTATTCTAAATTTCATTCGTGAGAAATAAAACTCAAATAACTTTGCTTATAAATGTTCTTTGACTATGTGGCGGGATATAGATTGAAGATTCCACGAAAAGAGAGGTTGCGAAAGTAATTTTAAACGATTATGATAAATATGTTTAATATTTTAGTAGAAAAATTATTTCCGTAGTCAATCCATGTTTAGATAATAGGTGAAGTAAAAAATTATATCATTAGTTATAATTAGTGAAATTTCAATAAGTTACTATATCTACATAATAAAATTTATAAGACCAATCATAAAATAAAGGATAATAAAATCTTAGAATTGATAACACCAACTCTTAGTAAAATCTGATCGGAGGTGTTAGGCCGCAGAAATTAATTTTAGTGTGGGCCTGCCAATTTGTCTAGTCTACGTCGATGCTCGATTTCTTCTTGATCGGATGTGCGTCGTTATGGATTCACCTTACGTGGCTTAAGGATATTTTCTCTGAAGAGTATTCGCCTAGCTATTGGTGGTGGATCGATGGGTGCCACTAATAGTTTTAAAAAATCACTCGGAGGCGGACCCGAATTTTTCTCTTCCGAGTCGGATCGAACTTTATTTTTACATGTTTCGAGTGATGAACCAACCAACCAACCCACCTCTTTTTTTTTTTTTTTATACTGTCGTCTCAATTTCGTCTCTCTCAAACCCAATTACGAGAAGGAGAAACACAAAATGAAGAAACAAAAGATGAGACTCAATCTCCAATCATCGATCTCAACGAGTTAATGTCCAAACTCGGTCACATTTTTTAAAACTATGAGTACCCCACACTATTTCTTTTATAAGTAAAGTTCTATTATTATTCAAAGAAAAACTCCAAGGTTATTTACACCAAAGCATACCATAGATATGGTACCAAAAGTTCTAGATGTGGGAGTAATGATAAATACAATTTAGTACACATCTTAAAATATTTCAAAATTACAAATTCAATTTGGTTCCAAAACATCAAAAGTCAAAAATAAATCGACAATAGATTTCATGAAGGATTATAACACTTACGTTAACCTTTATTCTACGAATCTTTGAAATGTTAGAGATTGGATGACGGATGTATCTTCCTTCCACATGCAATCTTAATCTTCAAGGCATGTTGTTCATCACACACTAGCTAGCGACCTCTAACTACTCTCCCCGTCCATCATAAATTTTCTTGGGCACCATAGTTGGTTTCCTATCACATCCGTGTATTTTATATGTGATGATTTAAAATCGAACATGTAAATATGTATAAGCTGGAAAATCATCTTATAGAAAAAAAAAATTCTTCGAGATTGGATGGATTTCACTTTCAGGGTCGTGCGAGATTGTCGACACAAATATATCAATAGTACGCTTTTTTTGCACGTTGTATTAATTTCATGTTCTTGTCAGAGTAATGGATAAAATTATATAAAGGGATATATATATTTTCTTAAAATTTTGGGTCTGGTGCAGAGGATATTTATGATTTAAGTATGTGGACAGATCGAGTCTGGAGAGTAAAATTAAAGAAAAATCGTGATAGGACTCATCTCTCGAACTGATAAGTTATTAACACACACCCTTAATGAGTTGAAGCTTGCACATTCTGTTATGCATAACGCATTAATATTTTCTTGATTACTTGGCATCACACATGTACTGTTAAATAATTGGCTTGCTTACTTTGCATCAAACACGTTCTTTTAAATGATAGGCAGTGTGCATCAGAGTAAATTTTGTTGATATCATACTAAACTTTATATTTAACCAAAAATCATGAAAACTAATTATTAAAAAATTTACGAAAAGGTCAGAATATCTCAAATATATTGCATTTTTTGTACATTTAGAAAGTTATTACAAAATAATATTTCAATTATGTCATATTGTACTGGAATGAAGTCAATTATTAAATTTATTGAAATAACAGCTACTGTTTCTTGGTAAAATAACTTGACGCATAGGCTTAACTCAGTATTATTATCATTTCGCTTTGGCACACTAACATATAAATATCTTTAGAAATATTACAAAAGGAACCACTTTTGATTGGATTCAAATTGTCCACTCTAATTATTTGTTTTCATAAATCAGAGACTTCCACAAAAACAAAGAAAAAAATGGAACGAAGAGTTCTACATGAGAAGTCGTACACGGAGAAGAGAGGTGGAAACTGGAAATCCGCCGTTTGAAAGAGACAAAAACCGAACCTTTCTCAAAATCCGCCTAATTGTACAATTTCATTAATTACTTCACTGAAAGAAAATTATCATAACGGTGTCGATTTTTTACTGATAATTTTGTTTGATAAGACCACTTTTAAGTATTAATTATTATTGTTGAAACCGAAAAAATTTACTTTTAATAGATTATGGCACAAAAGAGTTTCAAAACTTTTTTCATCCAAAACTTTACTTTTTCTATATTCAAGTTACCTAAAATCTTGGTTTATGTCATTATTAAAATACAACATTTGATTTAAATATGTATTTACAACAAGATGACAATCACAATAATAATTTGAAGATATGTTCGAATACAAATAATAATGTAAAATTTTAGCAAACAAACAAATCGATCACAAAATAATATTTTCCAAATTAGTAGAGTACATGTATTTTTTAAAAATTTTACTTTATGAGAAAATAAAGAGAAGATCTACTTTTAATTTTTTTCCAAAGTATTATTTTTTTGATATAATATTCCCGAATTGAAAATGAGAATTTGGTATCTTATCACGTTATCAAGATCTTACCGGAAGGAATAATAATTAATTTAGATGCTAATCAGAAAAAATATTCTATTGCCAAAAAAAATCTCTTGCCCACTTGGTAATTGTGAAACATATTTCTACCGACACGTCATTGGTACAGTATTCTAAGTGGTAAGATTTAGATTGAACAAAAGACATAATTTAATAAAACAATTAAAATAACACATTGTAACCAAAAATTTCTCAAATCTGTACTCGATTCAGAATAACTAAAAAAATAGGTAAGCTAGCCGGCAATATCAAACAGGACCTATATAATTGTTCACATATTGCTGATTGGTATCATATTATAAATTTTCTGTGACTAGCACGTACCGTACCGATCATAAAGATATCAACATAAATACCAAAGTTATGTTTCACAAAATAATGGAGGCAATCACCGGCGACCACAAAAACGGTGAGGGCCATCAAGCCGCGAAGAAGATCATCAAAGGCACCGTGGTGTTGATGAAGAAGAACGTCTTGGACTTCAACGACTTCGATGCTTCCATTCTCGACGACGTCCAAGAGCTGTTAGGGAAACGAGTCTCCTTCCAGCTCGTTAGCTCCGGCAACCCAGGTGAGTTCTACCGGTCTTTTCTCGATCTAATGTACATTTTTCTGATTATTTAATTGGTTACCTGCTCTTCTGTATTAGCCAAAAGCATGCTCAGTACTTGATTAATTTTAAGTGGCATAAGTCATGTGGTGCTAATTATTTATTATAGATTGTTGAATGTTGTTTTACCATATCTCTCGTCACCTAATCTCAACTTCCAATATTGTAAAAAATCATGATCTCTCCTAAAACATAACGAAATATGAGATCAACATAAAATTATAAATCTAATTCAAAATCTTATTCTAGTGTCTAATTATTTAGTTCATTATATGGGGAAATCTGGGTTAAAATTAAATGCATATTTAATAAGAAGTTCTTCTCGTTGTTCGTGGAGACGAATGTTTGAACATGAGTACCCGTCTTAGATCGTTGACCACGGCAAGTACGTGTTAAGAAACAAGTGCCATACGTAAACCGAAGCCGAAAGCCAAACAAGATATAATTGCATATGCTATGTTATGCGTGCTATATCATAAATCTAAGGAGAACCAGCAGATAAAACCTATTATCTTTCCCTCACAAGCTCTTTAAATAAAAAACATTAAGCTAAAATATTTCCAAATTATTTCTTGCCCGGGGTTCTTTAAAAAAAAATTGGGAATTATTTCATATTCTGGTCCAAGACACGTGAAATAGCAGCTTTTACCTACCACACATATAGTTAAAAATAACTGAAGCTACGCTAGGGGGCTTCTTTTCCTGGTCAGTTCTAAGACATTATATCTTACGTAAAAGTTTTGAACTACGGGTCAACCAATAATATTAACAACGCTGGGCCCCAATATATACTCTAGTTTATTCAGAACCTGTGCAAGTTGCCCAATCTTGGGAGGCTATTGGTTTATAGATGATGAACAAAAAGTTGAAATAGAAAAAAAATACAGAGATGATAGATCTCATATTTGGCCAAAAGCTGTCTAAAATCATAAGTTGAGGTGATTCACTCACCATAATTTTTCCAATCGATATTAACTTACGAAATAAAAAAAGAACTTGTTTCATACTTAGATCAATTCGGCAGTCTAGTGAGTCGTCATGTGAAAGGTGTC
The DNA here is from genome assembly GCA_012979155.1 of Hypericum perforatum. Taxonomy (NCBI): domain Eukaryota; kingdom Viridiplantae; phylum Streptophyta; class Magnoliopsida; order Malpighiales; family Hypericaceae; genus Hypericum; species Hypericum perforatum. Next base: position 43,906 of record SOPF01028459.1, read on the forward strand.
CTCGATTGTTCCTTAGTAATGAAAGTGTCATGCAAGAAGATTTAATTAAGAAAAGTTGTCAGACTAAATGGATTGGGTAGTGGATGACATATAACCGGTATTGATATTGGCCTAGAGAAGCAGATAATAATGACGCAATTCTTATTAAAGAATTTACGATAACATAGTCAAGGTGCGAACACAAAAATGTGACGAGATTTTTTCGGGCATGAAAAAGAGGACAGCATAAACTTTCCTGTTTCATCAAAACAATGACAAGAACTGTCGTTAATACGTGGTCCAGTTAATAAATATTAATCCAATCGATCATTAACTTGATCGATTTATGGCATTATAATTCCATTAATTCATTGGTTGTCGTATTTATTTTTTCTTGGTAGCAGTGATATGACAAAACCAGATTGACAATGTGATTCATTACGTTGGTATTCATTTCTCATTGATAAAAGCATAACCTATGGTTTTTTTTCACTTGGACAGAGAATGAATCGGAAGCCAAACTAGGAAAACCGGCGCACTTGGAGGAATGGATTACAACGAACACACTGTTGACCGCTGGCGACTCAGCGTTCAACGTGACATTTGAGTGGGACCATGACGACGTTGGAGTTCCGGGGGCCTTCGTCGTACGGAACGAACATCACAACGAGTTCTACCTCAGGACTCTCACCCTCGACGATGTCCCCGGCGGCCATGGCCGCGTCCATTTTGTCTGTAACTCTTGGGTTTATCCTGCCAAACATTACGTCAAAGATCGTGTTTTCTTTGCCAACAAGGTAACACATAATTTACCATTTTATTTCAGCATGAATGTTGTATTATCTTCGCAACTTGGTACAATCTTTTAGGGTTTTCACTTAAGTCAACTACGTACCAAACATATTTTCACTTCCTATATTGGATTATAATAAAATTACTTAGCCTCAAATACTATCCCATGAGAATTCTCACACCTCTCTTGCCAACCAAATTTCCCTTTTTTTTTCTTCTAAAAAAATAAATGTTTACACCAAAATTATAATCACAACAACCATGAACTTCCACATTTATGTTTTGTGTCATTTGGATAATACCATTCGACAATTCTCACTTTATTACCTTAGAAAAACGATTTCCCCTTTTGTTCAAAATTTTATTCAATTAAAGACGATTGTCTAATTTGAGAAAATTATTTCTTCTTCAAAAATATATATATTTCACAATATCCATGCAACCAAACGGTGTGGATTACATTCTTAAATAGATAAGTATTGTAAACAAAATTCAAAGGCTCATTGAATAATTTCTATAATTCTTAATGATCCGATACATACCATTATTTTCTCCTGGCCTCATCATGCATATAGATGGATAAGAGCAATAAATAATCCAAAGTTTCCGCTAAATGTTGTGTTATTACACAGGCGTATCTACCTCATGAGACGCCGGTGGCGCTAAGGAAGTATAGGGAGGAGGAGCTGGTGAATTTAAGAGGAAATGGAGAAGGAGAGCTTCAGGAGTGGGACCGTGTCTATGACTACGCTTTCTACAACGACTTGGCCAATCCTGATAAGGGTCCGGACTATGCCCGCCCTGTTCTCGGAGGGTCCAGCGAATATCCTTATCCTCGCAGGGGAAGGACGGGACGGCCCCCTTCTAAATCAGGTTGCTAATTCACCTCAGTAATTCTCTAATATTATATTACAAATTCATCAGAATCGATTTTTCAACATTCATAAAGTTAACTAATTTAGTTTTGAGTCGAACAAAATTTTAAATGACTGTAAAATTCTTTGAATGTTTAAAATGTTTTATAATAGTTGCATACTTTGTATTCACACATTTAATATATCTATTGATTTAAACTGAATAAAATATTTAATAGCCAATAAAAATTTAACAATTAACAGGAGACAATTTATTATTAGTTTTTGGGCTAAACTATGATAAACCTATTACGTATCTGTTGTTTGTTTGTAGGTAATAGTGATGCATAATTTATAATGCAAAACTATTATCAAATAGAAATATTGGTACTTTGTATTGAGATATGTTCAAGTTATACATAGAGAACTTCGAGTAATTTCAAGTTTTAAAGTGAGAATTTAAGATAAAAAATAGAGTTAGTAAAAATATAAACATAGCACGAAATTCAGATACTACGAGTTAATGTGTTTTGATAATATTTTTACCACTGTAATTTTTTCTTTGCCTATGAATATTTTTCATAGAGTTCTTGTGGTTTTTCCTTTTGGTAATTAAAGAGCATTTAACATAAACTACGTACTGAAGCTAAATTTGCTAACATAAACTACGTACCGAAGCTAAATTTGCTAATAATGATTGCAACTTTGGTGCTAGCAGATCCCAATACGGAGAGCAGGGTGCCACTCCTGTCAAGTTTGAACATATACGTCCCAAGAGACGAACGCTTTGGCCACTTGAAGATGTCGGATTTCCTGGCCTCCGGGATCAAATCCATAGGCCAAGTGATCCTACCTGCACTTGAAGGCCTACTCGACACAACTCCGAACGAGTTCGACTCTTTCGACGACGAGCTGAAGATATACGAGGGTGGACTGAAGCTGTTCGACGACCCGGTGCTCAAGGACATCCAGGAGAACATCCCTCTCGAGTTGCTTAAACAGGTTCTTCCTACTGAAGGGGAAGGGCTGCTCAAGTATCCAATGCCTTTGGTGATCAAAGGTTCGGTTAATTTTGACCAACATTGTGAATGTTGAAATAAGATTCGTCATTTGGTTTATGATTCTTACTTTATTATCTTTTTATTATGTGATTGTGGAGAGCAGAGGATAAGTCCGCTTGGAGAACTGATGAAGAATTCGCGAGAGAAATGCTGGCCGGAGTTAATCCGGTCCTCATTCGTCGCCTTGAGGTATGTTAAGCTCCTGCAACTTCTGACATCTTGTTAGTGCAGCAGAGCAATGTTTTTAAAACCAGCCCGGAATTCTTAAATTTTTTGGTCCTGGTCCGACCCGCTGGGTCACGGGTCGGGATGAAAATTTTCTATTGTATATTAATATTATTATAATAATGTGCGATAAATTCAACTTATCATAAAAATGATAATATATCAAATGAGTCTAAATATCTTATTTGACATGTTATTAACTTAGTTATACATATTTTGACTTAGTTAAGATATTAATCAAAGTTACTAAAAAAATAAATTTGTTGTAATTCAAAAACAATGTACCCGCTCGTGCATGGAAATTTAGGTTTTGGTTATAAATTTAATCAAATAAACTAAAAAATATTAATTTTTTAATCTCGGCAAACTGGATCAATAACCAAACTGGTTTGATAACATTGGTGCAGAGTACGATTTGTGTCTGTTTCAGCTTCAGATTGCTTTCCTCCCTCATTGATGCAGGAATTTCCTCCGAAAAGCCGGCTTAGTAGAGACAAGTATGGCGATCAGGACAGTTCTATAACTGAAGAGCATATAAAGAATAACTTGGATGGAATGTCAGTTGAAGAGGCCATCGCAAACAACAGGTTGTTTATCTTGGACCATCACGACACGGTGATGCCATACCTGACGCGGATAAACACCTCCACGGGTTCGAAGGCCTACGCGACAAGGACAATCTTATTACTGAAAGACGATGACACTCTGAGGCCACTTGCAATTGAACTAAGCCTGCCTGATCCGAACGGACAAGAACTCGGAGCAATCAGCAATGTATACACGCCTGCCGAAGATGGTGTCGAAGCATCGGTTTGGCAGCTGGCCAAGGCATATGTAGCAGTTAATGACTCTGGCCATCATCAACTCGTCAGCCACTGGATGAATACTCACTCATCGATCGAACCATTCGTGATTGCGACGAACAGGCAGCTCAGTGCGCTACACCCGATATACAAGCTCTTGCATCCTCATTTCCGTAACACGATGAACATTAACGCTATCGGACGACAGATCCTTCTTAATGCAGGTGGGATCCTGGAATTGACAGTTTATCCTGCCAAGTATTCTATGGAGATGTCATCCTTAATATACAAGAGTTGGGTTTTCCCTGAACAAGCTCTTCCTGAAGACCTGAAAAAAAGGTAAACTAAATCCTGAGACCAAATCCTTCTTTATTTTTTGATGCTTCTATTAAAATGTGTGATGTTCTTTAGAGGAATGGCGGTGGAGGATTCCGAATCGCGGCATGGAATACGCCTCGTGATAAAGGACTACCCTTATGCTGCTGATGGACTTGAGATTTGGTTCGCGATCCGAGAATGGGTCGAAGAGTACTGCTCCTTCTATTACAAGACGGACGAAATGGTCGGGAATGATACCGAGTTGCAGTCCTGGTGGAAGGAGCTAAGAGAGGAAGGACATGGAGACCTGAAGGATGAACCTTGGTGGCCAAAGATGGAAACTCTGAAGGAGCTCGTAGAATGCTGCACTATCGTTATATGGATGGCATCTGCTCTTCACGCGGCTGTAAATTTCGGACAATTCCCATACGCAGGTTACCACCCGAATCGTCCGACAACTAGCCGCAGGTTCATGCCCGAGAAAGGCACACCTGAGTTTGAGGAGCTTGTATCAGATCCCGACAAGGCTTACCTGCGAACCATTACTGCACGGGTTCAGAGCCTTCTCGGCATTTCACTGATAGAGATCCTGTCGAGGCACGCCACTGATGAGGTCTACCTTGGTCAAACGGACACTCCCGAATGGACAACAGATACTCAACCATTGCAGGCCTTCGAGAAGTTCGGGAAGAAGCTGGCAGCAATCGAGGACAGGATGTTCGAGATGAACAAAGACGTGGAGCTGAAAAACCGACTCGGTCCAGTGCTAGTTCCCTATACTTTGTTGGTTCCTACCAGCTCAGGAGGGCTTACTGGGAGGGGCATCCCCAACAGCGTTTCAATCTAAACATTCCCATAAGAGTTAAGAGCATTTACATACAGATAAAAGTAAGCATCCTCTCGATCTGTATGTGTGATTCATGTCGAGATGCTTGAACATTGTCCACATCTCTTAATAAATATGTAATAATGACAGATGTTGAGCCAACAAATATTACCGAACGTGTTGAGAAAATGGCAAGCAAACTGAATAATGGATGAGATATCTTGTCAGTAGAAGAACAAAAGCATCAAAGATTCATCAAGGAATACAAAGAATCAATCAACTGTAGGCATTGACGATATAAAATGACTGTAGCAGCAAAAAACAAACAGAATCCTGAGAACTCCCCCAAGTTTCAGCAATGTACACTTATTTTAGTATCGAAAGAACCCTCATATCCTGCCTAAGGAGAACCTTCGTGGGTTGGTTGCATCTGGACGCTGTTTCAAACCACTTATTATACGATCATCTCCACCGTTAGGAATATCTTTTCTTCTGCTCTTCAATGGAGACACTAACTTAGCAGCCAGTCTCGAAGGCGAAAATGATCTTCGAAACTTCGAGGCTGCTAAGACCATAGGTGACTGTGGCTTCCTGCTCAGATGCGCTCCTCTAGTAGGTGACATAGAAACTCTTGGTGGGCTCCTGAGCTTCACCTGAAACCTCGAAGTCCGAGGTGGATACTTGACAGGTGACAGTGACTTCCTACTAAAATGTGATGACAAAGAACTTCTTGGCGGGCTCCCGAGCTTCGCCTGGAACTTTGAAACCGGAAGTGGATATCTGATCAGGAACTTAGGTGACTGTGACTTCCTATTCAAGTGTGGTGCTCTTGTAGGTGACCTGGAAACTCTAGGTGGGCTCCTGAGTTTCACAGGAGACTTCGTAGGTAGTGACTTGAGCAGAAATTTGTGAGGTGTAATGTGCTTATTACTTCTGCCGATCACAGGTGACTTTGAAGCTGAAGGTGGTGACTTGATCAGGAACTTGTGAGGTGTAGTGTGCTTGTTACTACTTCTTCCAATCACAGGAGACCTTGTCTTGCAAAACTTCTGCTGTTTTGTGGAGTCTGTGGTAAGGAACAAAGGGTTTGGAAAAAGAACTGCCTTCTTAGCCCATGGCCTATTCCTGGGAGACACTCTATTGGCCACCAAGTACCTAGCACTTTCCCTTTCCTTGTTTTCCTCTTCCTTTCTCTTCCTTGGAGGTGAAACTTTAAAGGTAATGTGCGATCTAGCCCTCCGATGAGAGGGAGAGTTATTCGCTTCCGATCTGATGGACTGAAGTTTACATTGCTTTTCCATCTTTCTCCGGGACTTGAGTTCTGAGTTCTCCTCATTTGGCCCGTCTTTCCTCCTACGTTGTGTTATCGGAGTCTTTGGGTCTTCAAGAGCCGTCCTTTTCGATTTGTTGGCAACCACATCCACAATTTCTTTGGCAAACTGGCTGGCTTGTAGGATCTCCCCTACTGTTTCACCTACAAGCATTGCAGGCAACGACATTCGCCGCCATTCGCCTGCGTATCGCAACAAAGAAGATAGAATTTTTTGTTAGCTTTGCCCTTTGGACTAAGAGAATCAACTTTAAATGTATATAAGATGAATCAAAGAGACAAAGAGACCTATTGCAGTTGCTGGCAACTTGCCCACTGGAGACTTCTTTGATGCGGAGTTCTTCAATCTTCAAACAAAGGACCGAATTCACCAAGCAGCGAAAGTTAAGATTTGAAAAGTCAACCAAACAATTCGACCCATCAAAAGAATAACAATTCCATGGATATTGGGACAAAGATTTGAATTTTCACCTTAAAGACTCCTGCTTGCATCTAAGGCTAGTCTTCAGATAACCTCTGGTGCTTCTAGGGCTCAAGGTAACCCCAGAAATCACCTTATTTCCACCTGCCACTGTGTATTGGAGCTCTTGCAACCTAGCCATACACTTATCCACCTTCACAAGCTCAACAGATCGAATCTTTAGACATGGAGATGATTCCAATTTAAGGGCTTTCATGAAGAAAAAAGAAATTACTGTACCTTTCTGAGAGTTTCTCTAAGCTGAGCAGGATCTAGAGGAGCCAAGGCTCTCCTCTGCTTTGGTGGGGTTCTTGCAACCATTGTCAAAGAAACAAAAAGCACCGGAAAAAGAGAACAGATCTCCTCCTAAGTGGGTCTTAAAACCCTAGATCCCAACAAGACTTCAAATGAAGTAGCTAAGTATTGGCTCACTCGGGTGAGGGAAACCCAGTTCCAGTTTGGACATTCTCTCTCTCTCTCTCTCTCTCTCTCTCTCTCTCTCTCTCTGCAGTTTTGTCTTTGGAAGGGACGGAAAAAGTCAACACAGAAAGGGCTTGAAAGTTGAAACATGGGACACATACCCTGCTTTCGGCAACGGATACTTTTTTGGTCCCGACCCCAACGGTCCTCTCCATCTAATGAGTGAAGCGAATCGTAACGGCTATTTGCCCACAATTGATTATAATAATACTCGGGTGCACTGCTAGTTGTGGTTCCACGCTTTGTTGCATATATTTTGTTTTTTAAATTTTGTTAATTAGGTTTTCGTGGTTTCAAAAATTATTGTAGTCCTCATTAAAATATGAGAACTGACTTAATTGGTGAGGGTCAGATTACATGTGCCACCCCACCAAACATGAACATTTTTTCCTTTTTTCAAATTAACGAGATAGCGTAAGCATTGCCAAAAGAAAAAGAAAAGCAAACCATTTATTGTTAGCAAAGATGCAGCATTTTAGCACGTTCAACTTGATAGATAATATTCCACCCCAAAAAAAATCGATGGATTTCCTAGATGATGATGATGAATTTGAAGTCAAAATAGTGTTTCAGTTCAAAATATTAACTTTTACTTCAGATTCCAAATCGTATGGATATAATTGGGTTAATACACTTAGAAATATAAAAAGGTGAGTATTCAAAACAATAGACTGAAATTATGTAACTGAAAAGTATTTAATATTTTTTTATAAGCAAAATTTATATTTTATCAAAAATTCACTAAATACATGAAAAATTACATATAATATCTATCAAAAAGAGTGAAATGGAGATGTTCAAAATCTATAAAAGACATTAAAGACATCAAAATAGTCAATCCAAGGAAAAAAAACTAACAAAGTAAACCAAAACAAACAACAAATATACACCAAGAAGGGCAATATCACCACTATGCAAGAATAATTGAGGAGGATCGAAACATAGAAAATGAAACAAATTATTTTCTTGATCACATAGAAAATCAACGACGTATATTCCTCTTCCTCCCAAGAGACGCTCATCGGAATGACAAGGCGTGCCTTATTTCTATATAAATCTGTGCTTAAACTTCTCATCTTAAGATATTAAAATCACCAAAATAGTCAATCCAAAGAACAAAAGCTAACAAAGTAAACCAAAACAAACAACAAATATACACCAAGAAGGGCAATATCACCACTATGCAAGAATAAATAAGGATAATCAAAACATAAACAATGATATGGATTTAGGTTGTAACCTAGATCAGATAGAAAATCAGCATCATATATTCTTTCTAGTAGACACTCATCAATAACAAGGCGCCATCTTTTTTTATAAATCTATGCTTAAATTTCTCATCTTGAACATCCATACGTGCAATTAGCAATTCTAGAAGAAATATAGCTAACTCTTTTTAGATGACATGATCTTTTAGTTTATGTCTCATCCTTCCACATTCGAATTAATTTAAAATCTTCATTTTGAATTTGCCCTTTGATAATATGAAATTCACATAAAGATCTCAACCCACTAAATTCTCATTTCCTCCTCTCTCAAAATACATTATCTCCTCCATTTCACATTTAATTTACACCAAATACTTCAAAGACAAAACCTTCATCTTCGTCTACTAAAGAATATGGCATAATCAAACCCAAATCTAATTAAATAAAAAAATAATTGATTAAAAAAATAAAATAGGTTGCTAAATGTAATGATGTTTCAGGATGTCAATGGATAGAAGGTATTGATAATATCCAACTCATACTCTAATTTTTGTAGTTGGATCTATACCATATCCACGATCATATGGATATCTTTTTGAAAGACCTAGACCCAAATCCAGATCCTATATTCATAGATATTTTATACCATAGTTTTTTAACTTTTAATATAATCTATATAAAAAATAAGAAAAAAAGTCTCTATAACAAAAAAATAATATCAAACGAAATGTAAATCAAATAGTAATATTTAAATCCACTATATAAACATGATTAAAAAAATATCAATAAACTCATAACTATTAAATATAAAGTTAAAAAAAAAATTTTTGCTAATTTTTCATGTGACTTATGAATAAGTCTTTCTGGTTGTGAATCTGTGCACCCATAGGCTAGGGATAGTCTTTGTGCTTTCTTTTTGCTCATGTAATATTATTATTCTCGATTTCTTCTACATCTAAATATCAAATTTAATTACTGAATTAATTAATAAATAATTTTGATATTTTAATAAAAATTAGAATTATATATACCTAAAACTTGACTATTTATATCATCAAGAAGTATATTCTATACTATGTGCATATTCTACTAAATCTGTTGAGTAAAATAAGATATTAAACTTAAACACATTATTTTAAATCACAAACTTGATAAAATATATCATTATTGAATTAACTTTTTTATTAGGCATTATGGCTTTTTTATTAGCTATTAAGTTTGTCGAATTAAATGTTAGAATTTTTTTAGTTAATTTCTATATTTATTATAATTATTTGCATAATAAAATAATTAAGATCTAAGTAGGATCTAACTAATGGATGTATGGATAGCGTCTAACTAATAAGTCTATGGATATGGTCTGAGTCTGAATTTATATCGACCCAATCCAGACCCAGACCCTATTAAAATTAATATACATAAACTCATACATATCCATGACTCTTAGACCCCAAGATTCAATGAGTATGATAAGGGTCTCACTCACATGGTAGGGATCTTTTTGTCATCCCTAATGACGTTCTTCTTCTTTATTTGAATAAGGAACCGAAAAACAACTGCTATAGATGGTGACCATCTCTCTCCTTCGATGTCTGTGATAGTTTCTCTCCCTCTTTCTCTGCCAATAGCCACGACCACCAGCTTAACCCTCCTCCCTCCTCCTTCTTCCCTATCCACCCAAGTACTTCTCCTTGATATCTTCCTTCGTGCAATCTAGCAGAATTATTGCCTGAGTCTTTCTTTCCGACCGAGGACTTGCCTAGTACCCAAAAAAATTGAGATGATAGTGGGAAATTTAGGGTTGGGAGAGGAGGGGGAGGAGAAGATGTAATTTAAGGTTGAGGAAAGACTTTTTTAGGGGAGGTAGGAAAAAGAGGTGAGAGGGAGATAAAAGACAATAATACCCCGCGTGAATCATGGCTATCAAATTTTGTTGGTATTTTTTTAAAAAATGAATTGTTAATGGTTAGTTAAAAAATATATAGAAAAATTATCAAATTTGTGTCAACGTAGGATGCCAGTACCAATTGACGAGAAAATTATAGTTACAAAAAAATTTCTATGATCAATTCATGGAAAAAACTTATGATTGACCAAGTCACGAATTTTTTTCCTTAACTTAGTTTTTCTAAATTTTTTATTTTTTAAAAAAATAAAGCATTAAATTATTTAAGGATTTCCTAAATTTAAAGTTTTTATTTTTAGAATTATGCGTACAATTTTCTGTCTCAATCCGAATTATATCTAAATGTTTTACACCCTAATGTGATGGCTTAACTTTAACACAAATATTTTACAAAGATAATAAATTATTTAATCAGGAACTGATTTCATGACCCTATTTCGTCACGAATTCGGGATGTAACCCAAAAAATCACATTGAAAAATAATTTAAATCATAGTAAATCGATCTACACAAATGTTATTTGATCTTGAAAACCTAATTTTCTCTCAAAATAAGGTGTTTTATTGGTCAAAACTTTGATGAAATGCCTTGGGCCATTTGCCACGCATAGATCTCAAAAAGTTATCTACATTCAAAAAACATTTATGATTCGGACACCCAAGTATCAAGATACTGCTCTCCAAAGATTTTTCCATAATTTTTCAATTGATATTTTTCAAAAAAATTCTAAAAGTTAAGTCACAAGAAAAAAAATGAGTGACTTAATTATTCACAGTCTATTTTTCGTGACTTAGTAGTCAAGAATAATTTTTCCGTTGCTCGTTCCAAGTCATGAATATTTTTTTTCTAGATATCTTACGTGGACAGACACCAGTTTGGTAATTAATTTTTTTGGGTATCATTTTTGTAATTAACCATGAACAATAATATTTTTTTAGTATAAGGATATTTTTGTCATTTTTCGTGCCTCCTCGCTGGAGAAATACGTCGGTTCTAACGTGAGGGGTTGAATGGTATAAATTTGCCAAATTGAGGGGATTTTTAATCAATTGCGAATGATAGGAGGACCAGCATTAAATACGTCAAAGCAAAGGGGACCAGATGTAATTTACCCTTTTTTTTTAAAAAAAAATCTATTTTGCACACGATATAAAAACTTGTTCAATAATCAACATTTGTTTAACATTTGTTTAAGTTGGCGCTAACTCACTTTTCAAATTCAAGACCAAATCTATCCATGCTAAATAGAGTTCAAAATTATGTGTTCTACTAGTTTTTTACGAAGATGTAAAGATTTTAGTTGTCATCAGAGTGACTTACATGAATGTGAGTTGGTTAACGATCATGACATTACTAAATCTACCAAACCGTAGTTAGAAAAGCTAGACCATCATGGTTAAAATTTGACAACAACTTTTATTACCAACATTTTTGTAAGAATCGAGTAAACTAAGGTGATAATTGTTAACATCTTAATAATTGTTTTTATCTTTTCCATTAATTTGAGAAGCATTTGATAAGTTGTCCCTTAACCCTAGCTATTCTAGGGAAAATAAGGTCTCAAGCCTTTAATTAAGCCTTAATTAGAAGTTGGCAGTCTTGCTTCCTGCACCTAAAAAAGGTTTACGAAGTGTCTCCCTGTGTGAAAGAGAAGAGGTGAGCCAGATCGAAAAAGACGAAGGAAGAACGAAAGAGAGAGGAATGACCACGCTAGAGTTAAGGGATACGATTTTGTCTTTTCATTCTTCTGTTTTATTCTGATTCATGCAAATCAAAAAAGCTCACGAATCATGTTTTCAAAAAGTGGGAAAGACAATCGGGTGAACTAGGAACTCTCAAAAGATTAAATCCAGGATTCGGAGTTTGGATGGTAAGTCTTACTCTTATATCTACTTGACTGTTAGTGTGAAATCTCTTAGGAGATAAACTTAATTTTTTTTAGGCCTTGGAAGACATTATGGAATTAATCAAGAGAGAGAGTTTTAGGATGTGAGATCAAGGACAATTCAAGGTGTGTTAGCATGCGGGACAGTTCTATATATGGTGAACCCCATAGTTCGCTTATATGATATAAGGGACTATCAGGTAATATGAAATATGTGTGATCAAATAAACAAAGAGTGTGTGAATTATTTGGACTTAAGCATGCCTAACAAAAACAATAAGTATTTTAGACTTCAGAGCTTCCTATTATAATCGTTAGTGTGGATTAATCCTATTGTTGTGATGTATCTATGTTCTTAATCATAATTAATATGTGGTAGTTGATAGTTCCTTATTGAGTTTTATAACTCATCACAAATGTGTTTTTATGTGTTTACGGACTAGAATAAAAGTCGTAGAGGGAGTTGCAAGCATCAATAAATGTTTGAAATTTTTCAATAAATGTTCAAAATTTGTTATTTACTTCGTAGTATTTGGATGCTTTTCATGAATAATATCTTATTACTGATTGAGATAATTATACCTCGAATTTTGTCACATCTATTTTTAGGTTGTGACAACTTTTTTAGAATGGTGGTACAAAATTAAATATTTACGATTTACAAAATAGAAGTAGAAATTACATAAACTTATGAACAAAAGGCAATAACAAAACTGAAGTACACATCGGAAAACGATTAACACAAGGAGGCCGAAAGGTGGGAATTTTTTATTTTTGTATGTTTGGAATTGAAATTGTTAACTTATTATCACATTTATAGTTGAATATTGAAATTGTATGTTTAGAATTTGTAAATTTGTATGAGTTGACAGTACGTATTTAGGTGAATTTACAATCTGTCCATGCCAAAGATTCAGATGTAGGGTTTTTTAGTTTGGTTCTAGTTTAAACCGAATTAACGATCTGGTCTAGTTTACATTTTTCTTGAATATTGGGTTCCAATTTTTGTGATCCGGTCCTAGTCCAGTTCAATCAACTTGCTCTAGGTAATCTAATAGGGTTTGAGAAGGACTGATGGTAGTAAAAGAGAGTTTTGAGATTTTGATTTCTTTTTTAAATTTTTTTCACTTTTCAATATTTTGTCCACAATTTGTTGAAATGAAGAATTTGAAAATAGGAATTTAGATTAAATTTGTTTAATTACGAATTGAAATACAAACTTGAATTTACACAAACTCATTTGAAAAAATAAATTATTCTTCATTTTCCAAACACACTAATCCTTAAATTTAATGGCGAATATTGCTTTTATTTTTTCTCTTTTTCCGGCATGTGGTCTATCGTATATATCCAAGGCCGTGGAATTAATTTATTAGCTTTCTATCAATAATCTCGCTTCTTTCATGTATGTGGAGATGATGGTATCCATTTTTCCGAATTTTTATAACCTCCAGTTTAAGAATAGTACTTTCTACATTTACAAATTTTAAATTCAGTATGTTTTTGGAGTAAATTCGTTTTCTGGTTAACCATAAACCTTTATCCGCTTTGGAAAGGAAAATAAATCCAAGTAAACATGCATGCATTGGGTAACGCTTGGGAAACGTAGAAAGGTGCCAATCTTGCATGAATGACACATGGCATACCCATTGGAACCTACCTGGCATCCTGTTATCCCATCCACCTCTCTATTGCCTTTCCATAAATTGCCAACCGCCCAACCTGAAGCCGTTCATGTTTAAGTTGGAAATAATCACATCAACTCCTTCAAAATTAGGAAGATCAAATCCACAAATAATAGTAAAAATATAGTGCATCTACTTTGTTAGAAGATCACCACCATGAGTCTGATCAAAGTTAATAACCTTTTTCTCCTCCTTGCCCTTGTTCTTGCCTTTCTCTTGCTTTCCTCCTCCCCGGTCCTCTGTGGTATGTATGCTCTCACATTTTCTTCCATGTTTGATTATGTTATATAATATATGATTAAGCATGACCAATATAACTGTGTCAGAAAATGGCCGAGTCTCACCGGAAACATATGATTGAGGATATTTAATTTGGTGCCAGATATTTAGGGTCCCGCCTCCTTAGTACCGTCAGGTACTCGTGGAATATCAATAGCCCAAAACTGAAGTCACAACAAATTACCATGATTGTGACTAGGTTAAATAACCGCAGTAGGTCTTCAGTTTGAATTCTTGGCAACATAACATGTGTTGGGAGAGGTTTGCAATCTTTCGATGGTCTAAGGCTAGAATTTGGATTTGTCGGTTCTGCATATTAAGATGGCTCTCTCCACTTGGGTAGGAACTGGTTTGCTCAATTTACAAGTGTACTTGTATTGAGTTATTAACCATCTCTCTGCATTAATTATGTAGACGAGGAAGACGACGTGTTCCAAGGCATCAACAGCTACAGGTCATCGAACAACCTGAGGGAGCTGACAAAGAACAAGAAAGCCACCTGTGTGGCTGACCAGATTGCGGACAAGATAGAGGACAACCCCTGTCCAACCAACACCGCGGTCGCCACACCGATCCGGCCAGAGGACTACCCGGGAGTCCTCGACAAGTGCGGGGTTGACGTCAACCACACGGGTGATGGCGTCATCTTGCCCGTGTGTGTCCGAAAGCTGGTGACAACCCTTGTCCTGACTAACTACACCCACACACAGAACGCCAAGTACCTCAACGACACCAGGTTCACTGGGGCAGGGCTCAGCTCCGAGGATGATTGGATGGTGCTTGTCCTCACCACCGACACGCCAGGAGGCACTTTTGCCGGTGCCAATAGCTTGTATGGAAAGGTAGGGTTGTGTCGTTGCTTGGTCGGTCTTTTGTTAGGGATGGTTGTTTACCATCTGGCCAATGTCTAAAGTAAATTGTAATGTTGTATGTGAATTTTATCATGTTCATCTTTCTTTTGTGTTCACGTTTCAAATGGTGCAGACTTGATGATCCGCTGCAACTCTATTAATTCTCACTTTCCGAATTGCAATTTTCCGTTAATCATCTGCGGTCGTTAGCTTGTTACTACGAATTGAATGCAGCGGATACTGTATTCGACTCTCAGCTTTGACTCTGGATTTTGGAGTTCTCACGAGTTGAAGTTTTGCATAACCCATTCCGTTGATTTAGTCTGAATTTTACGATTATTCGCTGCTGCCTTTGTCCACAAAACAAAATGAAAAAGAGGGGCGGCAAGGTGATAATATGCATAGAATAAAAAAACAGAGTCAAGCGAAATAAGTTTTTTGAATAAATTGCATATTTATACTAGAACCAAAAGGATTTTCAGGCTGGTTTGCTTATTAGGAATATTTTGGGGTTGGATTTGGTTTGGAAAGTGTAAAATGTGAGTGGATCCTCCAGGATTTTGAGTGTTCCGTTTTTTGTTCATTCCGGTTTAACTGGGATAAAATATGATAAATAATTTGACAGGAAGATAAAATTATTTTGTCAAGACAAATGGCTTTGAATTTTTTAATATAATAAAATGTTTTGAGAAATGTTAGAATGGCAAATTAATATTGTTTGTAATTTATAATCAGCCCCACGAGATAGGCAACATCAACGATGTTCTTGTGGAGCTTATAGAAGTCATCGTGGAGTTTCTCACTTGCCATACCCAAAATATTGTTAGACTGGTCGCCAAAAATGATGGCGTAAAAGTATGATGTGATAAATATAGAGATAATTAAGATCGTCTTCACAGGATAAAATAACTAATTTTTTAATTATTGTATTATGAATTTTTAATTATAATCTAAGCAATCGAATCTAAGTGATTGGTTGGTAGTTCTAATATTACAAATTATTACGCAAACCTAGAGTTGTCAATCCTAAATTTGAACAACAATTAAAAATGAAACGAAACAAAATGGATATAATCTCATACGATGGACTAAGGTTGTCAATCTCAATCCAAGGCGCACACACACAAGACACTCAAATAATGAACAACCAAACAATTGAATAAAAAGACGATGATTTAATCGCAAGGTATTTTCGTTATGTGAGAATATTGAGTTGTTGATTACAATCCTTCAAACAAGCGAAAAGTGAAAAACTAAAGTAATTGTCTTGAGCAAAAGCTATCAAGTGTCTTTAATCTAGTGCTTCAGGCCTTTATATAGACGAGCCAATCGAATACCTAAGGAAATTCCTAAACTAGATAAAAATAGGTGAGATTCCATCAGGTCAGTGCCCGCTATGCTATACCCAGCGTCCGCTAGGTCTTCAAGAGAAATTGCTGCTATAAACCCCCCCCCCCCCAATTCATCGCTGGGCCTACCGCAACAACCTTCCAATTCATCTTTAAAACTTCTCGCGATCTCACCAATTCTCGTCCAGCTCACCTTTTCGTCCAAACACTTACAAGACACGTAAACCAGGTAGATATCCCACTTCTCGACACAACATGACAAAACAACTCAAAGACATACAAAATACAACACAGACCTACACAGAACATGACTAACACCTACTCGAATAATGGTAATTGGACACGTGTTCACACACGCATCAAAGTACATCTAGACAATTGACAATATCATAGTATAACTAGTTATCAACTCACCGACGCGAAATAGTAGCACTAACAAATCGCACCGTGAAATCATAGTGTAGAGTAGCAGACTTTAAATTCCTTCCAGATCAAAGACACGACATGAGGGGAATGAATTTACTCATGCATCTAACTAGTTGTTCTGGAAAACAATTATTCAAATATAATTGACCAAATTATTTAAATATACATTTACGAATTATTTGAATATATCTATCTAAATTATGGTATGAAAATATTGAAAAGTATGTACAACAAACTATTTGAACATTCGTGATTATGTGAGTGAATCTATTCAAACATATATAAATAAATTATTACGTGAAATTTACTAGCTATAACCGAACAAAATTATTTGAATATACTAAATAGAATTATTTGAATGTACAGAATAATCATCTCCAAAAAACAAGTATAATACTGAATTCGATCCCGACAAAGGTGAAATTCGAATACCCTCGCTCTCCACCCAATAGAATAGCTACCTAAGTACCGAGTAGTACGAGGTCGGACGCAACATCAAAATAAAGATAACATTAATAAACTAAACAATAAAACATACCATTTACAGTAAAACTCGAGTCTTGATAGCATGGTGTTGTATTTTTATATGTAGGGGCATGATAATCATTTACACACAAGAAAAATCTAGAACAAAAAACAGAGGAAAAAAATCAGTTGTACAAACGCAAAAAATCAGTCGACGATTATACAAGTCAGAAATCAAGGATATCAATTTTACGAATTAGTTATTCAATAATTGCAAGGTTGTGATTCAATGGTTTGGTCTAATGTGATTCATTTATTTGGTATGTTGTGCTTCATTGATTTTCATTAGTCATACATTATGGTTTTTTTTTCTTGTTATTCAGTTATTTTTTCTAATGTGATCAATGATTTGCTATAATATGGTTCAATGGTTTTTTTTATTCAATAATTATGTCTATTGGGATGCAATGGTTTAATATTCTCTAATAGATGAATTTGTCTTCTATGAAGGTTTGATAGAATTGATTGGTCTCCATCACAGCTTATTTCTTTCTCTTCACGTTGGCCGCAACATTCAATCCCAATTTTGGCGATCCCTAGCCATCTACAACCTCCTTCTTTTTCATCTTTAACATCATCGACGACATTGTTATTTCAAAGGTCGAGGTCTCTCTCCCATTGGTTGTGACGAGGGTGAGGTCGCGATCTAATTCCACTATGCTCAATCCCACCGTTGAGGAGGATTGTTGTTCCATGCTCCGTTCCACTATCGTCGTACAAATACATTGTAGTCTAACCTCAGCAGCAATCGAAGGAGCTTGAATTAGCTCAATAAATAATAGATATACAACTTGAAGGAGTCTAACATGATAAACTACAAAGTTGTTTGTATAAAAATAATCTTCGCACGACAACTTGAATTAACTCATTCAAATTTTGGTGTAAGAATTTGTGATTCTCTAATAAAAATATTAAAAAGAGTTCTAAAATTATTTTTTCAAATTTAAGACTAATTTCATAATTTATCACATATCACGTGAATAAACAGGAACTCTACATAAGACTTTAACGGTATCATTTTTGCAGACATGGCACACGCATGGAAGAATATTTAGCCGAACATCTATTTGGACTGCTTGGAACTTGTAAATATCTGAGATAGCATACTAGAAGAACTGACACACGGTCTTTTTTTGAAAAGCGCAAAATCACGTATTACTTATGTGTACTTTAAAAGAAAAACTCAAGTGGAGACTTCGTCACCCCTTGTCTTCCACTTGCTTGGAATTCTTGTTTGATTGTGAGTTAAATTTGTGGGGTTAGACTTGAAAAAGAACAGAAGTGATTATTCTGAGTGATGATCATTGTAACTACAAATGACTCGTGATGGAATAGGTTGTTTTGTTTGAAAGACACTTTGGCATTATGGGTGCTATTATTTGCATTGAGGATACATCGGAATTTGCAGAAATCTGTAGCATTTCTGTTTATTGATCTTCTACTTTTAATATTATTTTCAGTGCAAGTAATGTTAGTTGTTTTTGGTAGTTTCTGATACTGTTGTTGGGTTGTCCGAATGCATATTAGATATTCGGAGAGAGCGTCGCATCACGGTTATATCTGGTGTTGAAAATTATGCCGCGGTAACGAGCAATTGTTTTCCCTCATCTCAAGGGACCTCACCTAAATTGGAGAATGGTACTTTTCATCATCCCTTTCATGCATTAATTTCTCATTCTAATCCAACTATCATCTGAGATGGCCGAGTCTAAAAGCTGCAAATATATTTAACAGTTCTAATCCAATTATTTTTATCAAGGATCTTATATCTAGTTTTTATACAGTCAAATGGAATATACGAGTTCAACAGAGCAAGCTTTTTATCATCGCGAGAATGGTTGTGGTTAAACCAACTCTATGATAGATTTTAATTTATCGATTAGCGATAATGACAATCTTGATGATGATGATGATCCGTGGCAGTTTCAAGATGCTCCTGTATGGAATATGACTGAGGATCAGAACAGCAACCTTGCCATTGTTGATGCAAATGATTCTATTGATCTAGAGCTTGAAGAATGCCTTGATCTTTTTATAATTTTATTTAGTTCAAGGATGAACTGCTCTTTGCCCCACTTGGTCATCTAGAGAACCTGAAGGTATGTTGAGTCGTTAGCCATCTAGCTTCTTACGGAACTGAATGTGGGTTATATTTTCTGCCAAAAAAGCTCAAAGTGCATGCAGTGGATGTATGCAGATCTATGTTCCTCAGTGCTATTGACTCGTAATGATTTGCTATTGTCCCTGGTTGGGTAAAAAAAATTCTTGGTTTTGTTGTTGCAGGTAATTGATTATGAGCTTGGTAAAGATACACTAGAGTCTCTACTACACCAACAACTCGGAAAGGAAACCCTGCAAGAGCCAATGTTTTGCATGAATAAGTCAATATGAGGTTCCATTGGTGCAGGCAAGGATCATGTCCTTTCCCTTGGGGAAGTCTACAGAGTAGCTGAAGTATTAGGATCCTCGACAAGAGTATATAAACCATGGATATTGCAGATTATGTTGATTCTATGAGATAACGCACACTTCTTTTCAGAATTTGAAGAAGCCTTGCAGAGCCTCTTTTTTTTAATTTTTCCATGTTGAGTCCAGCAGAAATCACAAAATATTAGTCGAATCAATCAAGTAAGACTGGAAGTCCAGTTCATTTACTCCTGATGATATCAACTCTTCAGGGTATTCGTGGAATTGCCATGGAGATAGCCTTCGGGGACTTGAAAAGAGGCATTTGCAGACAAATTGCTTCCCGAAGCAATCTGATCAACGAAGGTTATCGAGCACTATTCTTTCTTTAACACATCTTGTTACCATTTTTTGCGTGGTAGCAGTAACATATCTGTTTAATGTAGAACTGCAGCATTGTTGTATTATTATTATTTATTTTTTTGCTGCAATGTGGGTGAATGAAGCAATGCCCTCAAGAAAATAGGATTCGGGTCACACCATTTGATGTAAATAACAATTTTAAAGAAAATGACGAAGTAGAAGAAAATAAGGAAAAGCAAGTTTATTGTCTGTGCGTCAGATAATTGTTTTGGATATAGCCCCCTACAAATTCGGGTTTTACTCGGATAACCACTTCGAAAACGAAATTCTGATGTTATTACTTCAATCCGAATCTTACAATAGTTCACATATCGGAAGAAGTTGTAACTGGGGTGAAAATGTTGTTTTTAAGTATAAATAATATGTTTATTCATCTCTATAAATTTTGAATAAATACTCGAGATTCATGATTTGTGTTGGTCCAATTATTACAATAGACAAAATTAGGTAAAAAGTATTTGCCACCTCCATATAAATTAAAGATATTAGGTAAAAAAAATATTAGGTAAAAAAAATTGATTTGTACTTAATTGATATAAAATGAAAAAGTTGGGATTTTGACATAAAGTTTAACAGGGACTTGTCCCTATAAAAGGGAAAGCCCTGTGACCATTTTGGAAGAAAGTCCGGACAGCCACTCCTCCCCCACACTCAGATCCGGAAAGTTCAGTTTAGTCACTGAACGTTCCGGTAGATATACGAATAGGTACATTCGTGGAACCCGAGCTCCGATTCATTACAAACGTGATCGAGCTTCGACCGGCAACTCACCAAGAACATTCCTGGACCTCATATGCACACGCTACAAGAGGTAACTCGATTTTATCTCTTTAATTTGTGTTTAAATGTGCATGTGATTATTTGCGTAATTTGTGTTAATTATGCGTATAATCCAACAATTGGTATCAGAGCATGGTTTTTACATGTTCTTGATGTTATATGGGTGTTTAACTTGATTAATTAAATTGATAATCGAGTTGGTTATGTTTAAAAATTATCTCAGATTGTATTT
>SOPF01028459.1:69988-259617 GCA_012979155.1 Hypericum perforatum
GTCACGTACTTAGTAATGAGCAACAGATTCAAGCTGTTATCCGTTCCTTGCCTCCAAGCTAGGAATAGATAAAGCTGAACCTTACTTATTTCCAGTTACCTAGTAATATTTGTGGATGTTGCTAGACACCTTGAGTTGGAAGAAAATCATCTTCTTCCTACAAGATCTTATTCTGAAGTGAATTTGATTAGTTCAAATAGCCTCAAGAATAGGAATAAAAGGTGAAAAGGAAAAAGTAAGGGAATCCAAAGACTGAAAACTTAGGACCCTAAAGTAGATAGCTCCTAGTCTATGAAAATAGGCAGTTTAATATTTATAGGTGAAATATTATAACTGTCATAAGAAGCAATATTTTGCATAAGGTTGCAAAATATCTAAGTAGGTACATTTAAACTCTAATATGTATGAGGTTAATGTATCTTCTTGGACCCTCCTTATTGAATCACATTCTATATGAATGATAGATTCAGGAGTAATAGACCATATAGCGAGAGATCATAGTTCATTTATTGAATATTGATAATGGTTGACTAGAACAAAAATCATTTTGCTGGTAACAACTTGTATGTGGATGTAAAGGGTTTGAGCACTTGTAAATTACACCTTTGTGGTGGACGTGCTCTACTTTTGCATGATATGTTGTTTGTTCCGGATATTCATTTGAACCTAATTTCTGTATCTACTTTGATGTCTTTAAGTTTTTCATTGTCGTATGAATGACATTGTTAGGTTGTATTTGGATAATGCCTTTTATAGTCTTGGATATAGATCGGATGGTTTTTTCACTATGGATAGTGATCCTAGTGAAAGTTACTCATTTGTCACTAGTTTAAACTCATCGAAAGATGATATTAACCTGTGGCATTCTAGACTAGGCCATGTGGGCCAAGATCGCTTAAATTATCCAGCTAAAGCCGGACTACTAGGTAAAATAGAAAAGTCAGTCTTACCTAGAAGCGTTTCTTATCTAGAAAGAAAGAGTATAAGAAATTTTTTTGATACTAAGGCTATATCAAAAAAAAAATTATTTCAATTAGTCTACTCTGACATATATGGTCAAATGGATGTGAGGGCAACACATAGTGCATGTTAGTTCATCACCTTTTATTGATGACTATTTGTGATATAGTCTGATATACTTGATTTCTCACAAGTCAGAGGCATTTTTTTTTGCTTCATGACATACATGAGTTTTGTTGAGAATCAGAAGGATAGAAAGATAAAGACTTTGCAAACTGATCGCAGTCGTGAATATCTTTCTGATGAATTGTAGAGTACTTTATGTTATGAAAAGAATTGAATATTAGTTGTTCATTCCTTAAACATCCTAATAGATTAGGGTTGCTGAAAGAAGGAATAAAATCTTTCTTGAAATAGTTAGATCTATGATGGTAGAGGCAAATTTGCCAATATGGAGATGTGCTCCTAACTGCCACATATGTTCTTAACCATGTTCCCTCTAAGTTTGTTACTACCACCTCTTATGAAATATGGACAGATCAGTAGCCTGATTTATCCTATTTTAAGCCATAGGGGTGTGTGTCCTATGTCTATTCTACCTTAAGTGCTTTTGGTAAATTAGGACCGAGAGGTAGAAAAAGTATCTTTATAAGGTATTTTGAAATATCTAAAGGATACAAGTTCATAGGTGAACTAGACAATGGATAAGTAACATAATTTGAATCATATAATGTCATGTTTTTGGGAGATGAATTTTATATTGAGAAAGGTTAGTGAAAACCTTGATCTCTATGAAATAGTTGAGCCAGAGCCTTTTAGACCCCTTCTTCCGAGTGGGAGAATTGAGACAGAAAGTTTTGACTTTCCATCTCAACATGATTCAGAAGAAAGTCATCTTAGTCCTGAAAGGCTTATAGTTCTCTATTCTAGTGAGAGTATGGAATTTTTGCCTTGTATTAGTACAGTTCCTAAATACAATAAATATATGAGAGATATTTATCAGAATCAAGAATTTTGTAGGTTTAGTAGAACTAGCATACCGCACTGACGATTTGATATCGAAGGTGAGGCTAATGCATACTTGGTATCACTAAAAAATATTAGCGATCCAAGTGAAGTTCTTCTAACTATTATTCAGGATAAAGATGAGTCAAAAATATGTCTGGTGCTCTGTCATCTCCGCAAAAAGTTGAGTAGATTAATATGATAGAGGAAGAAATGTCTTCCATGACCAACAATTAGGTTTAGAATCTAATTGAACTACCTAAGGGACGAATGACTATTGAGAATAAGTAGATTCTCAAGGTCAAGAGCAATTCAGATAGTAGTGTCGAAAGATACAAAGCTTGTCTGATTGCATAGAGATTCAAGTAACATGCAGGATTAGACTATGAGGAGACTTTTGCTGCTGTTGTTAGATTCTCGTCCATTAGGGTCATTTTGGCTATGGTTGCTAACATGAATCTAGAATTACATCATATGGATGTTTAGACTACTTTTCTCCATGGAGAATTGGATGAAGTAATCTATTTAATTTAGCCTGAGGGCTACATCCAAAAAGGCTACAAACAAAAGGTTTGCAAATTGAATTGTTCAATTTATGGCCTTGAGCAATCGTCTAGATGGTGGTATATTCGTTTTCATAATACTATCATGGAAAATGATTTTATTATGATTCACGAAAGTTACTGAATATATGTTAAGCAATCAGGTAAGAATTTTGTCATTATCGCTTTGTATGTTGATGACATACTCTTGGCTATAAATGACATAGGACTACTTGTCAAAATCAAAGCTTGGTTTTCTTCCAACTTTGATGTGATAGACATGGGTGAAGCTGATTACATACTCGAAGTTATGATTTTGAGGAATCGTTCGAATAGGACAATGTCTCCTTCACAAGAGACGTCTGTTCGTAAAGTAGTAAACATTTCAATTGTGATCATAGTAATCCAAAGTATGTCCTATTAGTAAAAGGTCATAATTTGTGCAAGGATTTTTATCCAAATATAGCTAAACAAATAGGGAATATGGAAATGATTCCCTGAGTCAATACATTTTGTTGCCTGGTGTATGCAATATTGTATACGCAATCTGATATTTGCTGTGCTATGTGCATTGTAAGTAGATATCAATAGAATCTAGGCAATGCTTATTAGAAAACTGTCAAGGGAATTTTAAGGTATTTGAATACTACTATTGAATGCTTGTTGTGAGTATTCTGTAACAACCAAGTCACTATAGCTTCTGCGAAGGATTTGTGTTTCTATTGCAGGGCTAAGTGTAGAGTTAAAAACTCTAAAGGTTGTGTATAAAACACATATCTTTGCAAGATATTATTATAGACTCTATGACCAAAGTATTATCTTGAAATGTGTTCAAGAATTATGTGAAGTCATTAGATTTATGATAGTTTCATTAATAAATAAGAAGTTTTATTTTTGGCAATATGAACATCTTGAGTAACATGTCAGACAGAGAAGTAGCCCACTCACACAGGTGTTTACCTCAGTGGGAGTCAAATGTGTTGATTCTTAATTGAGATGAGGCAGTTGTTGGACATTTAGAGGTACAATGTCCTACAACGGGAATGCCGCCTTGCTATGAGAGCAAGATTAGTTATGGAATATAGTAATGAGTTACTACATTTGGATCTTTTGTAATCCATATGATAAGTATTAAGTGGAACTTATCATACCTTCTGTCTTGAAGCCTAGAATTAAGCTGTGGCTATGATTCTAGTATGGTGTTCATTGGCATGTGTTCCTATATAATGGAATTTACACCATAACATGAGAATGAGTATCTTATGTGCTGTTCGACCATCGGATGGGATAAATGTTTATTGATTTCACAATCCCTGGTGTGAGACCGCGTTTCGTGAACTGTGGTTCTCGATCTTTGCCCTTAAGATCCTAAACGTATTCTGGAAGTGTGATTCAGTGCTGCTAGCTTAGTTAGTCCATGAAAAGGTCATGGCATATTGATTCGACCTGGCAGGGCTAATTAGAAAAGCAGGCTGAATCATTATGGAAGGAATATAGTTAAGGGAGAAGAAACTCTGTTCATCATATTTCGAGATTCGTTGTCCAGGTGCACCAATTGTATTGAAAAGTATAATAGTGGACACGAATAAAATTGTTTGAAATCATAGTGTGAACAATGGAATGTGACATGAGTCCTAGGGTGAAAGCACACTTTATTATATGTGAGATGTCGAGATACTACTATTCAGTTAGCTCGTGTGTCGGTGCTTCTGAATTTTAGCTTAACGTACTCGACGTGTGCTGGTCGCACGAAATCCTATAAATCGTTATCTGTACATTGTCGACTATAGTCGATGATGAATGAGTGTTATTTTTGGGTTTTTGGCCCAAATTGCATCCATTGTTGAGTGTGATCAACAATGAATGAGTGGGAGATTGTTGGTCCAATTATTACAATTGACAAAATTAGGTAAAAAGTATTTTGCCACCTCCATATAAATTAAAGATACTAGGTAAAAAGAATATTAGATAAAAAAATTGATTTGGACTTAATTGATATAAAATGAAAAAGTTGGGATTTTGACATAAAGTTTGACAGGGACTTGTCCCTATAAAAGGGAAAGCCCTGTGACCATTTTGGAAGAAAGTCCGGACAGCCACTCCTCCCCCACATTCAGATCCGGAAAGTTCAGTTTAGTCACTGAACGTTCCGGTAGATATACGAATAGGTACATTCGTGGAACCCGAGCTCTGATTCATTACAAACGTGATCGAGCTTCGACCGGCAACTCACCAAGAACATTCCTGGACCTCGTATGCACACGCTACAAGAGGTAACTCGATTTTATCTCTTTAATTTGTGTTTAAATGTGCATGTGATTATTTACGTAATTTGTGTTAATTATGCGTATAATCCAACAATTTGTTTACTTGAGCACTCTTTGAAATTACGAGATGTAAATTTCAGCAAGAAAGCATGTCGGAAAATTCCATTTCTAGTTAGAAATATGGTCTGCCTAAGTTTGAGAGAATAACTAGGCTGGATACCGAATGTAAGTACAGAAAAATTTTAGTGCAAACAATTTATATTTGTGTCATTTAAACATTGTTAGCTGCTTTTTTCTTTGTCCTGTTTCTGATTGATGACCTGGTGGCCAAGGGGGGCCTAAGAAACAATGGCCAGGGCATCTTGGCCCGTAATTTTTCCTTTTTTTAATTCATGAAATGCTCTGAGTCTGATTTCAGTTTATGTAGAAGTTTTGACGAGTTTATTTAATCCTCATAATTTGCAAAATTAGAGCAAGCGTTGACCTTGAGAATTTGATCTCGTATAATTGCACACGAAACATAAGTCATTGTATCATTTATGAGACTGCAAGTGCAACCTCTCGTTTGCTTAACATTAAAGCCAGAAAGGACCCGTACCCGTAGACATCGGTATCCGACGGGATGTAGTAGCTACTGTGTATTTATGCTATTTTTTTATGATACCGCTTAATTTGGCTGGCACGAAAGTATTTGTCACTCAAATCTCCATGAACGGATGTAATAACTGTAATTGTCCCAATATTTGGCCCAACATTAGTGGCTTATCAAAATTTGACGCAGTTGGGGATTTGTAAAGTTACCAAAAGCTAAATGTGATTACGATATGTATGTTTATGTCAAAACGACTATGCTAGATTAATCAATTTTGGTTTTAGTCATAAATTTTTATTGAAAATATTTTTTGGAATCAAAGTCGAAGACTTTTTATTTAAAAAAAATAAATGTTTACATCATGATTGTAATTATTTGGGTTTGAACCATGATTTTCCTTGAATTATACATGTCTTGTATTGTTAGGCTAAATGTATATTTAGTCAAAAGTTGAGAACTCCTACTTTAATATGGTTCATGTCTCCTTGAACATTTTTCTACATGATAACTATATTATTAGAGTCGCATAAACAATGGCGGATCTCGGATTCAATGGCAGTTAGGGAGCGACACACTAATATAAATGGCAAGGAATGAGTTATTCAATACACACAAGAATCAATAGGAAATTCTGAAGCATAAAAAACTAGCTCTATCTCTTGCAAAGTTTTGCAAAATACTAGAACACGTACATACACGATTAAATAGCAGAGATATAGTGAACTATATACTTACATTTCCTCACCAAAAGATATAATAAATATATTCGCTATATATTTTTCACCCAACAACAAGTAATTATACTAATCAGTAATGAGAATATTGTTCTAATTCAATTATGTTTGAAATTCGAATCCTTAAAAATGCATAAATATTAAATATTTGATAGGAAAAAAAATTTGAGTAAAGATAGGAAAAATTACTACCCAACTTTTAACTTAGGATGATTCGAGCCAGTGACTGGATACCTAGTTGTGTAAATAGAAAATATATATTTTTGCTACACCCTACCGGTTGTGTAATGGGTCAGGAGAGGAAGGAACTTCTCTATTAATAGTTGCCACGAAGCCTCCATCTTCTGTGTGGTTCCTAGTCTGTGGCTCCTCCTTAACTAGCTTGTAGTCTTCCACCTTGTCATCTAGTAGATATCTGGCCTTCACGACCCCGTCTTGCGAGGCTAAGACACTTAACAATACCAATAAAAGGCAACAACCTACTCGACGCTTCGGCATCGTAACGGTGAAGAAGACAAGAGCTTCAAAAGTTTGTGTATGATAAAATATGGAGAACGAAGGAAAGGAACCAAATCCTTTTGTGAGTATTAATAGAAGTGAGGAGTGGAAGAGTATTTGATAAGGGTTGTGCAAGTGTATCAACAGGGAAAGTACTAGTGAAGGCAACTAGTAAACTCATGTTAAGTACGTCTTTATCACATGTAGCTATTGAAATGTGGACTTCAGCTTAGGGTCTTTGAGAACTTCAATGCCATTTGTTTTAAAAATGCTGTCTAATTGACGGTTGCATGAGTCGGACTGCAATCCAGCACCTTGGGGTCATGATTTGGTCTCAAAGTATATTTTTGTCCAAACGTGTATTTTAGTCCAAGATCGTCTTGTAAATATATAATTCATTATGATATAATGATCTGTTCAATTAAATAAAATGCTATATTTTTTTATAGTATAGTTTTGATATAATGATACGTGTTTTGACAAAATGGTTTGTCCATAATGTTTCGTATTTTAATATAATGGTTTGAATATTTGACTTTTCGTAATTATTATTAAATAGTTCACTTAATTATAATAAGATGGTTTGTACATTATGATTACGTAATTTTTGTTTAGTGCAATCTTGAAAAATCGTGTCCAGAATTAAATCATGTCCGAGCAACTAGAACATGTCAAGTTAATCACAAAATTCATGTGGTTAATTTGGTTGGACGGGTATGTTTAAATTATTTTTAAATATAATTTTAAGAGTTTTGTTAGATTGAAAATGATTTAATTGAAATGTTAGTACTTTGTAAATGATAAAACAAAAATATAAAAGTAGAGAATATCTGCAATTAGTGATATTTTAATATTCATAATTAAAACAAAAATATAAAAGTAGAGAATATCTACAATTATTTTAATACTATATATAATTATTCATATAATTTTCACAAAATTTCAAATACATACTTGTCGAACTAGAACCCCGTAGTGGAGAGCAAGTCACTCTCCTAATATTTTTTAAAAACTTTGAATAATGCAGCCAATGAGCATTTTTGGACTTCCGAACGTTTCTTGACCTAACGTAACTAATATATTGTTTACCATGTACCTCAATTTCCTTAGCATAAAACAGAGCACCTCGATTTCAGGATCTCAAATTTGACCCTAGCTTTGGTTTGTTCCCACTTTCTCCATTAATTCCTCTCCCTAAGTCCAAAAGTGTAATCCAAATGGAAGTAGTTTTTTCTTGAGGAAAGAAGGGAACTCCCTTTGGTTTTTATTAGTAACCCATTTATATCTGGTTGTCTTGTTCTATAATATATGGTTGTTTGAAAAAAAGTAAGCTCACATTTCTTAGTTTTTTTGAACGTCATCGTTGGCTTTTGATTTCTCTGAGTTTAGGTTTCTCGATGTTGCTTGATGGTGGCGAGTGTTGTTTGGTATATTTTTTAAACCAAATGATATTTCATGGTTCCTTACATGGATGATTAATAAATTAAGTGAACAAGTACTAAATGAAGTTTGAAGGAAGGATTAGATTAAGTGGTGAAAAGTTATGCAACTGTTTATGTTAAGTAGTAATGTTTTATGGGTAAAAGGCAATATCTTCATATAAAGATGACGCGAAGAATCATTTTTG
Organism: Hypericum perforatum; assembly: GCA_012979155.1. NCBI lineage: Eukaryota > Viridiplantae > Streptophyta > Magnoliopsida > Malpighiales > Hypericaceae > Hypericum > Hypericum perforatum. The sequence goes on from SOPF01028459.1 coordinate 78,214, forward strand.
AAGTTTCCTTTGAATGTTTGTCAAAGGTTAGTGAAATTTTTTAGTTTTTTATTCTCGCACTACTAAAAGATTTACATATTATATGATCATGTAAAGAATGAGGGGTTAAATATCAAACTGGTGATCACCATCTCACATCGGTATCTCAAAATTATTTTACGGATCAAAGGATTGCGATAAAGGACAAAGTTTCTTGAAACTCGTAACGCAATCCAAATCCCTTATTATTTATATCAATTACCATTAGCATTGTTTGGGCGCTATAACGTGTGAACAGTTGTTTCTAACCACAAAATTGAGCTTTCGGTTCATTTTCCCTCTACTAATGTTACCACATGACAAATAATTTGGATCAGGTGAGAAAAATTAATTTACTTATCTAAAAAGTTCCAATTTTCCAAACTTTGACCTGACTGCTGGCGTTCTTCTATTGATACTTTTTTTAGAAGTCTTCTATCGATACTAATTTCCATTCCGTAATAGCAAAAACTTTGGGTTGGACATGGAAATGGTCACTCATATCCCTCCCTAGCTGATGTGAAAATCCCATCTCTAACAAAAAAAAAAGGAATTTTTTTTTAATTGCAAAACGAGCTCAGCAGAAAGAAGTAGACTAGGAATTCCAAGGGAGAAATCATACAAGTCAAAGTTACAGAGGCAATGATCATTCAATTATATTGACACTATTAAAAGAATGCATATTTTGTTGAATGTTATATTGTGGAGATCCAGTAACCTCAATATGAAGCAAAATTTTCTTCTGACCCAAAGATTGTTCATCATAGTTGAATTTACTAGCTTCTGTCATACACTCACTGTGAATAGGTAAAGCCTCAAGACAACAGACAGCGCCAGCTGCAACAGGAAGATACCAGCAACAATCAAAAACCACCTTTCACCAGCTGACAGGATGTGAGCTCGGAGGTTAACCGCCAAAAAGGTTGCAGACATAAACCCCGCTACAGCCGCAATCACCCATCTGAAGATCTCGTAAGGGACAATAGAGAGACACTGCAAGGAAAAAGATGGCAAATGTCGGCTCGTCACATAAGCACCTGGCATGTCAAAGCATACCATTATTCAATAAAAGCCAGTGAACTTACCAAAGCCGGGATGAAGATAAACAGAGAGTAGCCGTACAAACAGAACAATTGGACAAGGCCTGATGGTGCTGAGAAGTACTTGAGGATCACATACAAGAGAAGGGGAACAATAGTGACATAGCCATAGAACAATCCAGCCGACCAGGTGACCAAATTGATGTCATAATTCCATTCCTTCTTCTGTAGCTTGTGTGCTATATATGTCACAAAAGTGCCAATGGATGCTGCTACAAAAATTAAGGTGGTGCATATCCAAAAGGGTCCATACCTGAAAAATAAAGGAACCACAACATAATAGATATGACCAGTTCACTAGCCACTATAAAGTCATGAACATCAATGCACTCAGGGACAAAGGACAACATAGTCGAGTCCTAGACAAGGATTCAGAATAGCTGACAAATGCATAACACTTTTCCCGCTTATAATCAGCCACATTTCCAGTGAATCTCTCAAATCAGAGTTTAAAAAATCCCCTACTTCTGCATAAAGCAAACATTCAACATCTAGATGCCAATACTGTTAGCTGACTCTCTGGATTCACCTGACTGCTTTGGAAAGAAACATCCATATAGAAGCATTGGATCCATCCAAAGAAACATCAACCCATGAATTTTACATTAGCTAATTGCCTAATTCAATTATGCATTTTCTCGATGGTTGATTATCACTAATTTGAAACCAGTCCAATTACAATTTTCTATAGAAGAACCATTGATCAACTTAACTACGGAAAGCTTCCACCAAATAATCGTTAGAAATGAAATGAGTGACACGAGTTAACGGACAGAGAGGCCTCACAAGTCGGGGCTGTTTGCTGTCTTCTCGTTAAAGGCTCCACTGAACGGAAAGAGCGAATCCCTGATCCTCTCAAGAACATCGGAAGTGTCCACATCAAAGTAAGGCTTGTACGTGGCAATCGCAAAGGACCTGAACCACCCACCCCCCTGCTGAGGCTCGTCAGAAGAAGAACCAGCAGCCGGCTTCGAGAACGTATCTGCACCACATAACACACAATCAAAACCAGCAAAGAAACCAAAATCCGTACCACCGTTCACACCGAGCAGGATCCAGAAAACTACCGTCGGCATCGCGAGGGGGGCGGGCCCCACCGGAGATCTTCCCTTGCAAGCTCGACGGAGGAAACGTCTGCAGATTGGAATCTGTAACATCGAAAAAAGAATTAGCCGAATCCGATCCTCTCGATCTCGATCCAGAAAAACAAAAAAGAGAGGAACAAAAAGAGAACCGGCGAACTGGACGGTGACGTGGCCCGGATCCGGTACGGCCTACAAAGTCAAAGAAGTAAGGAGGTCAGATCTGAGAGCCACACGTCGAAACGACGTCGAACAAGGACGAAACGAAACAATTAAACTACTTACGGGCACGGATCCGGACACCTTCTGGTTATCAAGGCTCGTGTAGTTCCCTCCGGACATCATCTTCTTCGCTATTTCGTAGCGACCTTAAAACGAGAAAATCCAATCGAAGTCGAAGAAGAAGAAGAAGGAGGATGGAGGAGGACGCGTAGAGATTTTTGCATGAACCGACGGATATTCTCGCGTGGACTAACTGTTAACTGGGCCCACTTGCCTTTGCTTTCTTCAAATCTACTCCTGGGCCGGGGCTTTTGATCTGGGCCAACAAGTTGAGCTTTTAGTTGACTTATTATATTGTTTCTCACAAAACAACACTTGACTTATTTTATGGTTTTTATGATCCATATCCTCCAATTCAGATTACAACCGAATAGAAATAATAATCCTAGCTAGCCGTAAATGATGGATATTGGTGTTACGTGATTTAGATCTATTGTCGGTGTTGTACCGAGGAAGTCTAATGGAGAGAATAATTGAAAGATTAAAGTTAACAAGACTTACATGGATTTCTTTTATATTTGGTGTTACTATTCTTCGTTAATTTCAAAAATGCTACCCCAAAAACGAAATTATGAAACTGATGTCCACGTCGATTTTCTCTTACCAAATTACGAATTTTTGTTCCGGCCAAATCGGATTACGAATTTTTTTTCCGGTTGAACCAAAAAATGGGTTAAAAGCCCGTAATTCGGCTAACAGATAAAAAATCCGTAACACCAAAAAAGGATTAAAAAAAATCTCATAATCCGGTGACCGTATTACAGGTCTTTTACCCTTTTTTGGTTTCATGAAATAGATCTCAAAAAGTTATGCGGATTCAAAAAAAAACAATACTCGAATCGGACATCCGAGCACAAAGATATGATTCTTCAAAGTTTTTTTTATATAAACACTCAATTTTAATTTTCATGAATTTTTTGAGTTTTTCTAAACTTTATAAAAAATACAAAAAAAAATCGTCTTTTGTTCGAAAAATTTGGGTTTTTTTATATTTGGTATTACTATTCATCATAAATTTCCAAAATGGTACCCAAAAAACCAAAATTATGAAACTAGTGTCCATGTCATTTTTCTCTTTCCAAATTACAGATTTTTTTCTGGCCAAACCGAATTATGGATTATTTTTCGTTTGAACCAGATTACGGAATTTTAACCCCGTAACCAGAAAATGGATTAAAGATCTGTAATCCAGTTCGGTGACCAAATTACGAATTTTTTTCTATTTCATGAAATAGATCTCAAAAAGTTATGTGGATTCAAAAAAAAAATTCTCGAATCGGACATCCGAACACCAAGATATTGCTCCCCCTAATGTTTTTACATAATCTCTCAATTTGAATTTGTTTTTTTAATTTTCTGAATTTTTATAAATTTGAAAAAAATACAACAAAATTAATTTTAACAAAAGAATATTTTTAACAAAAAAAATATACAAACAATTTTCCGAACAAAAGACGATTTTTATTATTATTTTTGTATTTGTTATAAAGTTTAGAAAAACTCAAAAAAATTCATAAAAATTAAAATTGAGTGTTTATATAAAAAAAATTTGAAGAACCATATCTTTGTGCTCGGATGTCCGATTCGAGAAATATTTTTTTTAATCCACATAACTTTTTGAGATCTATTTCATGAAACCAAAAAGGGTAAAAGATCCATAATACGGTCGCTGGATTATGGGTTTTTTTACCTGTTTTTTGGTATTACGGATTTTTTATTCGTTAACCGGATTACGGGTTTTTAACCCATTTTCTGGTTCAATTAGGAAAAAATCCGTAATCCGGTTTGGCCGAAACAAAAATCCGTAATTTGGAAAGAGAAAATCGACGTGGACACTAGTTTCATAATTTTAGTTTTTTTGGTACATTTTTGGAATTAACGATGAATAGTAATACCAAATATAAAAAGAACCCGAAATTTTTTTGTATTTTTTTTTAAATCTTCTTTTGTTAAAAATAATTTGTTGTATTTTTTTTTAATTTATAAAAATTCGGAAAATTAAAAAAATTCAAATTGAAAGATTATGTAAAAACATTTGGAAGAGTAATACCTTGGTGCTCGAATGTCCGATTCGAGAATTATTTTTTTGAATCCACATAACTTTTTGAGATCTATTTCATGAAGTCAAAAAAGGAAAAAAAATCCGTAATTCGGTCACCGAACCGAATTACAAATTTTTAATCCGTTTTCTGGTTACGGGGTTAAAATTCTGTAATCTGGTTCAAACGGAAAAAAAATCCGTAATTCGGTTTGGCCAGAAAAAAATCCGTAATTTGGAAAGATAAAAATGTCGTGGACAGCAGTTTCATAATTTTGATTTTTTGGGTACCATTTTGGAAATTTATGATGAATAGTAAACCAAATATAAAAAAACCCTTTATATGTCAACAGAAAGAAATAAAAATTATTTTTATTTGATATTTTATATCATGTGAAGAATTAGTAATTATTATATTCATGGGAAGGATCTTTCTTAAAATTATTATCATACTAATTTATCAAAATCGTCATATTTAAAAATTAGTCTAAGTTAAAACTAGGGGAAAAACTGTTACTTCATGAAAATTAATAATTTACCAAACACAATTATAAGGAAATTTATTTGTAATAGAAAAGGGATCTCTGCTGTCATTGCATTATGCGCAAATATTATCATATTTTAGATTTAAAACTTACGAATAAAACAGAAATTATTAAAAAGTTACTGGCAATGTTTAACTTTAATAAAAGTCTACCCAGGTGGGTCAGGAATTTGTCTATTACAGGTATAAAAAAAAAATTGTAGCAGCCAACTGAGATTGAATCAAATCCAGTGCAGGCCATGAAAGGATAAATCTTGCTCATCTTTCCAAAGAATAAATGGAAATCATTCTAAGTTATGCCTCTCTGGTGTGTAAATTCCAAGAAAATCTTCTAGTTTCAAATGAGAGTTCGACTACGGCATTCCATCTGAGAATTGGACCCGACAGTCCTCGACAAAGGCAATCCTCTGCACGCAGTCGAGTACGATGCTCTCATGTACTCTTTATGCTTCCCCTCGGAAGCGATAGGTATCTTCTGATGGCGAGTATCAGAAGCCACGTCGTCGCTGATATTTTCTCCTTGATCATCAGCAGCAATGCAGAGCTTAAAACAGTCTTCAAGATCTGTGCATGCAACCCCTTGAAAAAACCGAGGAATCCTTCCCCTTTCCAAATCGCATATATCACTCCAGAAACCGTCTTCCTTTGTTTTTGCTTAGATTTGTTATCTTTTTCGTCATTATCATCGGCTGCTTGGATCATTACCTTGCACCTGATTGCAGGATATGTAAGACAGGTAGCGATGCTCTTCGAAACCGCGCCCAACACAAAAGCCGAGAGAGCGGATAGAGCCACCGCAGAAGAAGCGTTGTTTGCTTTGTCCTGCTTTCTTTTCAACATTCTTAGTTTGAGCTGATCAAATATTGTGTACTGCATGCATTATCAAAGACATTTAAAACAACAAATAAGTTTCTCAATGGTATCAGATGCAATCTCAAGGAGTGGATTTTTAAAGGTAGAACTTTACGTAGTTTAAAGCTACGTCGTGTACCTGAATTGCAGGATTGGATGTCAGCAAAAGGGATACACCAAGGCCATCAAATGCATTGCTCAAAGAACCCTCAGACAATGTCGCCCAAAGTCCTTTTGATTTGCCAAATGCACTTGTCTGCATCCTTGAGGAGGCTGTATCCAGGGGCTACACAATACCAAGATATTATTATTTAATTCTCGAACCTCGATATCTAAGCAGAGATTTTCACCATTTGACTAAGGACGGACAAGAAATGACAGTATAACTGCACTGACCTGAGTCACAATGGCAGTGCAAGCCCCAGCAGCAGCAGCAATCAATAAGTTTGCCTGTGTTCCTATTTTCTTAGAGCCACTCTTTTCCAGGTAGAGCCTTTTGAAGTAGCTGTATCCATAAAAGTACACAAATTGTGATATGTAAGATTGCAAATTCTTTGTCCCCAGACCCTGGTACAGCGAAAGATACTGGCGAGTGGATATCGCTTCCCATAAGACATCTGTAAGATGCCTGCATAAGTCAAAAAGGATACAAGTAAACAAACAGAAGATATCTCGTAGTTCAGCATCCACACTAAAGCAAGATTTCCCGGTCCAAATAATCAACCATTTCACTGCCTTATGGCTTCGGTTTCCACGATCAGAAATCAAAGGTGTAGACACACGATTTGCAAGAATCGATATTGAAGGCCACACAGTCAGCAAAATGAAAACCTGTAGAAGTAGTTCGATTGGAAACCAGAGAGAACATGTACTCAAAGCAGACATATATCCTTCGAAGAAAGAATTCATGGATGGTCTAGAGACAACCATGTAGCTTTAACATCTATGTCATAATCATACTCGTGGAACCACGAGACATGAAATGCCTCCAGTTCCACGAAGAGAAAACAAACTTTTGTATGGAGAATTCGATTGAATTCCAAATTACATAGATGACATGACACAGCCCTGACATCTAAATTCCATGATCGAGGAATTCTTCAAGGGACGAGCAATAACCAAACACTCAAACAGGGGCACAACGCCCATCTACAACTACTATTACTAACAATCCAATTACTGTATAGGATCTATTAACATCATAAGAAGAGCCAGGGGCATTTGGCCTAGCTCTACAAGATGTAAATGATTTGACGGAGGTCGAGGGTTCAGACCCCGCCAAGGTGTAATTCTTGTTGTCAATTTACCTTAACAAAAAAACATCATAAGAAGAACCACAATCCGAACACAACAGAACATCATCCCACAAGTGACAATTCCAAGAGCCCCACATTTCAACCCAACATCAAAAGAAAACCCCAGACACCGATCACCGAATTCGGAAAAGACCAAACAGCACCACCAGCACAAAACCCTTAAATTCATCAAAACAATAGACCATGATCAAAAAACAACGACCCAGATCACAATATACGATCTTTTCCCGAGACAGCACCAAGATCATTCCTTTACACAACAAAACCAAAACAGCAACAATCAAAACAAGAAATTCGAAAAAGACCAAACAACAACACAAGGACAAAATCCATAAATTCATACAAAACAATTGAACATGATCACTAACGAACAACCCAGATCACAAGATACGATCTTTTCCAGAGAAACAGCACGAAGAGCATTCCTTTACTAAAAAAAACAAGACAGCAACAATCAAAACAAGAAATTACGAGGTGGGTAGGCAAAAAAAAAAAAAGACCTGTATTTCTGTTGACCGTGAGCTCCACCATCGGCTTGGTACTTGGTCTTGCAAGTGTCGAGAGGGTACAAGATAGTTGTACTCAACAGTGATCCTATGGCTCCTGAGGTGGCCTCCGACAACGACTCTACGTCGACCCCCATCTTCTTCTTGGTTTTCTTCCACCCTTTTTCTTATGTGATCCTCTCTCGTAAGGGATCACGAGTCCCTTTATTTATTTATTTACTTTAATGGCGTTAAGAGTTGCATGTGGTTTTATATAGGTGGGGGGGGCACAGAGAGAGAGAGAGAGAGAGAGAGAGAGAGAGAGAAGAGGAAGTCTTAGTTGGAAGGTAGGTGGAATTAGGCAAGTACTAAACAAGGAAACTGAGTAATCGGAGTGTGCGTTTTACCTCCGCAGACGTGGAAACCTGATCCATAAATTCTGAATTAGGAGAAACAAATTTCTTTTTAATACTAGGTACACTATACACTAGACAACAGAGTTTTTATTATTACGTTTTGAGTTGAAATTTTAAGAATGTAAAAAAAAAAAATAAGTTTATTGGGAGCTATTGCTAATGGGAATATGGGATATGCATCGCCATCACGAGGGATCGTTGATTAAGAAGGTCTAGACATACTTAAGAATCTGATATAGGAGACATTTTTTTATACAGCTTGCTTTCATGAATGTCCGCTAGACATTTGGTTATTTTCTTCAGTGGTATCTTGAAACAATAAAAAAAAATCTCTTTTTTTGGTCATTCATTATTTTTATCGATGGATGTTTTTATCTAAGAAAATGTCTTGTAATTATAAGACTTCTTTGCAATCAAAGAGATCATTAATAAGGATTATATCTCCAATTATGCAATTATTATTTTCAATTATTAGTTTTAGAGATAATACAGTAAACAATGTTATACTATACGGTCAAATTTTTTTTTTTTTTTAGATCCTATTCTAAACCCTATTCTATTAAATCAGAAATGCTCATGCCAGGAATCGAACCCTGGACTTCACCCCACATGAGCGGGAACAATGCCACCGAACCAAATGGTCACTCGGCTATACGGTCAACATTTGCATACAAAATGATTTGAATACAAAATTTTATTCGGTCATTTAACACGTGCATCTTATTACATTGTCCGTATTGTGTTTTTGGGCTTATTCTCGACCAAACTGTACTAAAAAATGCAATTACAAAATCTACCACAAAATAGACATCGTCAATGTAAGAGTTAAAGAAAAAGTGCTGGTCTAGACTTATTTTCGAAGGTCTTGTACGGCTTTCAACATGTATGAAATTTTTGGGTGCAAATTCAAAATGTATAACTTGGGAACTATTTTCTTTTTACAAACGTTATTTTATCAATAAAATGAGTAGTGACCCCTTTTAGGAATCAGTTCTAGAATTTGTAAAACATTATAATTCAAAAGAATTCGGTAACACTTTTTTCGTACAAAATTAAAACAAAAAATGAAGCATGGTTGTTGGATTTAAAAGCAGACTTGAGTACAAAGGAGTAGGTGGTGGTTGGGGTGTGGTGTGGTGTGGTGTCCTTACTCCGTTTATTGACTACCGACGATTTGACGACGGATTCTACTATGGACAAAGTCGTAGGTTGCGACCCCTTTCTCCCGTTGACCTTCCCGAATGCCGCCACTACCCATTTTCTTACGAAAGTTGTTATATTCGAAACAAACTACTCCATGTCAAATTTTAAAAGTGATTTTTTAATAATATATTTTAATTTTTTTAGATTTTTAATATTTTCTTTAAATTTTTATAAGTAAAGTCAGTTTCTATTATTACTTGATAATCTCTACTTTAGTTCACGTTCTTTCTTTTTTTGGTCAAGAGTCCATCTCTAAATTTAGTTCTGTGCATTATTAAGTATTTAATAATTCCATTCTTTAAATTGTCTTTTTAAATTAGCTATAACAAAGGGTAGGTGACAACCAGAGAATATATATCATATATCATCGTGCCATTAACCAATCATCAATTCAGTCAAAAATATTTTTACGCCGGAAATAGATTTTGAGGACTAAGTTCTAGGAACGTTCACATGTATGAACATAAGAAAAACATAATATATCAATTAGACACCATTTAAATATAGCCAACAAATAATGAAGACATTTTTTTAGCGGAAAGAATTTCAAAGACATTGTAGCAAAATGCAAATAAATTAAGGAAAAAAATTATTTTCACACTGACCATAGACGGCCCATAATTGATGGGCCAAGTGGAAGGGCCAACTTGAAATAGAATTCTCGTATTCAAAAACACGCCTATCAACGAAGCCCATGGTTACCACACGTAAAACCGCAAGAGCATTTGTCGCTTTTATAATTTATCATGAAAGAGTGAATAATTTACAGAATAAAAACAAATATGAAAATTGTTTATATTTGGTACAAATATACATGTAACTCATAAGGATGGAAAAGGTTACGTAGGTCATACTCTTACTTTACTCCGTGGATTTTAGGGTACGAATTATTGGTAAGATAAAGGTGTGTATCTAAAGCGTGGAACATGAATTGAGACAGAAATTGGATTAACACCAATTAGCACAACTTTTCATAATTAACTTGTACGATTACATGGATTACTTATAACTAGGAAATGGGTAACTAACCCTTGAGGAAACAACTCCCACGTTCTGCTTAATTACATTTTAAATTCCACACGAGGACTTAATTGAAATGACGAAGGACTGAATTAAAAATAACAACGGATGACATTATAACGTGGAAAAACTAAAGTGACTAAATAGAACTTTCGCCTAACTGCTAGGCTTCCCGGACCGCGACGTGTGTCCCACTACTTCTCTTTTCTCGTTTCCGTGCATAACCGTCCAACGGCTAGTAGCCGTTATCAGCTGGTTCGATGTAGCCTTCTTCTTCTTCTTTGATAACTTCCATCATCACCATGTCACCGTCGCGTTCCACCTGCTCCTCTCGGTGTGCCGAATTCTCCACATTACATTCCTCCCCGCTTAAGTTCCTTGCCCACAAGGAACTTGATGGAAAACGTTCCTTGATGTCTTTGTAAAATTCCCACGAAGCATCACAGATAGGAGCTCCGATCCACTTGATTAAAACTTGACCTTCAACTGTGTTGTGGCGTTTAACCCAACATCTGTCTAAGATCATCTCTGGCTCACGATCTGGAAAATAATGAGGCGGTACATCCATACGAGGTGAATTAAGATCTCTAACAAAAGGCTTCAGTTGAGAAACGTGGAATGTTGGATGGATGCGAGCAGAATCTGGTAAATCCAGGGTATAAGCAACAACTCATTTTTTGTCAATTACATGATATGGTCCGAAGTAGCATGGAGAGAGTTTGTTGTTGGCTCTACGCTTAAGAGAATTTTGATGATAAGATTGTAGCTTGAGCAGAACCAAATCTCCAATCTGAAAAACCCTGTCAGAGCATTTCTTATCAACTTGTTGCTTCATATTATGCTGAGCTCGTTGCAGATGAAACTTCAAGAGCTTCAGATTATCTTCCCGAGCAGATAAAAATCGATCCACTACTTCAAATGGGGAATCTCCAACAAAGTATGGTAAATGCAAAGGTGGAGCTTGACCATATAGAGCTTCAAAGGGAGATACACCAGCTGAAGTGTGAAAATTGCTATTATACCAGAATTCTGCAAGAGCTAGCTAATTGCTCCAATCTTGAGGTTTTTCATGTGTCATACATCTTAAATATGTCTCTAGACATTTGTTGGCATTCTCTGTTTGCCTATCCGTTTGAGGGTGATAAGCTGTAGACATCTTCAATTTAACCCCTTATAGTTTAAACAATTCCTGCCAAAATGAGCTAAGAAAGATGGAGTCTCGATCACTGATAATGATTTCCAGCAATCCATGAAGCTTGTAGATGTTGTCCAAGAAGGCACGGGCTACAAATTTAGTAGTAAAAGGATGTTTGAGTGGAATGAAATGTCCATACTTACTAAGATGGTCCACAACAACAAGAATGGTTGTAAATCCATGAGGAGGAGGAAGGCCTTTGATGAAATCAAGTGATATACACTACCACATTGCCTCAGGGATTGGAATCGGTTGTAGCAGACCAGGTGCAGCTACTGTATCATATTTACATTGTTGATAAGTGAGGCAAGCATGAACATAGCATCGAACATCCTTCTTCAATCCTTTCCAGAATAGAACACTCTGCATACGTTTGTAAGTTGCTTGGATACCCGAGTGGCCACCTGTAGATGACTCATGATAAACTGCATGCAACCTACTTCGTACCTGTAAGTCGGGTCCAATGACCAGTCGCCCTTTTTAAAAAAGTTCCCCTCCTCGTAGTGCAAAAATTCCCTTTGGATCTTCTTGAGTTTGCAGAAACGCAATCCATTCCTGCAGCGATGGATCTTTTTCATAGCTGGCAATGATAGCATCCATGAATTCATCTGCACTATAAGTACAAAGAGCAATAAATTCTAGATTCTCCAACAAATCATCAATGTTAACCTTGCATGAAAAGTAATCTCCACTGGGAATTCGAGAAAGAGCATCAGCTGCCTTATTGTCAGAACCCTTCTTGTAGATGATTTGGAAATCGTAGCTCATCAACTTGGCCAACTAGGAGCATTGGCTTGCAATGTTTAACTTTTGAGAGAGAATGTACTTTAAGCTCTTGTGGTCTGTTTGTATAATAAAGGGTTTGCAAGCCAAGTAACTGAGAAAGACATGAATTTAGGTCCAATTGCTTTGCTGAAGTAAGCAATTGGATGGTGATCTTGCATCAAGACTGCTCCAACTCCATTTTTAAAAGCATCCGTTTCTACAATAAAAGGTTTTGTGAAGTCTGGCAGTGCAAGAACTGAGATACTTGTTATAGCAAATTTGAGTTGATCAAAGGCTACATCAGCTGTTGGTGACCAGGAGAATGAATCTTTCTTCAAAAGATTGGTCAGTGGTCTACTGATCATTCCATAGTCACGAACAAACCTTCTATAATGTCCACAGAGTCCCAAAAACCCACGTAGCTGCTTCAAGGATCGAGGAGTAGGATATTCCTGTATTGCTTTGATCTTTTGTCGATTAGTAGCAACTCCACCAAGAGATATAATATGGCCCAAATACTCTACTTGTGTAGCTCCGAATACATATTTACTCTGTTTAGCATATAACTGATTGTCTCGTAAAGCCTGTAGTGCCAACTCAACATGTTACAGATGTGCAGAAAATGTAGAGCTGTATATGAGTATATCATCAAAGAATACTAGTATAAATTTGCGTAGATAAGGCCTGAATACATCATTCATAACGCCTTGAAATGTAGCTGGAGCATTGGATAGACCAAAAGGCATTACAAGGAACTCATACAACCCTTCATGAGTTCAAAAAGCTATTTTGTAGACATCAGAAGAAGCCATTCGAATTTGATGGTATCCGGATCGAAGATCAATCTTGGAAAACAACATTGTACCACCAAGTTCATTCAACAATTCTTTGATAACAGGAATTGGATACTTGTCTTTAATGGTGATCTCATTTAGAGGTCTATAATCAACGCAGAATCTCCATGTTCCATCTTTTTTCTTGACCAACACTACAGGGGAAGCAAAATTGCTGTGACTGTGTTGGATGATTCCTAACTGTAACATGTCTTTTATCATGCTTTCGACTGTATCTTTTTGGACATTAGAGTGTTTATATGGTCTGATGTTTACAGGATTGCTACCTTCTTGCAGAGGAATGGAGTGTACTTGGTTTCTCATTAGTGGCAAACCTTTTGGTTCTTCAAAAACATCGGGATACCAAGTTAATAGATAATCTATCTGATCTGTTCCAACTCAGCAATTTGTATTTCTTCTTCTTTCTCAGTTTGCTCTTCCTCTTCTAAATTAGGAAAGAACTTAATTAAAGTTAATCTGCAAAATTCAACTTCATCCTCTTTTTTGCAGATAGCAACTTTGCCATTTGCTTAGAAGTGTTTTCTCTTAAGGCTCCTTTTGTGCTTCCATGCAGCTCAATCTTCTTTCCATTCACAAAAAATTCCATCTGCAGTTTCTGGAAATCCCATTGAATCTTTCCTAGGGTCTCTAACCATTGAACTCCAAGAACCATGTCATAACTTCCCAACTTCAACAGCATAATGTCAGTCTTAAATTCCTTGTAGAGACCAAGTGAATTCTCTGCAAATCTAGTCACATTGTACTTCTCCACCATCAGCAACCTTAACCTTCATCAACTTGTAGTCTTCAACTTGACAACTTAACCTCTGTGCATCATCTTTGTCCAAGAAATTATGAGTACTTCCTGAGTCGATTAAAATAAATAACGATTGTCCATAAGCTTTACCAGACACCTTCATAGTTCGATAATTCTGGAGTGTTCTTCCCAATATTGCATGGACTGAAAGGATTGGTTTGACCGCTTCTAATTCCTCTTCACAAGAATTACACTCTTCTGTATTCCGTATATCGACTTCTTCTTCATCACTATCAGAACCTTCAACCATAAATATCTTTCCTCGAATAGCACATTTGTGACCCTATACGTACTTCTCATCACACCAAAAGCACAACCTTTTTGCCCTTTTTTCTTTGATCTCTTTGGACTTGACCCTATTGTATACTCTGCTTTTCTGATTTAGATTTGCAGAATTCCAAACCAAACCGGATGTGCCATTGCCACTAGAATTTCCTTGACTCACTCCATATTTGACAGTAGATGTACCTGGAGTAGGTAACAGAGGTTTTTGGTTGTAGGGAATCCGGGTCAATTCTCGTGATTTCTTCAAGTTGAAATTGAGTTTATTTTCTTCCAATTGTGCCAGTTGAAATGCTTGCTCTAGTGAAGAGGGAAAAACATCACAATTGCCATTAAGATCTCGGGTTTAAGTCCCTGCAAGAAGATTGGCAAAGCCTGTTCTTCTAGAATATCCAGAAGAGCAAGTCTATCATCAAACTCGCTTTGGTACTCTTGCACACTACCTTCTTGTTTACATGTAAGTAGCAATTTCATTGGACTTGCATATGTATTACTAGCAAATCTTCTTTCTACCACAGGTTTAAACTCTTCCCAAGTCAACAACAATGTATGATCTCTTCGTTTAATATAACTGCGATACCATTTCAAAGCTTTACCTTCCAAATGCATGTGTACAATTTTCATCTTCCATCGACCTTCAATCTTCTCGATGTCAAAGAAATGTTCCCATTCTCCCACCTCTATTCCATCAAACTTTGGAAATTTAAACTTAAAAAACTGACCAGGTTGTCCAGGAACATATTCTGGCCTTTGACAATAAGACTCACCCATGTTCTCTCGAGTTGCTCCCATCTGAGATGACTCTGCATCTTCTGCAACCCCTTTGTCTTTGCTTTGACTCCAACATTACTCCAGTTGCTTGGCTAAATTCTGGTTTTGCACGGTTAGCCCTGCTACTGAAGCCTCCAACCCACTACACCTTGTGAATCTGGGAAGTGATCTTCACAAGAAATTAAGATGGGAAAGAAGAATTTGGAGAGGAGACAGAAATTGGATTAACACCAATTAACACAACTTTTCATAATTAACTTGTACGATTACATGGATTACTTATAACTAGGAAATGGGTAACTAACCCTTGTGGAAACTACTCCCACGTTCTGCTTAATTACATTTTAAATTCCAAATAAGGACTTAATTGAAATGACAAAGGACTGAATTAAAAATAACAACAGATGACATTATAACGTGGAAAAACTAAAGTGACTAAATAGAACTTTCGCCTAACTGCTCGACTTCCCGGACTGCGACATGTGTCCCACTACTTCTCTTTCCTCGTTTTCACGCGTAACCATCCAACGGCTAGTAGCTGTTATCAGCTGGTGCGATGTAGCCTTCTTCTTCTTCTTTGATAACTTCCATCATCACCATGTCACCATCACGTTCCACCTGCTCCTCTCGGTGTGCCGAATCCTCCACATTACAGTATCTATTAATTTTAATTGGGTGAGTCTTAGTCACCTTCTCTAACTTATCTCCACCATCTCAAATAACTGACCTATCTCCTCCAGCTCCAAGAAGGAAATCTGATAAAAAATTTTGGAAATTTAGATGAACCATAAATCTCATATTGGGAATTTTCTCCCAAATGTCAAAATCTTCTTTGACGAAGGATGCTTCTCAAATTCCCCTTAAGAGCCCAATCAACCAACTCTCCCATAGCCGGTGTCGTTGCCAACGACTCCAACTCTGACGACCGGTTAATAAAAATCCATAAGTTCGAGTTGACTAAGAGAGGAATTAAGGGCATGGTTGACAAGGGGATCACCTCCCTCCTGCCCATCTTCGTCCACCCGCTCGACTTCCTAATCAACATGGGATCGGGCCTCCTAGACAACAGCATCTTGAGAGTGAACCTGTCCAGCGGGTTGAGGGAGGAGATTGTAGCGGAGGTAGGGTTCTTCTAGGTGGTCAACCACAGGGTGCCCTTGTAGGTGTTGGAGAGAATGGTCAGAGCGATAAAGGAGTTTCATGAGATGGACGTCGAGGAGAAGGCACGGTTTTATAGGAGGGAGATGGGCACCGAGGTTTCTTTTATCTCCAACCGATTGTTCCATTCTAAAGCCACCATTTGATACATTATATCAAACGTTAGAAAATTATGATTTTTTTCCATAATCTTTTAAGCTCCACGATCTTTCTTTATTCAGATTAATTCTTGGAGAGGGATGGAGGGATTGAGTTTCATGGTGATTATAAACTTTTTACTTCTTGGAAAACATATTTTCAATCTTTCCCTCTCCCTACCCTTAAAAATTTGGTAAAACACTCAATTGCAAATCAATTATGGTTGAAAGGAAGAACAAACAAATAAAGTACAACCCATAATGATAGTTTCAAAAGATTAGGAGGGTTGTCGAAAGTTAAGTAAGGTGAAGGATGGTCGAAGGAGAGTCGTGGGAAGTTGGGGTATGTGCAAGGCAGTCAGGGGAGGTTAGGAAAGGTGGGTTCACATCTTCTTAGACCACATCCTCTCGCTTCCTAGTCTTTATATTTTTTTAGGAATTTTCTCTTTTTTAAGATAGAGATAAAAGGGTAGACTTAGAGATGAAGAAATAAGATTACTTAAGTGGGATTGTCTATTTCTAGAGCATAGTTTTAAAAAATGCAATCCGATTGATAGTCTGATTGGTCGGACTGCAACTCATGACAAAGTTTATATCAAGTTTGGTCATAAAAACACCAACCTACTAACTAAACAAAATCTCGTCAGACCGGGTGATCTATCCAAATTTTTTACCCTAATTTTTTTGGTTTGTTTGGTTGAGGGACAAAATTGGAAATCAAATATTGAAAACTATCAAACCCCCCTAATTTTTGCTTCAAATAAAATGATAGAAGGTTAGGGAGGAGGAAGAGGATGCCATCAACTTGTAGAGGAGGAAGAGAAGGTCGTCGACCTGGAGAGGAAGAAGAGAAGATTGACTTAAAGAGGAAGAAAAGGAGGTGGCCTTGGGGAGGGGGAAAATGAGGAGGTCGATGGCTTGAGGAAGAAGCCGCAAAAATGCATGCCTTGTTGGAAAGAATAAATGGGATATTCTGGATGGAAAAAATAAGTGGTTTTGCTGAAAAGAGAAAGTGAGAAAAGATCAAAAAGAAAATATGTGCATTGGAAAGAGAAATTTGGAAGAGAAAAATCATAGTATGGATTTACTACTTACTGGTTACTACTTACTAATGTACCAAACAATTCTTGAGTTATCTAATAAATATGCTCTGATCTGACCAATAGTCGAACCATTTGAACCAATCAAATCAAAGGTCAAACCAAAATTCGAGTCAGTATCTAAGTCATATTTTAAAACTATGTCTAGAGCTTGAAGAAGGGGAAGTAGACTTTGAAAGAAATAAGGTTGATTTGGGAGAGAGGAGAATTAAATTTGGGATCTCAGCTCCTTCGGGTTTGCAGAAATTAGCGATTCAACCCCTCTATTTTTATTATTATTTAGTCCTTAAAGTTTGTGGAAAGGATATTATTTAACCCCTCTTGCCAGAATCAGATGTTTTCTTTGGCAAAATTGGACGGAGATTACTAAAATACCCTTATCTTAAAAAACAAATTGAAACCATTTTATCCAAAATCCTACGCCCAGAAGCACTATTCGAGAAGCTCAAAATGTTGTTGATAAGCTGGAACACGCATCGAGGGCACCCACTATGTGCAACTGCCCCCACTCGTTAGAGCCCTTAACTGCGAGCTAATAAGCAAACCAACAGAGCAATTAAGCATCGAAAAGAACAAAACTTTCGAGGAAAATAATAAAAACCCAACTCGAAACTAACTTACCAAAGTTGGCTTCCACGTCATCAAAGGAAAAGTGACGTTGTCCAGGATCAAGATGACGTTAGCCAAAGTCGTTAAGAAGTGGGCCCATAGGCAGAGGAAGAGGAGAAGCTCAACCTATTGTCGTTTCATGGGTATGGAGTAGAGGAAGAAGGGTGGGGAGATTTTAGCCATTTGAAATTAATTAGGGTTTGGTAATGTTCAAAGAGAGGGACACATCAATTTCCATTGGGGAAATGGGAGAGAGAGAGAGGAAATCCTTTAATGGGAACTTAGGTTATACGAGAGTGGAGGAGAAGAAGATGGAGAGGGAGTCCTTTAATGGGAAGTTAGGTTTAAAGACAATGGTATTTTAGTAATCTTGTGTTCAATTTTGTCGGAGAAAATAGACGATTCTGGCAAAATGGGTTAAATAATACATTTCCACAAAATTTAAAAGCAAAATAATAAAAAAATAGAAGGACTAAATTGCTAATTTCCACAAACCAGAGGGAGCTAAAAACAATTATCTCATTAAAATTGGATGCAATAGGTACTTGGGTAGAATTTGGAAGGATTGCTTGGATAGAAATAAGGCCCAGGTTAGAGCCCATGTATTTACATAATGTTTTTACTTCTTATCATAAAAAATTATAAAAATTATATTTTTTATTTAAAAAACACTCCAATTAGACCTGACAACCCAAAAAACAGGAAATATCTGAATCCCAATTTGAGCCTATAAAGTAATCTGAACGAATATCCAAGTCCTCGAAGTCCGAGTTGGAGTCATAAGAGGTTGATGCATTGCTTGGTGGAACTTGCGAGTGTCATAACAATGCATTCTATGCAAGAGTGGGAGGAGTAAGGCTTGGCGCAGCAGCGCCAGGGGCTGGGATGCGCCCACAAGAAGAGGGGGGTTTGATTTTGGACGGACATGAGCCAACCGAAGATGGTTGCCCCTCCATGGGAAGGAAGGGGGATGGGTGGGCCCCAGCCCACCCTAAGTTTTTTTTTTATTTTTGTAAACTAATATTTTATCTACTTCGTATACTTGTCACAATATTATTCGTTCACAATATTTTTAAAAATAAGATTTGAGATAGAAAAATCTTTTTAATTATGTATTGCATTTCTAATTTACCATTTCGCAATTTCTATGTAATTTGAATTATTGCTAATTTAATATTTTTCATCGAAAATTATTATTGTTTATTTTTCGAAATTAATAATTTAATGCGAAGTTTGAAATTATATTAACGAATATAAAAATGTGAATTAAAAAAATTAAAGTTAATTAGGTTGATGATGTGGAAGATAAATATATTAATTGTTTATTGTTTGGGGATGGGTTGGGTGAGGATACTATTGTGGGTGAAAAATAGAGTGCAAGGGGATAGGTTGATATGGATAAGTGAGAAATTAATTAAATATTCCGGGGATGGCTGGGAATGGGTTGGGTCGGAGATACTGCTACGGATAGTCTAAACACTACACAGATGAATAGAAAGGAGATGAAAAACTCTTGTTTGTTACAGATTTCAGAGTAAATGTGACGTACCAAGTTTTCTGAATGTCTGAAACTGGAAGAACAATCTGCAAGTTCCTTCTGAAGTGACCTCCCATATGCTCACCTAGGTACCACTTCAAATGCGTAAACATGTCAAAATGTGGCCAGGTTCCCCTCTTTGTTGGTGTTCATTTCCATTGAACTATTGCTTAGGTCTTCAGCGTATACTCTACTACTAAAGCCGGATATCATAACCAGTTTTTAAATCGACAATTTGACTGGTCAAACCGTGAATTGCTCAGTAATCCGGTCAAAAAAGCTAATCAATTCGGTTACCTAACGAATCAATGCTTTTTTGTGATTTTCCGATCCGACCAGACAGTCCAACCGAAAAACTAGGCAGGTCAACCATTGACTAAATTATTTTTTTGTTTTTATTTGAGATTAACCATTCTTACAGATACTTTATTTGATATATTTTATTAAAATAATATTGTTATATGTTATTATTAATTTATTACATAATCTTTTTTATATAAATACCTATATATTTAAAAAAATGATAAAAAATAGAATTTTTTTAATCCGGTCCAATCGACTATCTAACCGGCCAGACCGGTCCGATCAGAGATCACCCAGTAAACCATGTCGTTTTTCAAAACTATGATCATAACTTGTGGGGCAAGGCAACTCTTGCCTTGGTTCTTGTAATCAAGAACTTACAACAAACAAGGGCGGGTTATAATAAGCCAATTCCATGAAAACCAGGCAGAAAGTAAGCATCATCGTCCATCTGAGGAAGGGCAGGTTAAAGGGAAGAGAGATGGAAAAATTCTATTATTGCACACGCCATGCATAATAACTAATTTCATGGTTCATCATATCACAATGGTAGATCATGAAGGTAAAACTCCAAAACAAAAGATGGAGCTATAATCAAATTCTTTACATGTGAGGCAAGTAATTACGAAGATCGTACAAACATCAAGGTTCATCGGAGTAGGATTCCATCATTTAGCTTGAGGAACTTTTCCTTGCTGCGTAAACTCGATAAGCTGCCAGCCCTACTATAGTCACAGCTGCTCCAACTGAGTTTAAACATGAAAAATAAAAGAGTATACAACTATAAAGAAGACATCCGAAATGCGAAGCAAGTTCAAAAGCATACTGGAAATATCAAGTTCAAAAACAGAAAAGAACTCGGAATTTTCAATGGACTGGAAATATCAACTGTGCAAAGAAAATCCAACTTCTTTTGAGTTCAACCATCCATAAGCCCATGTGCCCAAATTAATTACAAGAATAGGTTTTCCATGCCCCGAATTACCTGAAACAACCATGAGAGATCGATTGATGAGGCGATGGTATTGCTTGCGACTTCTTCCTGCCTCAGTCTCGGGGATGCTCAAATGTGGGTGCTCAGCAGCACTAACAATCTTGCGGAAGACATTATTGGTGTCGCCCATCTTGGAGCTGATGGGAATTGGAGCCTCTATTCCCATGTCTTGCGTCACCTAGAAAATCATGATGGTAAGAGAAGGAATTTCCAGGAATTTGTTTTTGATATATATACTATTCAAGAAGAGCATAGATCTGTAAGCGGCTGCAAATTAGCTGTTCAGGACGAAAACAAAAACTTCTATCGGCAACAAAATCAAGTGAGTGTGCAAAACATAAG
Source organism: Hypericum perforatum (assembly GCA_012979155.1). Lineage (NCBI taxonomy): Eukaryota > Viridiplantae > Streptophyta > Magnoliopsida > Malpighiales > Hypericaceae > Hypericum > Hypericum perforatum. The sequence continues at coordinate 99,413 of SOPF01028459.1, forward strand.
AATCATCAAACGCCTACAACTTCCGACTATAAACATTATCATTGATTTTAGACATTTCTTTAACAAACGTACTCAAGTTTAGTCGACAACTATTTTTTGGAGCATGGCTTAAAGAAAAAAGGCCTGGAATTATTCGTTAAGCAGATGCTAATCTGAAATTATAGATATGTAGCCAGTACCCGAGTTGATTCTTGAATGGCCATTGGGAACGAGTTCAAGTCATCTTTTGCTGCAACAACTAGACAAGGCACCTCATACCCATTTTCCTCGCAACGACGTGCAACTTCCACGAGAAATTCGGTAGTTTTCTTCCACGAGGACTGATCAGAACTGCAACATTTCAGACCGAGTACACATTAAGGGTACACATGTCATTGCAATTAACTAGAGCAACTTCAATGCATTTGTAAGGGCATGTTCTTTCAGCAATTAATTTAGCCAGAATTAATCAGTCAATAATTAATTTAAACATATTAGATCTTACAAAAATGTTTATCAGCAGAGGCGGACAACGTACCTGTCATACACAAACACTGCTACATCGCATGGTGCCAATGACTCTCTATCAGAGAGCAGCCCCTTAACTCTATGTTCCGGAATCTCTCTTAAAACAAGAGTCTTTTTACTCCCCTATTATTAAAAAGGAAAAAGTGACATCTCAGAAACTGCAACGTGGAGAACACCACACAATGAAAAAGGTCTATCGAATTAACTCAAGAGACTTTTGCATACTTCTATATAAAGAATCTGACTTCTGCGACATGACATCACACTACTTACCCCAGGTAGATCTACAACATTCACAGCAAAACGCTCCTCGGTTGTTGATAAATAACTGTCAGACTGCGCTCTGAATTAACAATTTTAATCATGAGCTTTACAAAATTCAGTTTTGAAAGAGAAGTGGGGAGTCAGCAAGGAAAGAATAAGACCCAGCTTTCCTGAAAACTTAAAGATCCATCAATGTCACTCACCTTCCGATAAAGGAGCTCAGTAAAGCAGATTTTCCAGCTTTCTTTGGTCCAAAAACAAAGCAGTGGAAGACGTTTCTGTCAGATAGTTGCTTCTTGCGATTTATGCGCCTTCTCCTAGTTATATGAACTGCTGAAGCCGGATCACCAGTGTATCCAATGTAGATCAAATTCTCCACAGCACGGGATGGGTCCAGAAGTGTCATAAGGGTCCACTAGAAGTTTGTAAGCACAAGCACATTGAGTCAGGAACATTTGTTGTCTCTCCGTGAGTGTGACACAGACAGAGCGAGAGAGAGAGAGAGTTATTACCTGTGATACAAATGCATTAGGTGATAGCCCACTCAACGCAGTTCTCTCCGCAGCATCCTTATATGGCACTTCATCCCATGGGCTGAATTTGAAATTAAATACAAATAAACAAGTTAAAATTTTGGACGAATACATGTAAATAACACTTGCTCTCAAGAAAAAGACAGATAATTTGAACTAGACAGACAAGTTAAAAAATTATAATCAATGCTTCCATATAGTTAAGGCTGCTATGAGCCATTTAACCGACACAACTTAATTAGGAAAAAAAAATTGAAAACTTGGATGGAAGGCTTTTCTATGCCTACCCGAGTTAAAACAATTTGCATTTTACAGTGCTTCATCTTTACAATTTTTCAAAGATTAACACTACTACAGTGGATCGCCACCAGCAAATAAATGAACTGCATCTTTTAGAGCTTCATCTGAACAATCTTTCAAAACTTTATTACACTACAGTGGCAGAAAATTAACAGTAGCTCAAAGGTAGCCAACAACATGTTGGAGAGTGTACAATCTCGAAAATTGCAAGAGGGATGGGTTGGTTTACAGGGTGGGATGATCCACCTACTCAAAGATCTTACGGTTTTGGGTAGGATATGGAAATTCCTATACAACACACACTTTTAAGTACTTTCCTAAGTTCAATGAGGGTGAAAAAGTTAAGCACTTAAAACAACAGAGAGGCAACTAGGGAAATACTTCAAACACTTGCAGAATGCTGAAAGTAAACAACCTTTCTGGGGCAGTTGAGAAGATATCATCAAGCTCTGTAGGGCGAAGGTTGTTGTCCTGTCACACATGAACCAATGTGAAATTACAAGTTCAATGAATACACGGAAAAAAGTCAAAGGCGGGGAGAATAAAATATGATATTTTGTATGAGTCTATGTGAATGAAAGGGAAGATAATAACCAAGTGAAAACATACATGATCGCTATCAAATAACTCATAGATATTCCTCAAGTATTCCACAGCTTCGTTTGTCAGCTCCACACTCTGCAGAGACAAAATGTTAAAGAAATCAGATCAAATAAACCATATAAATTACAAAGGTTATCACAAAAAATATGATATCACCAACGAGCACAAGATACAAGAAGAAACTTCAAATCTGACAACCAAATGTCAACCGGACAGATAATAATTGGTTGATTAAGATGACATACAAACTTACATCCAGGAAAGTTAAATCACTAAACAGACCAAGTTACTGTTCAAAGTTTGGGCAACCCCAGATTTTCTGAAACACAAATATTAGGTTGTGGATCAGGAATAAAATCCCCAACAACCGTCTCAAACTGGACAGGTGTGCATTTTCTACTACCAAGACCCACACACATCATCCAATTTCTAGTCGAATACAAAAGAAAGTACATCCTCTTTTAGAGTTAAGACCAAAAAACCATTTCCAATAAACACTAAACCAAATAATCAAACCACAATCCCAGTATTGATCATTTGTTTAAACAAGATGTCACCTGATCAGAAACTCGTCTGAAGGATGGAATCAATTCATCAGCAAGTTTGATGTCATTATTGTAGCCAAATTTCCTGAGCACAGTCCATGTTGTCTCTAGACGTCCTTTCTCAATGAATAAAGCATGCAGAAAGAGAAATCCCGTCAAAGTAAGACCATGCTCATTGACACCTCTATCTGTGGCTCCTCCACCTGGCAACTTTTCTTCAACAACTCTTTTGACGCCCCTTATTTCAGAAGTTTGCAATGGAGCATTGAAACATTTTACCTGGTTAAAGAAAAAAAAAATATCTTTTCACTAAATAGACACTGCCATAAATCTTTCCTTCGTAAAAATTTTGCATCTACAAATCAACAAACTAAAGATAAAAAATCGCACTCCTTAACACTTTGTGCCCTCTAATTGATAGCGGGAGGAGAAATGTAGGTTCTAATGAGATTGGAGTTTAATACAATTTGCTAAGCTACTTTTTGGATACTGAGTCTGGTTGTAGATAGCGAAGTAAAACGAAATTTTGACAGCATTTCAACTGAAACATCATAGTCAATGACATCTCTATTACACTAGCAAAAGAGACAGAAAGGTAGCACAGACCTGGAAATCATTTAACTCGGCATCACTGAGGGCGCCATCTCGGTCATGGTCACAGAGAATAAAGATTCTTTTCAAGGCTCTCACACACCTGGGCTTCAAAGTTTGTGATTCCTGATCAAAAAGAGGCGCAGTTGGGTGAAGCACCGCTTTCTGAGCGTAGTAGAACACTTCAGGAATCTGATTATAGAGAAACAGGTGATCAGTTACTCTGGAGCATCAAATCTTTAACATTTTATAGCACCTCGCAGACGAGTAACAACATGTTTTACTGCTCCAAGGTAATAAGGAGCAGGTGAAACTTCGATGTACCTGAATGTGTTTAGAAGCAGAACACTCAATACAAGTTTCAATCTCCCGAAACTGTTGCATAATAGGTGACATCACTTGCTCCAAGCTCAGCTGCTGGGTCTCGTCTCTCAAATCTAGTTTACAACCAACAACTATCACAGGAACCTTTACCTGTTGTCATGTTCATCAAGCATTAGATAAAAAGTCGTCACTTCTCCCTCTTTGAATATACCATAACAACCCAACTGAGCATTAAATTTCTTATGACTATCTCTAAGATGGCATCTGATTTGAAGCACATATTACAATCATTAGCTACTGACGAGTCTTCATCAAATATTTTAATTAGGACGTTCTGGAGTATCATAATCATGTGTTCGTGAGACCTGTTAGAATCTCAATATCCAACCCAAAACCTTAAGGCAATGAGTAGGTAGATCTTCTACACTTAAAAACCAGCCCACCACACTCGCAACTAGCGATGTGATAATCCCAACAAGACCATACGATGCTTCTCTCAACTATCTAAATCAATAAAATCAATGTACAAGGTGATAGGATAAAGAGCCGAAAGACCTCTAAACGACGAAGCTCGGGGAGCCAGAAGGTACTCAAGTGATCAAGAGTCGACGGCTTATCACATTGATACGTAAGAACCACCGCATCAGCCTGCTTAAGTTCCTCAGCTACTTTACCAGCATCCTCCACTCTGAACCATACAAAACCCGTATTAATCAGCGTCAACAAGTTATAAAAAAACACGTCATAAACATAATTAGCAATCGAGCTTTGCAGAAACATCCTATTTTTCTCAGGAAAAAACAAGTTTACAAGGAAATATTATGCGAAGCAGGAAAAGGGAGACCTTGGGGAGGTGTCGACTATGGTGATGGGAACCTTGTCGGGGAAGTAGTCGACGGGCAACCGGGTCGGAGGGAGGACCGGAGCGACATTGGCCGGAAAAGTTTCGGTGGCGGTTACTATTAGGCTAGACTTGCCGGTCCCGCGGTCACCGGCAACCACAATCCTCACGCCGGACTTACCTCCCGGCGTCGTCGCGGTTACCGCTGCCTTGGCCATCTCAATTGGGTTTAAAGCAAAACCCTCGAAAAACCCTAAACTTGAAGAAGGGGAAAGGTGGGAGAGAGAGGTGGCTTCTTTTGTCGGAAGAGAGGAATTAATAAACTGCGGAGGGGTAGTTTCGTAGTAACGAGCAATAATGAGGGCAGATGTATGGGGGATAACCACAACGATTTTAGGGTAAATAAATCAAATAATGCTTGCAGCACCAGCACACGTTTTTATGCATTTATGAATGTTTTTAGGGCAAATTACTCCCAGGTCTCTTGTCTTTACCAAAATCTTCTATTGGGTCCTTCCTTTATCATAAATGATTAATCAGTCCCTGTTTTATTCAAAAATGTTGGTCTCGGGTCCCCACCGACCAAATCAGACTTTTTTATTTTTTTTTGTCATGTGAAATGACTATTTTACCCTCCACAAAACGACAAATTTTATCTTATTTTTGTCGTTTTATGAAGGGTAAAATAGTCATTTCACATGACAAAAAAATAATAAAAAAGTTTGATTTGGTCGGTGGGGACCCGAGACCAACATTTTTGAATAAAACAGGGACTGATTAATCATTTATGATAAAGGAGGGACCCAATAGGAGAATAATGTAAAGACCAGGGACTTGAGGGTAATTTGCCCATGTTTTTAATTTGGGTAATTACCCCTCCGATCCAATAGTATTTAATAATATTGCTACTTTAGTCCTTACTATTCTGAATAACATATTTTCATCCTTCTAGTTTGCTAAAATGTAACTCTCAAGTTATAGCTTCAAAATCGAAAAATTTCGTTCGCAAAAAGGAAACCTGAAATACCAAACGCTAATGAGATGAGAGTTGCATTTTAGCAAAATTGGAGGATGAAATTATGTTTTTCAAGATATTATGGACTAAAATTGAAATACCTTTCACTATCAGGGACCAGATGGTAGTTTTCGGTTTTAATTTATGACCATGCCCTTTCTAGGAATAATTCTATAACTTGGTCAAATTAAGTCTTTTTACTAAAGACATGCATTTGACTGAAAGCAACATATATTGTTTTATACGGTGCATCTCGTAGCTTGCTTTTGGAGTTGGAGTTTGCAGATCTCCAGTTCCTTGAGTTGCAGTTGAATGTCCTCGACTTCTTTCCTCATTACGCTTACCTCCCTTCGGTTAGTCTTTGATGCCTTATTCACGCTTACGATCGTTTGAGCCTTTGTTCTTCGGTAATTTGATCCAGCAGCTATTACCGATCTTGTCATGTTTACTTGCTCGAGTAGAAGGAGGCGTGCCGTGAAGGCCAATGGCAATCTATGATTGATCATGGCATGTTGCCGAGCTTCCTGCGACAATTTGTCGCGGTCTATGGCCCGAGTTATGCTCATTCTTTCTTCTTCTGCCAAATCGGGATGTGTCTGCACAATGAATTAAGCTCAATTTTGAGCTACTGGTGCATTTTGCATTGAGAAAGAAGGAAGTAAACTAGTTATGTACCTTGATATACATGTCTATTGCTCTATACAGGTCATCGTTAGAATACCGAGCCCTTCTTGGAAATGCTTCTATTAGCGCTCGGAAATGATCAACGGGGAGCTTCTCATCACTAGCTACTAGCCCGAGATATTCGTCCACCACTCTTCCGATAGCAATGAGCTTTTGTGTTGGATTATTGATGGCGGACGCGTAAGCTGCCACAACTTTAGCAGCAATTTGAACATCATAATAGCTGTCCCTGATGCTAAAGTTCCTTACCAATATATCTGACAAAGAACAATTCTCCAACATTCGAGTTATCCGTGCTTCAATGGTATCCAACAGATCAGAGTCGACTTTCGTGATCAAGCCTAGCTTGAGAAGGTGAAGCAAGAAATTGCAAGACACCGAACCGTTTTCTTTAGGAAGCACCCTGATTAAACTCTCTGCTGTGACTTTAAATTGCTGCTGGTTTAGGTGCCATGGCCTGGAAGCGAATTGGGAAAGCCATTTCGAGGTCCAGTGAGCTATGCAGGATCCCACGAGATCCGGTCTCATGCCTCGCACCTGGATCAATTCAATTACTTCTGCGAAGTGATCTATCCGAAGAGAAGCAACATCTTCAAACCACCAACTGTCAGACGCAAATACTTTCGGGTCAATGCAGGCCTTCCAAGCTACAGCTTCAGAGCATCTCTTCAACACATTCAAGTCTTTAGCCCACGAAGGAATTTCCTGACAGCTTCTAAATATAATGAAAATATCCTTCCAAGATGCGAACAACATGAATGATAGGAACGTTTCCGTCTCGAGCATGAGATTCCCTTCTGAAAGATCATCACTCATTTCCAAGAAACGCGAAGCGGAGTACAACGAAGCGATGTTTGCTGCTGTTAGATCGACTTTCAACCCATAGCAGAATTTCACTACCAATGCAAAAGTCTCTGCTCCACCCGGAAAATCATCCAACTTCAAGGTGAGGATAGTCTCTTTTCCTTCGTTTCTTCTTCTTTCGAATGCTAATCTATTCAAATATACACTTCTAGAGACAATAGGAAGCTGAATGTCCGTTTTATATCAAAGAAACGTATACCAAGATTCAGTTTGACATCAAACAACATCAACAAAGATTCAAAAGATAGGAAATCTTCTCTTCACACAAAACACATCTCACATGTACCTTGTGCAAATGAAAGATGCAGTCTCCAACTTGTATGATCAAGTCACTAACAGTTTCGGTCCGAACGGTCCTGGTCGTAAGGAATAAGTCATTAACCACAGATAAAAATGAGAGAGCAAAAAGGATTTACCAAATTTGGCCTCTTCTTTCCAAGGTTTGGGCTTTCATGCTCATATTAGCAGCAGGAGAACTTCTATTTGAAGCCCTGACTAGAGCAGGGCCAATAAGGCTACACTTTTCCATTATTTCCTTGCACTTTTTTTTGCACAATCTTAGAAACCTCGGGACCATTTCTAGTTTAAGGAAAAATAAAATAGGTTTTTTTAATAATGGGAAGTTAGTAGTTGTGCCATTAAAAAAGGTTGTTGTGCTTAGCTCTCTTTTGCTGTCCCTTTTAGGCCAACTTTGTGATAGGAATCTTCATTTTATTCATACCCACTAAGCAAAAACCACATTATAAGCTTTCCCTTTCTTGCTTGTTACATTTTCATTTCAATAGGTAGCATGAATAGTTAAACCCATAAAATAATTGTGAATTTGTCTTGCATCATTAAATAAAATGCATTTGAATATGAATAATTATATTTGTACATAAAAAATATTTTCGAACTTTAAAATATTTTTTCATACCTTCAAGATAGTATTGTGCCACTATCAAGTGTATGATACTATTTCTAGTTGCTACTCTATGCTTTTTGGTGTTTTAGGTTCAATATACATTAACTTTTAGAACATGAATGTGAAAATTAGCTAAATAAAATTTTCTTTGATCATCCGCACAGGAAGGGGTGTCACATTTTTATCCCCAGAGCATGCATTACACGCATCAATCAGGAGCGAGGGCACACGAGCATTACGCTCCCGAGTGTCAGAAAAACGTTTGATGCCCTGCGTATTACGCAACACCCTCGCCTACGTGGTATTCAGAGATTGGTTCAACCTATTTTTTCTATTTTTTCTTACTTTTTTTAAACAAAAATTTTTCAAAAAAATTTAAATTTTTTTTATTCCACTTTGCACCATTTTATTGGAACAAATTTTTTATGTTGTTACAAAATTTATAAATTATTTTGTTATCAATAGTCTAATTAATGTGGCTTAGAATTTTTTTCATTTATGTGACCAAAAAATATTTCAAAACTCTATAAATAAATAAAAATATTATTTTATTTTTTCTCACCAATTCATAAACCATCTCATCTTTTCACACCAATTTCTCAAATTCTCTTATCTTTGCAAATAAATTTTTATTATTTTTTCCTAAATATGGACCCAAATGGTCCTACTTCTCAAAGTTTTGGATCTAATTGTGATTATAGTTCATATTCTAGTTTTTTATCACCAAATATAATGGAAATCATGAACTTGTGACCGGGTTCTTGAGGACATTAATCAAGAAAATGCATGTCAATTATGTTAGACAAAAACGCTCTACTCTATAAGAAATGCATACTATAAATATGGATCACGAAGTTAGTGATGAGTGTTTGGTATAAGATTATTTTGTCGACACCGCCATCATATTGATGATCTCTTTTTCGTATGTGAAGACCATTGTTTCTTTGAATAATGGAGATAATGAGTGCCTTGATCCATCTTTTTAACAAAAGAAAGATGCTATTGGTAAATTAGGACTATCAGTACTACAAAAATCTACTATAGTTATGAGGGTTCTTGTTGGACAAATAATTCTTTTTTAAGAAAACCCATCAAATAAAAAGAAAAAAATGGATACAAACAAGTCTGAAGCCCATAACACACCTGCTGACCAACAATCCTGGTAGTCAGGTGGGGCAGCAACCCCTCACCAGCTCGCCAACAAGCCTAGTAGTCAGGTGAGGGAACAGAAAAAACTAGCCATCACCCCTGCTAACCAACACACCTAGCAGTCAGGGCTGGCAGAGACTGAAAACATCCAAAATAGCTAGAGTTGCTGGACAAATAATTGAGAATAGGTGAATCTACAATAAGAAAAATCCTCAAGAAGTTCATAAAAGGTGTCATATCTTGCTTTGGTGATGAGTATATAAGAAAGTCCAATAAAAAAGATATGGCAAGACTACTCCACGCCGGGGAATAATGTGAATTCCCAGGTATGACATATATCGTTGATTGCATGAGCTGAATAATTTGTTAGAAGAAGTGGTAAGACAATAATTAATTTGGAAGTAGTTGCTTCATATAATCTATGGATATGACATGTTTTCTTCGAAATACCAACTATGTGTAATGATATCAATGTATTGCAAAGCTCTCTTATTTTTATTAATGTATTAGAAAGCCGAGCACCAAAAGTGAGTTACATAAGAGTGAGGGTGAGTCGTGGGTGGATGGGTCAAACTTGATGTAAAGGCAAAACTTACATGCACAAAGAAAAACAACAAGGGCGAGGGTCCCCAAAGATGCGAGTCAGGATAGTCTTATAGAGCCATTAAAAAAACTTACTTAGATTTGGCACACATGGAAGGCATGACATACTAATCATAAGACAGAGGCATTAGGTATAGGCTATCACGCGTTACGCCCTTACATGATTGTGGAACATTTTGTGCCCCATGCCTCGCAACACTTCTGCCTACATGGTACGTCCTCATTGGTCCACGATGTCTCTTTTCTACTTTTTCTTATGTACAACAAAAATATTATTTCCATAAAAAATTACAAAATTATTTATTCTACTTTGCATAATTTTATTGATAGATTTTTTTAGGGTTAATTACCCTCAGATCCCTATACTATTGGCGATTTTGTAATAGGGTCCCTGTGTAATTTGAATAAGATATAAGACCCCTGTCTTTTGATGAAATATTGATATTAGGTCCCTGACTGAACCCTCGCTAACATCATCAATTTTTTTCTTTTTTTGTCATTAAATTGACCAAAATACCCTTAGACCAAAAATAAAAAAATCATCATTCTTCAACCTTACGTCTGTCTCCTCCTCCCTATCTCCTTCTCCATCTTCTTCCAAACTAATCAATTAAACCAAAAATACACAGTAATCCAACTTAAAAAAATGTCACTTTCTTTGGTGGCTTTTTTGATAATATGTGCTCTTAAATACTTTTGATAAATAAATCCCCAAATTGCTCTTTATTCCCTCCCGCGATACGGAAGAAAAAATGGGCCTAACCTAATCACCCAAAATAAGTGAGAAATGAGCGATAAGGAGGAGCCTGGGACCCAACCTGACTAGGCGGATCTGACTTGAGAGTGCCTAATAAACACTTTCTCCCGGCTCACCTTCTCTGACCACTAGTGCAGGCCCATGCTCGCTTGCAAGTTATGGATGTCGGCTACCACCGACCCCTCCATCTTTTCTGCCTTCGATCTCGATCCCTACTTCGACGCCTCCCGGAGACCGCTCTCTGGTGGGGCCTGGAGTTTGAGAGGCGCATTGACTTTATGCTCCAATCCGCTGTCGTTTGGAGCCAGGGTGAACTCACCCTCGTCCGCACCCACCACTGCTCTGATGCATCCATTTTCTTTGTCGCAGACAGGTTTAATTGAAATTAATTTGTCAATATTATGCGGCTGATTAATTTGTCAATATTTGAGTTGGGTTACTATATGTTTTTGGTTTAATTGATTAGTTTGGAAGAAGGGTGATTTTTTTTATTTTTGGTCTAAGGGTATTATGGTTAATTTAATGACAAAAAATGAAAACAATTTGATGATGTCAGCAAGGGTTCAGCCAAGGACCTAATATCAATATTCATCAAAAGACAGGGGTCTTATATCTTATTCAAATTACACAGGGACCCTATTACAAAATTGTCAATAGTTTATGGACCTGAGGGTAATTAACCCATTTTTTATGTTGTTAATAATTTTATAAGTTATTTTACATCTAATGATAAAATTGATGATGTTTAAAATAATTTCAAAACTCTATAAATAAAGTCAATCTCATTTTATTTTTCCTCAATAATTTCAAATAATCATCTCATATTTCCACACTAATTTCTCAAAGTCTCTCATCTTTTCAAAAAAAATATTTGCTTATTTTTTCTAAATATGGATCCTAGGTAATCTTATTTTCCAAAATTTTAAATCTAGTTTTGAATCTTATTTTCATTCTAATTTTGATTTAGTTCTAATAATTTATTCATCAAATTTATGAATCAATGGCAAGCATAAACCATTGACAATTATCGAATTCTTGATGGTATTATTAAGAAAATACATATCAACCATACTAGAGTGCTTCACTCCATGATTAAGGCGTTCACTCCATGATTAAGGCGTACTATTCATAAAGAGCAAAAAATTGGTGATGAATTCTTAATGTAAGACGATTTTACCGATATACTAATATATGAAGATGATATCTTTTGATGTAGGTTCTGCATTTAAAGATAATTGTCTCTTTAAATAGTAGAGGTAGTGACTGTCACTGATCTATATTTTTAGCATAAATGAGTTGCTAATAGTAAACTTGGATTATCGACAATGTAGAGATATATTACAACTATGAGAGTTCTTTTCTATGAGATAACAACTGATGTTATGGATGAATATATGAGAATTGATGACTTTATAATAAGGTAAGCTCTCAAGAAATTCATAGAACACATCATGTCTTGCTTTTGTGAAGAGTATATGACAAATTCCAATTCTCAAGATCTGGCAAGACTACTCTACGTCATAGAAGAATATGAATTCAGTAGCATGTTAAGCAGCATTGATTGCATGCATTGGGAATAAAAAATTTGTCAAATCATATGGGCTAGATAATGTGTTAGAAGAAGTGGGAGGGCAAGAATCATATTAGAAGTAGTTGCTACATAAGACCTGTAGATATGGTACAACTTATTTGAAATATTATGGATGTGAAATAATATCAATATAAACAAATGTCTCTTATTTTTATTGATGCATTCAAAGACAAAGAACAAAAAATGAGCTACACCATCAACAATAGCCAATGAGATATGACATAGTATATCATTGATGAGATATATCCTCAATGAGCTACTTTTCTTGAGTCAATTATAGCTCCATCAACCTTCAAGTATAAGATATTTGATGAATATCAAGATAGATGTATAAAGAATGTGGAGCGAGCATTTTGTGTTCTTCAAATTCATTTTGCATTCATCAAAATTCCATGTCTTCTATGGGATAAAGAATTCATTAGAAAAATTGTGATAATATGTTGTATATTATATAATATGATAGCGGACGATGAACGAGATGTATATCTCCATTATTATCTAAAAGAATTTCTTAACAATAGACTCATAACTAATAGTATCGCCACAAACTATGAACACACTACTCAATGCATCAATCTTTGTCAAATTTTATGGTTGCTAACATATAGTTTTACAATATTAGAAACTCATATCGCTCTAAAAAAGATTTGATTGAGAATATTTAACAAAAATTTGGTAGTCGTAGTTAATTATGTAATATGTAATTATTTATAAGTTTTTTTTATTTTTTAATTAATTATGTAATTTGCATCTTTTGTATTATAAATTATTTAGAAGTATTTTTATTTGACAAAATTATTAATTTATTTATTTTGAAATTAATTTTAATATTTAAAATTTGTTCATAATCATATTCAATTTACTGTAGTTGTATTAAAAAAAATAAGGCTGACGTGGACACAGAGACAAAGACTATAATAGAAGCATGGGTGAAGGAGAAACACTAGGTGCAGAGATAAGACTGTCGTAGACAAGAACAAAATTGTAGAGGCGAGAACACATGAGACACACAATTGCGAATAGTCTCATATAACTAGTTCCTAAGGGATTAGGAGATGAATTAGTGCGTGGTGGGACTAGAGAATTTAGTTAGTGAACTAAATTTGTAATAGTAATTCACTAGTCCATATTTTTAGAGAGATTTATATGTGAAAATTTACCTAATAATTAAAATATTAAATTGTTGGTGTAAAAAAACAATGATTAAATGGGGCAGCTACCAACTATAAGAAGTAAAATGAAGCACAGTTTTGATCGTGAGGATGATATTTATTCCACTGCGGCGTGATATGTGAATATTAGTGTAAAGATAAACTTGCTGATCATATAAATTTGTCATGGTTTTACTTGTGTCATGCTTCCTTGAGAAAAAAACAAAAAATAAATTTTAGTATTTTGTGATTACAAAATATTTGACCAAATCACAAATTTTTTCTAAGTTAGAATTGCACTAATTAAAATAATTTTTATGATAAAACTAGCACAAAATATTTTGTTTGGCAAAAAAAACCCCTACCATATGAAAAAAATATAAAACTATTATGAAAATGAAACAGTGGTTTTGTATATTTATTTCTCAAAAAAATTAACCGTAAAGCTTCCTAATTATCCTAAAGGATATTTTTCATCCAATTTTTTTATTCAAATAGTAGAATATCAATTCAAAAAAATCTTGTCACTTAGAGTTTTAGACGAATATTTTGAAATCACATAATAGTATGTAAGTCGACGAAACGATGACAGTGAAATAGAATTTTAATAGTGTGAACTGAGAAGTTCGAGTTTTAGCTCAAGTTTAAAAAAATACAGTTGCTTTGTCTTACGAATTTCGAACTTTATATATAAAAGGAAATTACCAGAAAGCAAGAGAATTGTTTTAATGTTTGACAAAAAAATCAATACAATTGTAAATCTTCTCCATGATGACGCTGATTTGATTGTGGTCCAAAAACTTATTCAATTCATATCTACGGTAGACCAATTAGACTATTAAAAGAATGCCATTTTTAATATAAAGGAAAATCAATATTTAACTAATTTGGATATAATGGTAGAATAGGCCACCCTGTGTCGCCTTTTCCTTCAGCCTGCTGATAGATTCCCTTAATTTTAAACAACGTTGAAGCCGCCTTACAAATCAAATTTCTTAAAAAATCAATTTCGTCTTTTTTTATATTCGAAATTCTATATTACGCGAAGTATGGTTCCATTAGTCCAGATTGATAAGTAACTGATATGTTTGACTTTTATTTATGTCGTGCTCAATTACTCGTTGTATTCAAGAAAATGAGCAGTATGTCACTTTTAAGGTGGGGACATAGGTTTCATAATCTCAACTTAATTAGTGTAGTCACTAGGCAGATGCGTACTGGTAGCCAGACAAAATAAGACGGGTATTACGAAAAAATCCAAAACTCTTACATACATTAATACCAAATTTCTTAGAGAGACAGAGAGTTGCTGAGAAATAGAAAAATCATCTCCTAGTTTGGGATCCCATTGACTTATAAATTTACTTGCGTGCGCTACCAAGCTACTGAACTTACTCCAAAAATAAAAAACAAATGCGTAGTAAAATAATTATTTAATTTTACCGAAAAGATATATAATTCTACATAAAAATTAAAAGTTTAAGAAATTAAATAAATTTTGTAATCATCCAATTCTTTTATGGGATTCTAACATGGATAAGTCAACAAGTTTAACAAACACATTTTTTCCGGGACAAAAAACTGCCGAGCCTGCTACTAATATGAGTTAGACATCACCACCACCAAGTACTTTCTGGTATGAGGAGGACAAATTAGAAATCCTACGCTCCCAGCCAAAATTAGATTAATTATTCGCCAGAGGCATGAGATCAGTTCATAATGACAACCAATTTGATCGTCCGTCCATTCTTACCATTCAATTCTCACACACATATTATATGGAGATGAACCCCAAATATTAATACCATCTCATGAAAAACCCTTTAAGACAATAACCAGGAAAAAACTGACCATGATGTTCACCTGTTCATCTTATTATTCATTTTGTCTAGTCTCACTTTTTTCTTTATTTCTATTACTATCCATCTGCTCCATTTTTGCCCCACCTGTGTTTCTCCCTACGACCATGATCATCAAACAGGACCATTTCGTTACGTTGGACCCCGATCGCGACAACAACACCTTCTACGACGATCCGAAATTAAGTTACAGCATCGAGACATTGACTAAAGACTGGGACGAGAAGAGGAGAGAATGGCTCGAACTCAACCCTTCCTTCGCGGCGGGGTCGCGCGACCGGATCCTCATGATCACGGGGTCGCAGCCGAAGCCCTGCGAGAATCCGGTGGGTGACCATCTCCTGTTGAGGTTGTTCAAGAACAAGGTTGACTACTGTAGAATCCACGGGCACGACATACTCTACAACGACGTGTTCTTGCAACCGAAGATGGATAGCTTCTGGGCCAAGTATCCGGTTATTAACGCCGCCATGCTTGCCCATCCCGAGGCCGAGTGGGTCTGGTGGGTCGACTCCGACGCGGTGGTCACCGATATGGAGTTTAGGGTTCCCCTACGGAAGTATGAGAACTATAGCCTTGTGGCTCACGGTTGGCCCGACGCCATTTACAAGTATAAGAGCTGGACCGGCTTGAACGCCGGCGTTTTCTTGATCAGAAACTGCCAGTGGTCTTTGGATTTTATCAAGGTCAGTATCATTTTTTTACTTTGAAATTAAATTGATAGGTAATTATATAATTTCAACAAATCTTTGAGATCTTTGAAATGTCAATATGTCACTACTACGACTATATCAATAGTAGGCACAACAAATTTGAGATCAAAATAAAGGACTCTGGAATTGAATTTGTGATCCTTCCATTAGTCAAACTTCATTTTTAGATATTTGGTTTCAACTTTGAAATGTCAAAAAGAAAAATTTGAAGTTTAGTTTAGTACCTTGCAAATTATCAAAATTGTAAACTGTTTTATAAATGTCCAACCGAGTAATAAAAAATCATTTGATTTGCATTGTTTAGAGAAAAGTACCTTTAAATATTTGTAAACTCAATTATTAGTGGACAACAACTCTGAAAAACGATTAAAACTTTTTGTTGAATAAATTTTCATATTTTTTTCAAGAAAATCCAAAAAATCTGTCCTAATTATAGCCTTACAGATAGGGGTATCTTTGTCCATAAATATTTAAGTAGTGTAATATCAAATCGGAACAATTTCAAACCTTTAACGAGCCCATTTCTTTCATTGCGTGAAGGCCTGGGCTGACATGGGGCCCATGGGCAAAGACTACGCCAAGTGGGGCCCAATCCAGAAATCCCTTTTCAAGAACAAGCTCTTCCCGCAATCGGACGACCAGGCAGCCCTAATCTACTTGCTGTACAAGAACAAAGAACTGATGGACGACAGGGTGTACCTGGAGAACCAGTATCTGTTCCAAGGCTACTGGACAGGAATTGTCCCTACGTACGACAACGTAACGGCGTCGTACGAGAAAATGGAGAGGGTGGACCCCAGATTGAGGAGGCCCCACGCGGAAAAAGTCCATGCCCAGTACTGGGCCTTGAGAGAGGCCCATTTAGAGGAAGACGGGGGCCCAAAGAAGATTAGACGACCGTTTGTTACTCATTTCGCGGGGTGCCAGCCTTGTCGTGGGGGCGACGACAGGATGATGAAACAAGGGGACGATTGCTGGAACGGGATGATCAGGGCCCTTAATTTTGCGAATAATCAGGTGCTTAGGAATTATGGGTTCGTGCATCCGGATCTATTGGATTCACACACCGTCACTGAGTTTGTAATTTCTTAGATTGATTTTTGTATGCAGTTCTGCGAAAAAACTACAGAATGTAGATTTGTAGCCGGCCGGTCGGACCAAATTTTTTTTTAAGAAAAATTCAATTTTTTTATTAAAAAAATTCTATTTTTTAAAAAAAAAGTTATTTTTTTTAAAAAATAATATTTTTTTTTAAAAAAATAATATTTTTTTAATATTTTCCGGTCAAACCGCCCCCGGTTTCCGGTCAGACCGGCCGGTCCGACCGGAAAATCCCAATAATCGCCCGGTTGGTAAGGTACCCGGTCGGATTATCAGTTTCTGATCGATTGAGTGGCTGATTCGCGGTCCGACCGGTCGGACCGCAAGTCGGACCGCCGATTTAAAAACAATGTGAAAATACACCCAAAATTTTTGAAAAAAATAGTACAAACCCAGAAATTGAATTAAAAACGGTGGGTCCCAGGGAGCCCAACGGCCCATGTACAAGACCACCAGCATTTGAAACCAAGGTTTTAAAAAATGCCGGTCGGGCCGGCCGGACCGCGAATCGACCCAATTACCGTCCCGGCTTTTGCTTAAAAGATGCCTTCCGGGCGGGCCGTCCAAAAAATGGGTCAACCGGACGGTTTGGAACAAAAACGGACCGGTCAAAATCCGGGTCAACCGCTTATTATTTTTTCAAGCCAAAAAAAGGGCAAAAAAAAAGAAAGGGTTCCCGAGCCTAACTCCCAAAGACGTCTGCACATTCCCAAATAACCAAAGAACCCTAATTTTTTTCCCAGAAACGGCCATGGCTCTTTTCACCTCTCAATCCAACATCTTCTTCTCAATCTAGATCAAGAATGGTGAATCGGAATTCGAGCTACCCACGTGTTGCTTGATTCGACCTAAATATAGTGGTAACGGTAAGTTGCCTCTTCTTGATTCGACCTGATTCGACCTGAATCGGAAATAGAACGTCGTGAGATTGTTGCTTTTGTTGGCCGCGTGCACTTGCTATAATTTGTGGTTGACTTATATGGTAAAATCTCCAGGTAGGGTGAATAAAATTTCCTTGCTTGGAAGGCGATTGACAGGGTTCGCAGTTCGTAGGATCACTGGAGATAAGGTATTTCTTGTTTAATATTATTATTATTATTATCATTTTGTATTCATCTGTGACGCCAGAACTAAAACAATGGCCTAATATATTTTTATCGTCTTCCCTTTTGGCTATTCTATATGGTTATTTCGTGTGTTAATCTTATTTTAATTATAAGAAGTGAAGTGAAGGGACAGACTCGTTGGATTTGGGTATGTTATATGCATCTGTCGTGATTAATTTGGTTTATCTCTTAGGACTCTATAAAAGTATGTAAGAGTGAAGGGACATACCCTTTGTTTAATTTGCTTTATCTCTTAGGACTCTATAATTTGCTACTTTGACAAGTGAGAACAATTGGATTTGGATATGTTATATGCATCATTGTGTTTGTTGTTTTGATGTGTTTTGCTTAATGGTTGATGTGGATAGCTATGTCGAACTCGGGAGGTTCTCGTCCTGAATCGGAAGCTGAAACTGCAACCCAATCAAGCGCGACTCCAACTTTGAGAAATAAAAAAGATGCAGCATGGCAATATGCAATTTTGCTAGAAAATGAGGGTAAGCAATCAATTAAATGCATCTTTTGTGACAAGACTATTTCTGGGGGAGGAATTCATAGGTTCAAGCAACATTTGCTTGGAATAAAAGGAAATGTTGGAATATGCAAAAAGGTTCCAAGTGATGTGCAAGACAAACTAGTAGCTATACATGCTGAGAATGTCATCACGAAAAAAAGAATTGAGGTGAGTTTTGAGTCTCTTGATAGTGAGGAAGTATCAATGTGCCCTCCTGCAAAGAAAAGAGGAGTTCATGTGAGTTTTCAAAAGCTGTTTAAGCATGGTGTGAGTGATCATTCTCAACCTAGTATTAAATATGCATTGCAAAGTAAAGAAAGATGGCATGAGACTGATTTGGCTATTGCTATGTGGTTTTATGATGCTGGTATTCCAATGAATGCTTTAAACTCCCCTCTTTTTCAAGTAGCTGTTAACAAGATTGCAAGTATGGGTCATGGATATACGCATCCAACATATTATGCTTTGCGTGTTGGTTTGCTTAGAGATGCCAAGAAATCTGTTGAGTTGATTGTTGAGCAATATAGAAAAAGTTGGGTGGATACAGGATGCTCTATTATGGCGGATGGTTGAACAGATTCCAGACAACGGTCATTGATCAATTTTTTGATTTCTTGTCCTAAAGGAATTACATTTGTGAAGTCTGTTGATGCTTCTGGTTTTAAATCTGATGCTCCAAAGTTGTGCAACTTATTTTCTGAGATTGTGGAGATGGTGGGTGTAGACAATGTTGTACAACTTATGACTGACAATGGAGCAAACTATAAGGCTGCAGGTAAACTACTAAGTGAGAAGTATATGACCATTTACTGGACTCCTTGTGCTGCGCATTGTATCAATTTGATTTTGAAGGATATTTGTGAGGTGCCGTTTATGAAAAAGTTGGCTACTGCGGGTTCTAAGATCACTATTTTTGTGTATAATCATAAGTCAACTTTGAACTGGTTGAGGCAACGTCCAGGTTGGAAGGAGATTATTAGACCTGGAGCTACCCGCTTTGCTACCACATTTATTGCTCTGCAAAGTTTGTTTGAACACAGGGCACACTTGGAGGCTTTAGTCAAATCTCCAGATTATGCAAAATGTTTGAAGATGCCAAAGGGTTTAGAAGTGAAGAATATTGTATTGAATTCCATTTTTTGGAATAATGCATTGATTGCTGTAAAGTTAATGTCTCCGTTGATGCGGCTATTGCGTATATGTGATGTTGATGATAAGCCTGCAATGGGGTATGTTTTCGAGGGCATGCGTAGAGCACGTAAAGCCATGAAGGATATCTTTCAGAACAAAAAGAGACTTTACAAGCCTTATACTGATCTCATTAAGATTAGGTGGAGTGGTATGTTCTGTCATCCTATTCACATCTTGGCATACCAATTGAATCCTGCCTTCCAGTATGACCAGAATACCTATTCCAAGAAACCACTTGTTATCCAAGCGATGCTTGATTTTGCATCGTTGCAAAAGAAAATAGGCCGAGTAGATGGAAGCAAGTTGTATCTAGAAATGGAATACTTCAAGAATCGCAGCCTTCCATCTTTCGCACATGACATGGCATTGGAAATGGCAAACACTCTTAGTCCAGGTAATTACTAATTTTTTTGCATATTTGATAGTTTATAGCTTTCGTCCATGTAATCATTGATATCAACATCTTTTGTTACAGATGCATGGTGGAAATCATTTGGAATGAGTACGCCAACTTTGCAAAAGTTTGCAATTAGATTCTTGAGTCAAACTGCTTCTTCTTCTGGTTGTGAGCGAAATTGGAGTACATTTGATTGGATTCATTCTAAAAGGAGAAACCGACTGGAGCATGAAAGACTGAATGACTTGGTTTATATTCAATATAACTTGCGCTTAAAAGACAGGTATGAAACTTGGAATGCTTAGACAAAGATTTCTAATGACTTGGTAGGAATTTTTACGATTGCTAAGAATTCTCCTTAATGTTTTAGGTTCTTGCGTTCAAAGAAGTCATATGATCCTGTTGATTATGAATCCATTGAGACGACTGAATTTTGGATCACTGAACCAGTTCCGGAAGCAGACATTGGTCGAGATGAATTGGAGAATCTATTAGAAGAAACACCAATTTGTGGAGAAGAGCCAAATGAAGAAGCGGAAGTAGATTCACTTATAGCTACAGGTTAGTAACGTGATATTGCCATGTTATTCATTGTGGATATATTCATATCGTTCTTGACTTATTGTTCCATATTATGTGAAGATAATCTTGCGGCGTATCCTGGATTTGCTGGAGAGAATGAAGATTGGTTGGCACCAGCATTTCCACAAGAAGAACTATTGAATTTGGATGATTGTCGCCGTGGCGACTAGATACTATCTTTCGTACTTTGATGTCACTGGATGTTATATTATTGTATGGAATATTTGGTTTGAAGTTGAACTATGATGTCTGGATATGGATATTTTATTTGAATTTGGAACTTTGATGTGTGGATGATAGATTTATTTATTGTTGTTGTATGGAATATGGATTGAAGTTGGTTTGAGGTTAAAATTGGGTATGTTCTTGTGTATCGTTTATCTACTGTTTTGCTGTTATTTTTTTTGTAATATATATATATTTAAAAAAAATACCGGTCCGACCGGCTGTGGGCCGGCCGGGCCAGCCGGGCCGGAGGTCGGACCAAAATCCGGTTCGACCTCCGGCCCGTTTTTTAAAACCTTGTTTGAAACTTAAAATGAATTAGCCAACAAAACTGTGGTGTCCCTCAAATATTCCAAGTCCCAGCCAGAGAATAGAATGGTGGCAACCCTTCCTTCACCCGCTGGCCTTCTTAACCCATTCAAGGAACCCACTCCCCCTCTCTTTAGTTCATCACTTTCACCGAGAACCCGCCCCACCAGACTACTCATTGTCTGCGCTAGAAAACCCAAACGGGGATCCGCCTCCTCCCGCCGGCTCTGGAACAACTACTTGCCCCGACTGCTGTCCTTGGCGACATCGAACACGAACACGAACACGAACACGCTGCTCCCCGAGCCGTTGGACGCTGTAATCCAAGGCGGTGTTGGGGGCGGAGGGGTGTGGAAATGGGTTAGAGGGTGGAGGGGCTTCAAGGGAGGGAAGCCAAAGTTGTGGTCTTTCTGGGTTTGGTTAGGGTTTGGAATGTGTGGTTGCTGCTTGTTGTACTTTGGGAGAGAGGTGAGCAATGGGGTGGTTTTGGGGGCATTGGGGTTCGGTGGATTGGTTGCTGGTGTGTTGGGGAGTAGTGGGACTAGAAGAGTGGTTAAAGACTTGGTCTTGGGGGTTGTAATCTTTGGGGCTCTCTTGGGTTTAGGGTTTAGGAAAAGGGATGTGCAAAACTGGGTTGGGAGGATTAGAGAGTGTGCACCCGTTTTGGAGATTGTCAAGGGGAAGAAAAGGAAATGGTAGTGTAGTTTGAAAGGAGCAACAAGTGACAGGGATCATCATTACATTTTTTTTAATTCTGAGTTTTACTTGTTTTTAATTCGTTGCTCATTGATGTATCTGGTTTAAACTTCATAGACATGAGATTGATTACGGGGAATGTTGTTACCGAATTTCGAGCTGACCAGGAACAATCATCTTCATATCCTTATCTGTCTTCATGATCTTGATCCTTATAAGGGAGATGATTCTCGAATTCCGATTCCTCGAACTCTTTTAACTGGTTAGACCAAAATTCACAAAGTTGATGTTTGATCGGCCACGGCTGCTGGATGCGGGGGTGACGAAAAGACAGAGGGTCGGAAGTTTCTGCTGCACATTGACTTGTAGAAGGAACCCCCATCCCAGTATTGGAGTACTTGCTTCTACTGGTACTAACTCTGGCTGATACAGGATAGGAACATCATCACATTTTTTAGTTGAGTTTTACTTTTTTTTGTTTGTCATGTGGTAGAATTGATGTTTGATCACCGATGTGTCTGATTTGAAACATCATAGACATGTCCTTTGTTTGAATCAAATGACAATTTCTACAGCCATGAGATTGATTAGGAGCGAACAACATTACCGATTCTGAATCTGACCAGGAACAATCATCCTTGATAAGTGAAGACCATGATACTTGAGTTCTGTATCCTCAACCTCTTTCAACAGATTATTCCGGAATTCATGAAGCCAAAGTTCAGTCGGCTATGGCTGCTGGATGTGTGGGTCAAAAAAAGAAAAAAGAGTATCAGAAGTTCCTGCTGCACATTGACTTGCAGTAGGAACCCCCAACCTGGGGTATAGCTGATTCTACCAGTTGGTTTGATGCATTTTAGGAGCAGCTACTGGTGCTTGCTGGCGGATGCAGGATACGAACATCATCCAATTTGCTTGGCTGATGCTGTTTAGTTTCGTATAGTATCGGACCTGCAACATGGTGCTCTCTTGGCTTTGGTGTACATCACAAATTTCATAGTGAATCTGCACTCCGACAATGAAGAACCAAAGCCCTATAACTACTACAAGTCTCATTTATAAAGAAATAACTACAAGTCTCGCCAGACGGCATGTCAATTCGAAGGTAGCACTTAATCCGGTCCATCTCCTCATCGAGCTCATTTCGTTACATACTTGCAAATCCATCTAGATGATTCACATACATGAAAATACCAACCTTCCCGCAGGTTCCTGTTTCCCTAGAACGTTCACATTCGAGTCAAAAGGTCTGGCGGAGATAACTCTCGACTCTCCTTTTCTCCACGAGCCCTTCAAAAATCCCATCTATGCCAAAATGGCCTTTGAAGCATTCACGTTGAACTGGACCTGGAAGTTGGAATGTAAGAGAGAAATGCCCAGGTGGGCACAGATTTTGGGAAAGCATCTTAAAAACCATCGAGTTCTTTCTGACAGTGTTCTCTCCTGTGGTTGTCACCCCGCTGAGCAATATCTTACCATCAGGTTCAACCAGCCAAGTAAAGGTACCTGGTCCAAAGCAAAACACCGCAGGTTATCGCAACCCGAATGGATAAATAAGTAAAGACATTGCAATAGAAACTAGGCTGACAAGAATTTGCTTAAATTGACGTGTTATACAGGTCCAAAGTTTCAAAGAGCTCACTTTCATCCCTGGCAACCCCGGGAAGGGCAATCCGGAACATGTAGCAATCTGCACTCTCGCCAATGTCCAACAGGCCTATAGTAGGTCCAACCCTGCCCAGAGCAGCACTCCCACTCAGCACAACTCCACCTCCCGCTGACGTGAGAATATTACTCCACTCTTCCTGAGTGGTCTGAGATGGAAAGTATACCAGCACTGGTCCAACTTTTCCCTCCGACCGGGGTGTATCTCCAGTACGTGATTGAACATCATTACCGTTTGCGGATGGGGGAACGTATGGCACACTGTTCAGAGGAACTGCATTGAGAACAGGCTGCTGAGAATATGAGTTCGCAGGTCTGGTATTGCTAGCCGACATTACCCAACAGCCAGAGTTCCACCTATTAAACTTACATCAGAAGACAAATCAGAGTCAAGTATTAAGCATAGTTGACAGCAGTGAGATGTCAAACTACAATCAGAGTACGAGCCCACGTCTAGGATCTTTTGGTTAGTAATGTTCGGGTTCCCGGATCTTACAAAGATTGAAATCCACGTACGGCAGATACCTAATGTATTCAAATGCAGCCAAGAGAAACTAATAGCGATCATGTAATATCAAAAACTACCCGTCAAGTAAATCGATGGTTTTTGGATTGTGAGTATTCTGGAAGATCCACATATTCATTTGAGGGAGTTTGCTGGAAAGAATCCAACATCGGAACCGGAAACTGAGTTGGAAATGTTTACAGTAGGTGGATTTTCACCCTTATAAACCAGCTTATCACACTCACAACTAGTGATGTGGTAATCCTAAGACGTCCTCTCAAATGAAGCCTATCACGCGGAAGTTTGCACGCCCTTTTCCATTAGGGGAAGAAAAATGGAGAGACGGATCTCCATATTCCACAACTAACAAACAAAACAATAGGAACCAACTTCTACCAAATGACTATAAGCAAATATCCGGGTCCGATTTCTCGAGCCAAAGTTAATCCAACGTCTCATTCTTATTCAACTTTACTAAGCAATAAAAGAAAACCCACCTCATCCTGCTTTACCTTGTGTCATATTTCCCTTCACTAACATCAACATGACATTAAACTTTGAAACGGCGCACATCCCAGAGAAGAGAAGGAGATGGGTCTTACCTAAAGAAGACCGCCGGAGTACAACGGCGGGCGCTTTATTAGTTTCGGGGGCGGAGGGAGGAAGCGGGTGGGTTAAGCGACAAGTCGTGGCTTGTTGACTTTCTTTCTTTTTTTCTCAACCCCGATAGAGATGGAGTTTTTTTTTTGTTGTAGCATTTATAGCTGGAGACTTCACTCATAAAGAAGAAAAAAAATTACACTTTAGACCTTGTAGTATAACGAAAAATTGCACTAAAATTTTGTGGTTTAAAATTGAATTAAATCTTTTCAAATTAAAATACTTAGAGAAAATATGATAATAGATGGTCAACATTAAAGGTGGGTTCAAAATTGCACTAAAGTCTACCTAGGGCCTCTGTAGTTTGACCCATTTCCAGATAGGTCCCTCTGGTTTAAAAAGGTCATAACGAGTTCTCGTGCTTCCAATTTTCTTATTTGGGTTACCTACGATCGGTTCGATTCATTTTTGTTCATTTTGGTCCAATCAAATCTGGCATTTTCAACGTCGACTATCGACTCCAGTTGACTCCCAAAGTGTTCCTGACGTATGGATACCAATTTCACATGTTTTCGTCACCGGAATCACGAGATCGAGTTTCGGATTTTCGAGTTGAACCGGTTCAAAGTGACTTAGATGGGAAAATTGGAAGCATGAGAACTCGTTATGACCTTTTTAGACCACAAAGACCTATCTGGAAACGTGTCAAACCACAGGGGCCCTAGGTAAACTTTTCTCTAAAAAATTCACCAATACAATTTAAGTACGTTGGTCACTGCCGTTTATTTTGTTTTTTTTCATTCGAAGAGGGGGGGACCTCTCTCTCTCTCCTGCGAGATGTGGGCTTGGGCTTCTTTACGTGAAGGAGACGATGATGAAAAGGGCAATATCTTGGGCTTTATTTTGCAGTTTTATCGTATTGTTTAAAAAGTTTTGGCGACCACAGTTCAACTAATCAGACTAGTTGACCCGAAATACGGCCTTCAATTTGGATTAACTTCTGGGTCGGTTTTGAAAATGTGGATTAGCGGAACAATGTGGATTCTCACGCTTGATAGAGATTACTGATTGCATGTATTGGTAATGAAAAAATTGTCCAATCGCATGGGCCAAAAATTATCCAAAATAATTTCTTAACTTCTTCAAGTTTGTTTTTTATTCATTAAAATTCCATGTCTTCTGTGGGACCAAGAATTAATTAAAAAAATTATGACTGCGTGTATCATATTGCATAATATGATGGTGGATGATGAACAAGATTTATATAGCCTTTATTATCCGAAAGAATTTCTGAACGGTAAATCCAACACCAACAATAGCGTTGCAAATAATGAATACTCTACTAAATACATCATATTCCTATCAAAATTTATGACTATTAATACACAAGTTCACAATAGAAAATCTCATATTGCTCTAAGAAAAAACTTGATCGAGTATATTTGACATAAATTTGGTAGTCATAATTGATAATGTAATTTACAATTATTTATAATTTTTTAGTTTTGTAGTTAATTGTGTAAGTTTTAATGACTTATAAGTATTTTTTATTTTGAAAAATATTACTTTTGTTAGTTTGCATAACATTTTTAAATTTGTTAAAAAATATATCTAAATTTAATACAATTTATTGTATTAAAAAATGTTAAATGATGTAAAACATTGGCATAATAGTGGGATGAAAAATTGAGCATATCACGAAACAGATGTGACACGTAGCACCATTAGTGCCTGATAGTGGATAGTGTAACACACTAACACTAGCTCGAGTCTGAATTAACGGAGCTACTAACCGTCAAGCCGTGTCAGCCGTTTTGTAGATGGTTCGGGTTTGGAAGGTAAAAGCTAATATCCAGAAAACGAAAATCAGGGCAACAGCCATAGCGACAACTTATTATTACCTCGCTCCCTCCACCTGGTCGGTGTTGGGCTCAGCAATCTGAGGAGGGAAAAAAAGAGGATCCGTTTGGGATTCTTCAGGTTACCTCCTCTCTATTCTATAGCTTTGAATTGAAGTCGCTAGATGTTATTTAAAGTTTCCAATTTTAACCATCTTTTTTAGTTGTTCGTTAGTGGATTATTCTCATTTGGGTCCTTAATTTGCTGATGCATGCTTCAAAATTGTTTGCTTTACCTTTTTGGGAATTGGGTATCTGAGCTTTCAAATTTTGACTGCTAAGTTCTTTTGGTTGCTTTCTTTTATGCCCATTTGGATTAGCTTGCTTTTGGAATTTTGAGTTAGTTTTGGTTGTAGATTTATTAGTTTGGTTATGCAAAATTATGTTTGTTTAATGATCATACCTAGCTTGGCATGATCAAGGAATTGGTATCCTGTCTTCAAGTGCTATAGATTTTCCTGATCATCTGTTGTGTGTCTTCTGTTTGTTGATCATCTCCACGCCATTAAAGGTACACGATAAATGTTTCCGAACAATTAAGTCGATGTCTGAAATGAAAGAAGAACTCTTTGATGTTATGGCTGCTGATGGCAGTGCAGCAGTTAAACATAATGGATCTGTTGTCGGAGTCGTGGACATCGGAGAAAGCGACGATGCGTACTTGTTCCGTGTATCTCTACCTGGGGTAAAGAGAGATGAAAGTAAGCTTCGTTTACCGAAAATCCGTAAAGTTTTGACCGTTTTCTGCACTTTAAGATGTTCTTCTCCTCTGTTGTGTATTGCAGATGAACTTAGCTGCAAAGTTGAAACTGATGGGAAGGTGATCATCAGGGGAGTTAAGATAACTGGGGAGAGATATGTGTATCGGTTCTCCCAATTGTTTGCAATGCAGTCGAGCAACCTTAGCCCTCCAGGCCCGTTTTCCATTGAATTCCAGTTGCCAGGTCCGGTTAATCCGCAACAGTTCTCGGCAAATTACGGGACTGATGGTATACTAGAGGGCATTGTGATGAAGAAAGACTCAGGTAGTGAATAGTGACATCTCGTGCTGATTCACTTCTGGTTGTTCTCCAATCTTGGTATGGAACTTCGAAGCGTAATTAACACACCTTTCTTCTGTTGGAGACTAATTCCTATGATCAGATCAGCAATATAATCCGAGACCGATGACTAATAATCTTAGCTGCATGCTGAAGATTGCCCTTCCCTTTTCTTGTTGATCACAGCTTGTGGTGCGTTGCATGTGACTTCCTATTACCTTTGGATACTCCATTTTGTTGGAAGTAATTATTTTGCAGAGGATATACGGAGCCTATAACAATACAAGGTATTCTATTCTCTTAAGATTTTTAGAGGATTACAAGATAAAAATAGAGATGAATGACCAGGTGGAAATAGTTATTCTTGCCTTGAAACCATTAAAACCAAGTCCAGGGTAATACCATGAAAAAGTTATCTGAGCTATGGAAAGATGACTTGAGACTGTATATATAAGTGAAAAATATCTTTTGAGTTTAGAATCAGGCTCTTTTAACTTTTTTAGTTATCAAAATGAAGGATATAGATGATAGTGTGGATAAAAGTGTGGATGTGTTCTAGTTTAAACCGAAGTCTTAAATTCGGGCCTTTACTGCCATTAAAAGTTTTGATAGACTCGGAAAAAATTATGGTTGGCATGCCAAGGATTAAACGCGTACGAAACTCATTCACGACAATTGGGCGACCCTGCAAAATCGTACAACCACAGCCATATTCATAAAATGCTAGCACAACAAACTAATGCGTAGTGTGAGAATTGAGCAGCCACGCGTCAGAGACTTACTACCATCGACATCCTTGCAATGAAGTACGCGTACTTGGTTCATGATGCAACCAGTTCCAGGTGTATGGAACCACAGTTTGGAGATTTGTATAAATTTTTGTTGATCAAAGAATAGAGAACTAGCATTGGAAGTAGCAGTTATATGCCACCTGGTCGTGAAGTGAGGCCAAGTGGTGATTTACTCTTCTTCTATTTACTTACTGAATCTTATTTTTAGGTTGAATATGAAAATTCGTGAATTTTAATTTCTCAATCTCAAACCATATAACTTGGACACCTTATTAATATACATAAGCCATTTCCACATTAATACTCTTAAGGCTAGATAGAAACAAGAGTAAGCAAAATCAGTAATATCCCATTTCCATTGTCTTGCTCTTTCAATATAGGTGGACTCAAGTTCATCCAGCTCCTCCATTCTCCTTATTTGTTCTTCTATGTCCTGATGCGGCTCCACTAAGAAGGTTGGTTGGTGCGCTGCTGCTTTGGCAGTTAACATTTTACCAGTACCACCATCTTGAAGTGAAAACTGGTGTTGTGATGTGATCTTGACAGGAGAAACACAATTATACGGATCTATTGTTGCTTAGGATGGAGTAGACTTCAAACCCACGAACTGAACCAGCAAGAACCTCGGCAAAAGAGCCTCAACCCGAGCCAAGAGCAATCTGAAAACCTTAGTCCAAGTCGAATCATGCCACAAACAAGGATGGAAGACTTGTTTGATAAGTGAAAATAAAGTTCAGGCTAAACGACACACAAGCTTAGGCAAGAACAAGCAGAGTTATCAAAACTCACTAAGTCAAAGACTTATAATATTCAGAATGAATTCATGTATTGGGGTCCCATGTTTTATTATGCTAGGAGTCCTTTATATAGGCTCCAATAGTCTCACATATTTCTAAACAAACAAACTCCTAAAAAGGAGCTTGCAATCTTACCAAATTATACTTAATCCTAAATAGGTGAATTCTGGTCAGATTATAATCTACTAAACAAGAAGTAATCTAAGCATATAATACCTAGTAGATATAAGTAGATTCACGTCCTAAACAAGCCATAGGTTGCTAAACAAAACTATTGACTTTACTAAATAGCTTAAGTAGAATCTGAGAAAGTTCCATGCTTCCAAAATAGGTTGATGCACGTCCAAATTAAGTTGATGCACATCCAAATAGGTTGATGCACGTCCAAAATAAGTTGATCTCTATACGTGCATGTTTCCAGAAGATTGCGTGCATTCTAGGCTTCCAAATTAGCTTCAAACTCTCCAAAACAAAATCTGAGAGCAAATAACTTCCTAAATAGCTTCAAGAACGTGCATGGGCTTTGCATGGGCTTCATGGACGTCCTTGGTCTTGCACAAACTTGCATTAATTCATTAAAGTTAGATTGAAGCATCTGGCCCATCAGATTCATATCATGTTGCATGTTGCAAGGATCAAGACCACAAAACCCATCACATCCATTGTTCCGGCCGGTGGCATCCAGAGATGGAATGGTTGGTCCATTGCAGACTCACCCAGTACCAATCCAGTATCAAAAACCTGAGGTGCATACTGGTAAAGAAGACTAGAAGGTCCGAATTCGATAACAGGCATTGATCGATCGTGGAGTCACCGATTACTGTCCCACTAGTACCATCTTGAGGTGATAGCATATCATAAAGAAGACTCTCAGAAGGGTCAAAGTCAATTATAGGAATTCACATTGTATCTGTCTTTAAACGGTCCTTATTTGCAATGTCAGCCAAGAAATCGAAAGTCCCAGTCGCATTAATGGCCAAGAGGATGTCGGTCCTTTGAAGCCACCTCCTCCTGTTTACCTCCGTGTGACACTAAGACTGCAAGGTGAGTTCCTGAATGAACATCTCGCATGCCTTGGCGATCATGGTAGGTGTTTTGGACGATATCATCTTCACGTCCCTGTCTGCGTTCATGGCCTTCTTGAGTCTGGACAAGGGGAGCCTTTTCCTGGAGTCTATAGTTCATGTCCTTGTCTTGCTGGCCCAAGAGTTTTTAAGCTTTTGTTGGAGCTTTAGCTACTGCTCTTAGAGAATTTCTTCATAGCTAAGTAGGAGTGGAGCTGATCCAGGGACCATAAATTGGTTTAGCTGATATGGGATTGTGTGTTCACCTGGCAAATGATTTGTACCTGTGAAAAGACCAATCTGATATGGTTCTCCATGATTTTGGAGATTCATCCTACTAGATTCAAATTCATCAATGTATCAAACTTGGTACATGGTTCTGCAGCATATGAAACCTGATCAGGGAAGGAGTTGATGAAGTCATATTGTTCCAGATATCTTTATGGATGTTCTTTAAGACCACCCGCACGGGGGAGGGGGGGGGGGGCGTGCGCCCTGGGCGGGCCACGTGTCACCCCCCATTGGACCAGACGGGGTGCACCCCTGACACGCGCCTCGCCCTTGCGTGTTAGGGGGACGAGCGACGCCCCAGACGCGCGACCTCGACCAGGCGACGTGGCCCGCTCTGATTGGGCCACGTCACCCAGGTCGAGTTAATTTTTTTTTAAATTTTTTTTTAAAATCGAAAAAATTCGAAAAAATTTGAAAAAAATTTATAAAATTTCTTTTCAACATTTTCAATTTTTTTGTCCAAATGAAATTTTTTTAATTTTTTAAATAATTCTTAACAATTTTTTGAATCCAGATTACGAGCTTTTTTCGGTAAAAAAACAAACGTGTGGTCCAAATTTAAAGGAAAAACGTGTGGTCCAAAATCATTTGAAAATTCTATAAATTGATACAACTTCTTCATAAATTTTCACACCAAATCTTCTCTTCCCCTCTCCTTTAGAAAAAAAAATAAGTATGGATCCGACTATAGCGAATTCTGATAGTTTAGATTCTAGTTCGGAATTTGAGTTTAGTTCAGAAGAGGAAGAAGAAATGCTAGTAGCCAATTATATGCAGCAATTGCAAGCCGCATTGGAAGCCAACATTCATGCCGAAGCGGCGGCTGTTCGAAGGTGGCACGCTGCGTCAATTCCTCGTGCACCAAGACGCATTATTAACCAGGGCCGAGAAGTTAGTGATGAGCGCTTGGTGCAGGATTATTTTGCTGACAAGCCAACATATGGAGCCGACTTATTCCGACATTGGTTTCATATGCACAAGCCTTTGTTCCTTAAAATAGTTGAATCGGTGAGTGTCGTTGATCCTTACTTTCAACAAAAGATAGATGCTGTAGGGAGAGTCGGCCTTTCGCCTTTGCAAAAATGTACTGCAGCGATGAGAGTTCTTGCATACAGCTCAGCTGCTGATATCGTGGATGAATATCTGAGGATTGCCGAATCAACAACACGAAAAACTTTGGTAAGATTCGTTGATGCAATCACGACTTGTTTTGGTGCAGAGTATCTGAGAAAGCCCAATGAACAAGATCTCGCTCGTCTACTCCAAGTGGCAGAGCAACGTGGTTTTCCAGGCATGATAGGTAGTATCGATTGCATGCATTGGCAATGGAAGAATTGTCCAACCGCCTGGTCGGGACAATATGGTGGAAGAAGTGGCAAATCGACAATCATACTGGAAGCAGTTGCTTCATATGACCTATGGATATGGCACGCCTTCTTTGGAATACCAGGTACCTGTAATGATATCAATGTGTTACAACGGTCTCCTATTTTTTCTGATGTTTTAGAAGGTCGTGCTCCTAAAGTGAGCTATACCGTCAATAGAACCCATAGAGAGTTGCCATATTACCTCACCGATGGGATATATCCACAATGGGCTACTTTTGTGAAGTCGGTAACAGCTCCGTCCACTCGAAAGTTAAAAATGTTTGCTGAACGTCAAGAAGGCTACCAAAAGGATGTGGAGAGGGCATTTGGCGTGCTTCAAGCTCGCTTTGCATTCATAAAAAATCCATGTCTTCTTTGGAATCAAGAATTCATTGGAAAAGTTATGATTGCTTGTATCATATTGCACAATATGATAGTGGAAGATGAACGCCATGGATATCGGCTTTATTGTCTAGAAGAATTCATCAACGACAGACCTGAGAGTAGCACCTCTACAAACTACGAGTACTCTACTCAGCGCATAGGATCTTTATCAGGATTCATGACCGCTGATACTCAAATTCGGAATAGAGAAGCCTATATTGCTCTTCGTAATGACTTAATTGAGCACGTTTGGAATAAGTTTGGTAGGGGTAATTAGTTATGTAATTTGCAAATCTATGTAATTTGTTGAATTTTGTAGTTCCTTTTGTAATTTGCAAATCTATGTAATTTGTTGAATTTCATAGTTCCTTTTGTAATTTGCAATTTTAAATAAAATTTCCATTTCGTAAAATTATTTTTGTGGTTGTGGTTCGAATTTTTAATTTACCGTATTCGAAAAAGCACGAAAAAATATTCGAGTTTGATACAGTTAGCTGTATTTTAAAAAGCTGAGCTGAAAAAAAGCTGATGTGGCTGGGGGCACGAACACTGTAGCAGGGGTAGGGGTGTGGACTGAAAAACTGAGAACAGGGTCACGCTGACGTGGCGCCCAGGGCACGGACTATAGCAGGAGCAGGAGTGCGGATGGTCTAATAGAACATGCAGGAAGGGAAAAAGGAGCTTTAGAACATTTTGTAATAAAATTGAAGTTTTGCTTTCTCATCTTGGACAAGAAACGGCCACCAAATTTCAGACCACATGCACCTGAAGGTTGACTATTTAGCTATTTGATGGTCATACTGATATTCTTTTTGAAAGGTAAAATTTTAAACCAGAATAGGGTTTGAGCTTATAGCTCCTTGAATCTTTTGAGGCCTAACGATATTAGGCTACAAACTCTTTGACATTTGACATGATCAAACCGACTTATAACAAAAGGAAAGCACGAAATGATGGTGGCAAGTGCAACCCTACCAACTTAACAGTGAAGGAACATGCTGAGTTAAGTGATCAAGATGTGCAAGAAACAGAATGGCCAGATCAACTTTCCATTGTTGTTCTGGGTTGGACCTTATTTGTGCACATTCCAGTCAGAAAAAGTTGAACCATTTTTTGTATAATTGCAAAAAAGGGAGAACCAAAGGAGAAACACTACTTTGGTTATATTTTAGAGCCTATACTTCCTCTGCGGATAGAATCTGATAAGAAACAGAGAGAGATTATATAGAGAGGATTCTAGAGGGAGAAGATGGTGACACATACTCCATAAAATTATTACACTGACATACTTGTTTTGTGACAAGAAGTTCTAGTTCAGCAATACAGACAGTGAGTTTAAAAGTAACTTTGAGAAGAAAAAGAGCAAATAAAATTAAACCAAGATTAAAAAATACGCATAAATTTCTCATTCATCATAAAGTTTTTTCATGAAGTAATAGGGATATAGCTAGCATACAAAGATTTGCAAGAGAAGATATTATAAGATAAGGATGTACATGGGAAACTTTCCATAATTTTTTTTAGAAGTGTGACTTAATAGACTTTCATAAGTTGTATAATTATATGACATAAGAACAGGAACAAAGATATAGAAATAGAAAAAAAATAATGATATACTTTGTACTGCAACCTACTTGTGCGATGGAACCACGCTACTAGGTGTTAAATTTAGTTATCTTGGTTATAATATTGGCTTCTGGAGCTAAAAGATCTAAACGAAAAGTTACTGACAAAGTTGTCAGCTAATAAACATAGAGCTACCGACGAGATGCAACTTTATACTAACGAGCATTGAAATATGTAAAAGATGCACACAAATAAAGCCTAGGTTGGACAAATTCTCCCAAGACTAATGCAGCATCATGCATCAACGGATTACAAACAAAATCTAATACAATCGTTGGACGAGACCAAAGTTGGTCCAACCAAAAAAGAAATGACATAAATGACGAACA
The DNA here is from genome assembly GCA_012979155.1 of Hypericum perforatum. Classification (NCBI taxonomy): domain Eukaryota; kingdom Viridiplantae; phylum Streptophyta; class Magnoliopsida; order Malpighiales; family Hypericaceae; genus Hypericum; species Hypericum perforatum. The sequence goes on from SOPF01028459.1 coordinate 133,689, forward strand.
AAAATAAACAAGAAAACGCATCAGCTAAGTCACATAAAAACGGACAGAAATATACATAGTAGATGGAAGGGGTAATTTACAGTGACAACAAGGAGCACTTGGATCAAAATATTTCAGTTCATTAGAACTTGCTTCCACTCGGATCATCGTGAAGATATAAGACCTTAACTTTAGCCATTCCACACTGAAGCTACTTGCAAAACAAGTGATTTGCATGTTACAGCAGCACACACATTCACCAGATGTAGTCGTGGCCATCAATTTAGGCGTTCGAGAAGGCTGACCGATACATCCCCGCAAGCTTCATTCCAACTTCGATCATATTTGGTCTGTCGACACCTCGAAATCTGGTGCATTCAATTGCAAGCATAATAAAATCTTTGAATTGTCTCTCATATTCCCATTGTTCGTCTGCAAATAGACTGGGATCTAGGAACTCCTTGAATCTCCCATCATCCACACAGTGTCTCGCATACAGGGATCGGTCCACCGGAGATTCGTCGAGCGTGGAACATGGGTGACCAAAACCAAATGCATGTGGCCCCTTATCTGATCTCCCACTTACGAGATTAAGAAGCAGAACGCCAAATCCGTAAATATCAGCCTTCTCATTAGGCCGATCTTCAAGCATGTTCTCTGGATCGACATATCCAAATGTCAGACCAAACTGTTCTAATATCCCAGTTTTTATGAAAGATTTGCCTTCGGGTAGAGATATACAGTGATCAAAGTTAAAACAGTTTGAGGATACCATTCTCCTTATCTAGGAGTATGCCTTGCGGTTGAATATCTCTGTGAATAAGTGGCCTAGGCAAGGCAGTGTGAAGATAAGCTACCAGGTTACTTAGATCAACTGCAATCTTGAGTCTATGTTTCCATGGTAATGAGGATCGCAAATCATAACATAGCTTCTGAAGCAAGGATACATCGCAATCAAAAGATTCGTAAACATTAGAGGGAATTTCGGTCTCCAAGAAACATCCTATCAATTTCAGGACATCTTTGTGGACACTTAGCCGGGATGCGACAACTATGTCCCTAATCGTCAACTCTAGTATCTTCCTTTGATACCTTTTCATAGTGACCCGCTGACCTCGGAGGAAACCTCTGAATAAACAATGATGCTTGGAGCAATGAAAGAGTTGCCTTTCGTCGAATTTGTTAGTCGCAGTTTCGATTTCTCGAGCCGAGAAGCAACAAATAGGATTAACCTTCCCATCAAAAAGAGAGATGGACTCCTCCAATAACCTCCTTCCGTTTCTCGTTGCCCAACTTTCTGCCTCCTCTTCCTTGTTTCCGAAACATGACCAAGTCAGCATCTTTCCTGCGAGTGGTTGTTGTTGTCCTCTTTTCTTCTCTTTTCCTCTTTCTCAAATGAACGATAACCTTATATATCTAAAGGTAAAAATATATATCAACATTTACACAATATAATTGTGTAACATATGATTTATTTTATGCAATAAATTTAGAATATTATGAATTTAGAAATATCATGAATGTTATTAAATCTTAAAATAATGAATGATTTTTTTTCAAATAAATGCTCATTTTTAATTTAGAATTTAATGTGAATTATTATAATTTTGTAACATCTCATATTTGTCACACTAATTATTTATGCCCGTTAAAATACCCTTTTTAGTTAACATTTTATTCACATAATTGCTTCATTTTTCTAACAATCCCCACTATTTCAAATATTTTTCACTGATATACATAGCAAAAAAAATTTGAAATACTTTTTCGTTTTTCAAGTAGATATATAGATGCAAGTGCATCATCTCTGCTGTCTCACAGACTATGAACCAGACCTTAGACTTATAGTGAAGTTATACATGTGTTATGATGAAGTATCTTAACTTCTATGAATCATGATCACTATTTTGTGTACCTGAATCCTATAAATCATAATTCACCCCTGCAGTTCTTGTTGTTTGCACTATTTTGTGATAAATCGACCATGCTCGCAGCTCGGTAATTCTTAAATGCTCCAGAGATTTAGCCACAATCTCATATGGGCGACTCCAATCGACACTCATATAGGTGACTAATCAAGTGTATATTGTACTTTATACACTACACTTTAACTTAGAGTGTTATGAGATTTATTAAAAGCATTAAGCTTAGTGTAAGCCCTCTACCACGTAATACTCTTAAATGTTGCTAGCTAAGTTATTTTTACGATTAAGTTATAGAAGTACTACTTTTATGTATTTCGGCTTTAGCGGTCATTAGTCCACTAGGCAAGTACTTTTACGAGAAAGGTTGTCGCTACAACTTTAGAGTGATGCTTAAGCATGTTAGAGTATTCTAAGACCTTTAGACAAGCCTTAACTTTGGTCACTTAGTTCATTTTTAAGTCTTTCCAAAGTTAGCCTCGGGTAAGTGGACAGATTTGAGCTGCTTGGGAATAATGGTCATAACTTTCGCATTTCGGATCCAAATTAGACAAATGAATATATTTTAGAAAGCTAAGACATAGACCTACAACTTAGTAGACAAAAGTTTATTCAGATTCGTAGTGGAAGGAGGTCAAAATTGAGCATGAAGTTTCTGGATTGTGATTGGACGAGAGATAGGCAGCTAATCAGGAAGAGTTAAGTGTTTTTACCTTTTTGACCTTAAGGGAGGAGATAGGCATGAAGGAAAGTCATCGAAGAGCTTTATAAGATCCTAACCTTACCTTAAGACAAGACAAACTGACTAGAAACACTCAGAACCAAAAATAGGAAAGAGAAAGAAGCAAGGAGGTGAAATAAGAACAAACAGGCAGGTCGAGAAAGAACCTCTCGGTAAGTGATTTAAGCTCAGAATTAGACTTTGGAGGAAGTTGTAGAAGACATAAAAATCTATTTTGTGGTATATTTGTTTTCTTGATTTGGTGAAGTAATAAATCCAGGAGGTCCGTTTTATTCTGGCCGAGTTGTCGAGCCCTCGGATTTGAGTAGGTGTATGGAAAATGACCTTGTGAATTAGTTTTGTTGAGTTTGGATATGATCTTTGGATATGTTGTGATGAAGAACAAACAAAGGTGTCCTGTTTTGGTGGTTTTGTGTGTTTTTGATGATGTAAGAGTAAAGGGTGGTTGATTATGTAAGCATGTTGATGAATATGTTGGAAGTGTTGATGGAATTGTTGGAAGTGAGTTAGTTGATTGATTTCAAGTGAGAGTTGGTATGTGTAGGGGCTATCATGTACTATCTTAAGCATATTTATGGTTTCTTAAGTATAGCATAGTTATATAGTATTTTTATGTTATTAGGAAGTGGACAACCAACGAGCCAAAACATTTACGGAAGTTTATGTTTACAAACTTAGAGGAGGTTAAGGTGAGTGGATAATGGGTTCATGAAATCATTATTTTTTTCGCTATCTATATTCCTTGTTATTTTAAAACTAGAAAGTGAATAAGCTATGCCTTGTATCTTATAGCTATTCCATTCATTACCCCATCATTGATCCTATTTCGTCGAAAGACCTTCATTTGCAATCTTATTCCTTGATATGGTTCATAATTATTCCTATTATTATACCATATGGTTATGAACCTTGTATGATGTTCACGTTTACTCTTATATTTATGAGGTCTTTGGGACCGCATGTGGTATGCATTAAGCCTTTGGGGCGTATGCCATGTGTCCTACTCTTTGGGAGCGTCTATGCGCATATGACTTATGTTTATGTGGTATTTATGCCTTATGTTGCATTTATGCTTGTGTAGCATTTATGCCTTATGTTGTGACATAATACTTGGCTCACGGTTCATAGCTCGTACTTCATTATTCATGTTCCATATTACATATCTCAAAGCTCTTATGTTCCTTATTATTTATTTTATGACCATATATAATTATTATGTATTATGATTACGTACGACACCAAATGTAACCCATTGACGTTCATTAACCTCATGACATGTATTATCTACTCACTGAGCTTGTCTCACCATTCTTTCTTATTCATTTTCCAGATCCTTAGTTGGTGATCTTATAAGCTTTTGTAGAGTCATGGGAACTTGCTTACTGAGATCGGGCCTATGAAGATGTCATTTTGGATATTGTGGATTTCTATTGTGTTTTGATGTAATTGATGATGTAGATAGTTGTATAGTTATTTTGGAGTTTGTTGTAGATGATGTATAGTAGTGCGGTTGCGAGTGCATTTAGTTTGTTATATAGGTATGATATAATACATTTATGTTTATGAGGCTTGCAGAGATTTGATTAACGTTAGTTTTAATTGAATCCTTACGCCAATCGTGACCAATAGGTTACGGGTCATGACAATTTTGGTGCGGTGAGCGTGGATCAAAAATGGATAGGTTAGGTGGAAGATAATGGGATAGATGAGCGTGGAATAAAGTTGGATAGGTTAAGAGGGATATAAGAGGGTAGATGAGCATAGGTTCTTGATAGGTTTGTTATGTGAGTGTTGGAATATGCTATTTGAAGATTGGTTGGATTGACTCTAGTTATCTGTCTATATAGGTTTGACAATGTCGAAGCATACTTATAAGAATAAAGAGAATTCTTCAATGACCCGTAGGATGCCTCAGAAAGATCCATATACTAGTTCTTATATTCCTCTTGATGTTGTTTCTCCACATATAGTTCTTAGTACTTTACAATGTATATTATTGATAACAATGGACTACTTGAGAAAGGCTACGTTAGGGCCAAGTATTTCAGGGTTGGCAAACAGAGAATGTGATGAAAGCATAATATCACATTTATTTCATGATATGAGTAAGTGAATTTTGAGAACGAAATTCTTTTTAGAGGAGGAGAATTATAAGCCCTCTACCACATAATACTCTTAAATGTTGCTAGCTAAGTTGTTTTTACATTTAAGTTATAGAAGTACTATTTTTACGCATTTTGGCTTTAGCGGTTGTTGATCCACTAGGCGAGTACTTTTACGAGAAAGGTTGTCGCTATAACTTTAGAGTGATGCTTAAGCATGTTAGAGTATTCTAAGACCTTTAGACAAGCCTTCACTTTGGTCACTTAGTTCATTTTTAAGTCTTTCCAAAGTTAGCCTCGGGTAAGTGGACAGATTTGCACTGCTTGGGAATAATGGCCATAACTTTCTCATTTCTGTTCCAAATTGGACAAGTGAACATGTTTTAGAAAGCCAAGACATAGACCTACAACATGGCAGACAAAAGTTTATTCAAATTGGTAGCGGAAAGAGGTCAAAATGGAGCATGAAGTTGCTGGACTGTGACTGGATGAGAGATAGGCAGCCAATTAGGAAGAGTTAAGTATTTTTACCTTTTTGACCTTAAGGGACGAGATAGGCATGAAAGAAAGTCATCCAGGAGCTTTATAAGACCCTAACCTTACCTTAAGATAAGGCAAACCAACTAGAAATACTCAGAACCAAAAATAGGAAAGAGAAAGAAGCAAGGAGGTGAAATAAGAATAAACCGGCAGGTCGAGAAAGAACCTATCGGTAAGTGATCTTAAGCTTAGAATTAGACTTTGTGGATGTCTAGGAAGTTGTAGAAGATAAAAAACCCTATTTTCCAGTATATTTGCTTTCTTGATTTGGTGAAGTAATGAATCGAGAAGGTCTATTTTATTCTGGCAGAGTTGCTGAGCCCTCGGATTTGAGTAGGTGTATGGAAAATGACCTTGTGAATTGGTTTTGTTGAGTTTGGATGTGATCTTTGGATATATTGTGATGAAGAACAAATAGAGGTCTCCTGTTTTGGTGGTTTTGTGTGTTTTTGATGATGCAAGAGTAAAAGGTGGTTGATTATGTAAGCATGTTGATGAATATGTTGGAAGTGTTGATGGAATTGTTGGAAGTGAGTTAGTTGATTGATTTCAAGTGAGAGTTGGTATGTGTAGGGGCTGTCATGTACTATCTTAAACATGTTTATGGTTCCTTAAGTATATAGCATAGTTACATAGTGTTTGTATGTTATTAGGAAGTGGACAACCAACGAGTCGAAACGTTTACGGAAGTTTAGGTTTACGAACTTAGAGGAGGTTAAGGTGAGTGGATAATGGGTTCATAAAATCATTATTTTAATTCGCTATCTATATTTCTTGTTATTTTAAAACTAGAAAGTGAATAAGCTATACCTTGTATCTTAGAGCTATTCCATTCATTACCCCATCATTGATCCTATTTCATCGAAAGACCTTTATTTGCAATCTTATTCATTGATATGGTTCATAATTATTCCTATTGTTATTCCATATGGTTATTAGCCTTGTACGATGTTCACGTTTACCCTTATATTTTTGAGGTCTTTGGGACCGCATGTGGTATGCATTAAGCCTTTGGGGCGTATGCCATGTGTCTTGCTCTTTGGGAGCGTCTATGCACATATGATTTATGTTTATGTGGTATTTATGCTTGTGTAGTATTTATGCCTTATGTTGTAACACAATACTTGGCTCAAGGTTCATAGCTCGTACTTCATTATTCATGTTCCATATTACATATCTCAAAGCTCTTATGTTCCTTATTATTTATTTTACGACCAAATATAATTATTATGTATTATGATTATGTACGACACCAAATGTAACCCATTGACATTCATTAACCTCATGACATGTATTATCTACTCACTGAGCTTGTCTCATCATTCCTTCTTATTCATTTTCTAGATCCTTAGTTGGTGATCTTATAAGCTTTTGTAGAGTCATGGGAGCTTCCTTACTGAGGTCGGGCCTACGAAGATGTCATTTTGGATATTCTGGATTTCTAGTGTGTTTTGATGTTATTGATGATGTAGATGGTTGTATAGTTGTTTTGGAGTTTGTTGTAGATGATGTATAGTGGTGCAGTTGCGAGTGCATTTAGTTTGTTGTATAGGTATGATATAGCACGTTTATGTTTATGAGACTTGCAGGGATTTGATTAACATTTGTTTTAATTGAATCCTTGTGCCGGTCACGACCAACAGATTACGGGTCGTGACACTTAGCCTACCATGGTGCAATCTAGTACTCTTACACTAATATCACAAGAAAGAGACCAAATTTTAGTATTAAAGTGATTAACTCGTGACTTGTTACCCATATGAACCTTCTTCATGTGATCTCCAATTATAAAGGTTTGGTTCCCGTCATCTTTAATCTAGTAGTTTGGCTCAAGTCTCATTCCTCTAGATATTTACACATCCTTTTATAAGGGTTATGTTAGTAGATTGATCAGATCTACTCCGACGTCACATTGGATATTAATCCATATTTTAACATGCTTGACCACATTACTTTATTTCAATATATGAATTTTGCCTTTTATTGGCTATCTCAATTCATCAACACTGAGAGTGTCGGTAATATTCCTAAAGAAATATTCATAAAAAAATTCTCGATTAAAATAATCTCTAGCTTCATAATAACTAGTACGGATTATATGGTTTATCCTCTTTTATCATATCATATCCAAGGTGATTACATATTTATTTTGTCTCATTGAAGTTCAATCATCATCATTGTATTTTTTCAATACAAATGGATAACCACAATTCAATGGTAAGGTCATACGAATATAATCTCAAACTCGACATTCTTATAATATAATCATCACGTGGATTTCTATTTTTAATAGAGTTCATCTCGAATTACAATCATCACGTGAAATTCTAAAAAATAGTAATAAGTATATTACCAATAATTGATATATTTAACTCCCGCTATTTCAACTCATCGATTTAAAATCGATAATTCTCAAATAACATATTAACTCATCAAATCATAGCTTCTATCAAGCATATATAACATGGAGCAAATTGCACAATATAATTCACAATAATCATAACGACTATTGATTTCACATGAAGAGTAAACATTATTCACTAACTTATCAACAAACAAGTAATTACTTGTCAAATAATTTATGTCACATATAAATATCATGCCATGTCTTTCCAACAATACAATATTAAATTCACAATTATTTTCACATCTAATAATTAACTTGTAACTTCTATCTAACATTAACCACTGTTAAATTCCTTCTAATTATTTTCGTAAGACTACTTTGAAGAGATTTAATTTTGCAAACAAAAAATTAATCCGTTACTCAATAAATTAATACCTCACATCCTTGTACTCCAAGATGAAATATCCTCACGATACGAACATATTGTCGTCGATTCTCAAGCAATTGTTTCTCAGACGATTACTAAAAAACTACCATTAGATTATTATAGTTAGTAAGATATTGCATACTTCGGCGACGACAGCTTTGACCAAAATCTCGATGTACTAGACTTTTGGATCATTCAACTAATTAACCTTTCAGAATGTCCATAAAATCATCGTCCATGACAAATCAATTACCTTCTTCGTCTCAGTTAACTCTCATCACGATACAATAATATTTCAATCATAATGCAAACATTAATTGATCAAACATACATTTAATTAAGTACCGATAATTATAATCATAAAAAAACAAGTAATATTGACACCTGCCATCTCAGATAGTCTTATACTTTATATCATCTCAATAAATTATTCACCATTATAAAGATAGTGATGCAATACATCTCGGGTTAAAAACACATTCAAGAGAACACAATCGTACAGTTAATATAGTGATAAATCAGATTGTATCCACAGAGAGAGACAAATTAATTTTGATAAGTATCGGATCATGAATTCCTGAAATTAATCTAAGCGAATTGAATTAACTTGATTGATGATTCTAAACTACGAATAATATAATATTTAAATCTAAGATTGTCAATCCTAAACCCTAATGACAATATTCAAGTAAAGGTAATAAACAAAACGAAACCAAAAAAAAAGATGTAATCTCGTTCTAAAAATTAAGGATGTCAATCTCAATCCAAGAACACACAATACAAAAGAATCAAATAATTAACAAAAAAGAAGATTGAATAAAAAGACAACTTCTTGATTGCAAGATATGAAAATACTAGTTGCTTGATAATCTCGAATTGTTGACTACAATCCTTGCGAAAGAAAAAAAACTAGGGAACTAAAAACTAGATCTAAACAGAATATTGAATGAAAATTGTCCAAGAATAATTTAACCTAAGGCTTGCGGCCTATATATACCAAGCCAAAATAGCTAAATAGAATTCTAGGGTTCCATCTAAACAGAACGTCTAAGAACAACAAATCTAGCAATGCTTGGCGCTCGCTAGAAGAACAGCGCCCGCTATGTCTATGAACCCATATGTCCTTCTAGCGACTACTGGAGTGATAGTGATAGCTACATATGTAGCTCTCCCCTTTGAATAATGATCACTGGGTCCGAAGATTTCTTCTTTGTTAAATCTTTTTGCGATCCTGCCGATTACTATCCTACTTGCCTTTCACTACGAATACCTACAAAACATAACAAACTGATAGTATCCCACTTCTTGACACAACACAATAAAATAGACTAAAAACTCACAAAAAACGATATACACACACAAAATATGGCTAAACACCTACCTGAACACGACTAATTAAACCGATGTTTACACACACATTAGATAGCCACATTAATTCACATCAAAAAGAATAAAATAGCCTAATCAGTTGTAAACAAACATTAATTCTCACATAGAAACACATAAATGACATAAGTCATTATCACATCAAAAAGAATAAAATAGTTTAATCAGAGAGACTTTTCTCACGTTGTAATGGGGTTGAGAATAAAGGGGAGAATATATATATGTAAGGACAGTGACTAAACCACCTAATCTGAGAAACTACACAAAAAAATTCTAACTCTCGTCTATTCAATGTATCTCACCCTATGTCTACTGTTCACTCATCCCGATATACCTCAAACCCTAAAGACCAATTCCTGACTTGCTCCATTGTTCCTCGTGCTTTATTCATAAACATTCCTTTTTCCACTTTTCCTTCATTTTTCACTTGTTCCTTTTCCAACTTTTCACTTTCATTTTTTTTCTTTTCTTCTTTTCTCTTTTTTCTTTTTTCTAGCACAAAGTCATTCTTTTATGGTACACAACAAGGCAACAAGCTTTGTTTCAACTTTTTAGGTTTTCATCTACCCGTTATCCCCACTTGATCGTCCCCCTAAGCTATTCTACTCGATAAACTCTTACAAAATTTTCCATAAAATGTGATCCTAATGCATCCTCGGACAAATAGTCAAAGGTGAGAAGATTGAGCGAATAAGGGTTTGCATAGTAGTTTACATATAATATTTTCAATAAATAGGCTTAAGTTCAATGAGTTAAATAAGAGTTACGTAGGGATTGTGGTTCTAAGGCTCTAAGGCTGATGACAACGATAACCCTCTACACACTCTATCTCATCGAATTATATTAAGTAATCATCTAACACCCCCATCGCTCGAAACATATAAGTACCTCATGAATGAATGAAGAGGATTTCTAAATGGGCACAAGGTCACTCGTCAATTCCTTCAATCTAGCTACCAGATGCAATGACTAGCCTAAATGGCCAAGTGTTTCTATATGCTCCTAGAACTTAGAACTTGATGGGTGCTTCATCAATTGTGCAAGACTTGCTCACTTAAATCAAAAACACATGTCACACATAGAATAAGATATGACCACATGTACATAACAAGCCAAAATGACATACAAAAACAAACCTTATAGTTCAAAAACATACAAGGTACACCCCCATACTTGTCAAACACATTGTTCTCAATGTGAGGATGATGGACACATAATAGAACGACACAAAAAATAAAGAAAACATGACAAAAAGATAAGAGAAGTGGACATCTCCTTGGTCAATCTTGTGGAAAAGGTGGTGGTTGGGAGTTGATTTTTTTTTGATTCCTACGTGTCTAAAATTCTAGAGGCATTCCTCTTAAGCGATCTAACCTATAAGAAGTACAAAAGAAATACAAAATCTTTTTCAAGGATGATATTATAAACATTGTCCTAGAAACCCACAAACTCACAAAAACTTGGATGAGTGACACAAAATCATAACACGAAAATATGAAGAAGGTAGTGTACAATGTAGTTCTAAGTTAATGTCGTTAGTTTGACGATTGTAATCCATTATTGAGGTCCTAGGTCATCAAGTTCCCCCTATGATCCTCGCAGGTCAATGTAATTAGCCAAGTATACATTCAAGTGCTCTTTGTTCACCTTGGATTCTGCTTTGGTGTCCTGTTCACGACTAAAGGATATAGAAATAATAAAAGGTAGTTTATTATCTCTACTTAAGTAAGCACACCTAAAGTGACCTGGCGATGGATTATGCTCCAATTCGGGTGGCATGATGGTACATGGTTCTAAGTTGGGCAATGATATATCATCTGGTACAGGTGATTCTGATGCTTGCATCCATGATACTTGTTCTCTAAATTCCTGCTCATTCCCTTCTTGAATCCCCAACATCTCTTCTAGTTCATTTGTAGGAAGAGCCTTGTCAATGTGCTTGGTTACTAACTTATTGATGATATTAACTTTGTAGTAGTCATCCTCCATGGTGGGATATCAAGCTGCCTCACAATCTTCCCATAGCCAAGAATAATTTAATCTAAGGCTTAAGGCCTATACATAGCCAAGCCAAAATACCTAAACAGAAGTCTAAGGTTCCATCAAAACAGAACATCTAAGAACAACTAATTAGGTGATGCCCAGTACCCGCTGAAAGAGTAGCGCCCGCTATGTTTGTGAACCCCTACATCCTTTTAGTGACTATTGGAGTGTTAGCGACCGCTTCGAAAAGGGAATGTTGGGATCATAGCGACCGCTAGGTCTGATGACTTCTTCTTTGTTAAATCTTCTCGTAATTCTATTGATTCCTGTCCTACTTGACTTTCTCTACGATTAACTATAAAATACAAGAAATTGACAACTATCCCGCTTGTTGATGCAACATAATAAAATAGACTAAAAATTCACAACATACGACTAAACACCTACCCAAACACGACTAATTAAACCCATATTTACACACACATCAGATAGCCATATTGATTCACATAAAAAAATAGCCTAATTAGTTGTAAACAAATATTAATTCTCACACAGAAACACATAAATGGCATAAACCATTATTACTTAGCAATGGAACAATGAAAAATTAGTCTTAACAACAGTTTCACATTTATCGACAATAAATTCTAATTTTTTATTGCAGTAGTTACCAACATCAAAAATATTTTTCACAAACTAATTATTCGTTATTTTTTTGGGTGCTAATATTATAGCTTTCTTGGACTCATTTTTTCCCCAATCTAGCAAACTAAATTAGATAATCACCTTTTTTTAACAAGTTATTAAGAAACATGTAATAAGATAACAACACAAATTAAACATATACCTCACATCCTTGTTGTACAAAAATTTTCTTGAAAGCAACAAGAAAATGATACAAACAAGTAAAAAATTACCTCCCTCTTTTTTAATTGAATTATTGGGTCTTCTTTTCTTAGAGTTATTATACTTTCCATATGAAGGTCATCCACACCCCGCAATGTACTGCTCTTGCTCTCACCATCGTTATAACTAGACTTTGGTGGGGTATACTAAATTTTCAATGGAATAATTATTAAAATTACTGAAAAATTTGGTGGAACAAAAATAAAGATTTGATCTCAATTACATAATGAATGTTGTTTTTAAGAATTATTTTATCGGTAGGTGTAGTTTCTCAGGATTAAACAGATCCTTCCGAGTTTAAATGAACATGAGTAATCAAATAACGAGATCAAGTATAACTACTTGGAATCGAAAAATGGAGCAATATATTTTACCAAAATATTCTATACTTAGTGGCTGGTGTTCTCTTTTTTCCCAAATAAAGGATATCATTCTTATATATAGTAAATATCCAATGGTCAAAATAAATATGGGTATTTACACAATTTAATTGTGTAACATATGATTTATTTTATGAAATAAATTGTGACATTCGAAAAAAAATGGTCGGTCGAAAGGCGTTGAATTAAAACTCTTATATTAGATGGGTGATTTGAACAAGGATGTGAATTGGTGTTATTGGAGTTCCATTTCAACCACTACAATGCCTTAGTGGAATTTTTGCTTGAGAAGCTGTTAGCTTAATTCGGACAGACTGACCTTTGGTTAGTGAAAATTCCATAACTTTCTCAATATTGCCCCAAATTATGTGATTCCACTTAATTCAGAAATTAGACACATAGACCTACAACATAGCTATCTACAAGTTTGGGCAAAGGTCGATGGAAATGGGTGAAACTATTGCTTCAAGAAGTTGTCGGATGATTTGGCCAATTTGACCTTTGAGTGGTTAAATGGTCATAACTTCTTCAATAGGGCTTCAAATTGTGAAATTCCAAATGAGCTGCTTACTTCTGGACGAATTTGGTTGGACCCTAGATTTTGTCTCCTTGTTATATTAAGTTATATTAAGTTGAAGAGGTAGCTTGAATGTGATTGGATCTCACACACCTCTTCATATATATCACAGAGCTTCTCTGGAAGAGAAGAAAAGCTCAACACTTGGTCATAAAATGAAAAATTCAGAGAAAGAAGAGAGAAGGTTCACAAAGTGGAAAGAGGAAGAAGCAGGCATGTCAAAATATATGGACTTGGTAAGTGACAGGAAATTGTAGAGGAGACATAGAACTTTCTAATGGTGTATTATACTTGTTATTTGGATCAAGGAGTTGTAGAGGAGACATAGAACTTTCTAATGGTGTATTATACTTGTTATTTGGATCAAGGAGTTGACAGGAAATTGGTTTTGAATAGAAGAATAGTTACTGAGGTGGTCAGTTGAACAAGAGGAAGAAGAAAGACTTGGTAAGCTTACTTAAACTTTGAATTAGACCATGAATTTCAGACATATTATAGGGTACTTCATAAGCTTTCTGAAACCATATCATTTGTTAGATTTGGTTGAAGGAATTGTTCTGAGCACCTTGTGGAAGTTTGGACATACTAGCTGAGTGTAGGAGTGAATGAGTTCAAGGTTTAAGCTTGGTGAGTTGATTCTTGAGATTCTGAGGTTAATTGTATGAGTCTGAGATTTTGAGAATATGCAGAGGAGTTGAGTTGAAGTGATTTGTTGGCTGTGTTTGACATGTTTGATGTATTTCTGACGATTGTTTGCGATTGAGCTCACGATAAGCTTCATTGAGGTTGGGTTGGCAAAAACAGATTGTTATGTGCATTTTGAGCATAAGTAACTTGAGTATAGAGTATATGCATATTGGTACTTGGTAAGGAACCAAGTTTTTAAAGAATTTTAGCTATTGGTTGTATTTAGATAAATTTGTGATGAATGATTGTGAGAGGACCTAAATCGGTTATTTTGAAGCATTGAAGGTGAATTGGTTTTGGAAACCAAGAGTTAACCTTGTTATGTGGTTGCGTATATTTGTACAAAGTTTCTCCAAAGTTGAAGGCTCCCTTTGAGTGGAAGGAGTATTGGATATGGAATTCAGCGCTAATAAGTAACTTTTGTCTGTGTAAGTGAATAGTATTACATGATAAATTTGGTTGTGTTTGATATGTGTATGTTTCAGAGCTTGATTGTGTGCATCACATGTAAATGGTTTGGTCCAAGGTACATTTAGACATATTTGTGATTGTGTTGTGAGGCATGTGACATTTGTTTCGTCTAATGGATATATTCCGGACCGTTGGGTCTTTTGTCTAATAAGATGTGTTTTTGTGAGAGAAATGAATAGGCATTCCCGTACTAACCAGGGATGTTAGTGTGATAACCTCGGGACTTGGTTGGTCAAAATTGCATCGTCCTACCTACCTAAGAATTATGTTCGAAAGTGTGTTTAGATGTCCTTTGGTCCCCTTAGCATGTTGGTTCATGTTCGACAAAGTTTCCAAAACGAATTTTGAGTTCCGTAAATGTAGTTGGTCATTTTCGGACAGCAGTGACCTTTGCTTACATAAATGGCCATAACTTCTTCATTTTTCCTCCAAATGATGCAAGAGAGTACAATTCAGAAACTAGACACAATATCCTATAATATTGCATTCAACACAATTGCTCAGAAGTGAAAGGAAGTGGGTGTAAATTTGGCTCAAAGTTGCTGAGCTGTGATTGGACCAAAGAGTTACATTGACCAATCACATTCTTACCTAAGTTAAAAGTTATTTAGGTCGGTTAAAGAAGGCTGGAAGGAACTCACCTGCTTACTTTGTACACCTAAGGATTTGGAAGTGGCAGGAAACTTAGTTGGTAAGCCACAAAGAAAGGAAACAGAGAAAAGAAGAGAGAGGGTTGAGGAGAGAGGAAGAAGCAGACAGGTGAAGAAGTTTGACTCAGTAAGTCATCATTCGTTCAGATTTAGACTTCAAATTAAAGGCTAATTTTAGAGCATGAATAGACCTTTCTATCGGTGTATTACACGTTTGATTTGGATCATGGAGTCAACATGAAAATTGTTTTGAACACAGAGCTTGTTTCTAGGGTAGTTAGTGAGCGACAGAAAGAAGATCAGACTGGTAAGCAGACTTAACCTACGATTTGGACTTGTGTGTATTGGAACCGTTTGAAGTACACTTCTTGGGCTTTCCGAAATTGTATCGTTACCTTGATTTGGTTGAGGGAAACATCTTGTGCATGCCTTTGAAATTTGGATAGTCTGGCTGAGTCCATAGCTGAGCAAGTTTGAGTGTTGAGTTTGATAAGTTGATTCTTTTTTTTTCTAAGAATAATTGTTAGTTTTGAGATATTGAGTATATATAGGGGAGTTGTGTTGAAGTGAGGTTTGGGCTTGGTTTGGTATTTTGAGTGACTTTTGATGATTAATTATGGTTGGACTTGCAATGCACTTCGTCAACATTTGGTTTGGCAAAACAATTTTCGTGGTCAAAAGTGACTATCTACAGCATGTGTACATGTTGGTACTAGGTATGGAACCAAGCGTTCAAAGGGTATGAGCTATTGGTTGCGTTTGGATGAGTTTGTGATGACGAATTGCGAGTGTGTTTAAGTTGGTTGTTTGAAGCATTGAAGGTGAATTGGTTTTGGAAACCAAAGGTTAACCTCGTTAATTGATTTTGAATTATTGTTCAAATTTCAGACATTGAAGAAACTTTGAGTGGAAGGAGCATCAGATTTGGAAATTGACTCTTTCGAGCGCTATTTGTCTATGTAAGAGGATAACACATGATAACTTTGGTTGTGTCTGTTGTATGTTTGTTTCGGATCTTGATGGTGTGCATCACATGCATTTTGTTGGTCTATGGTACATTTGGACATACTTTTGATTGATTTGTGAAGCATGTGACATTTGTGAACAGCCGACTAGATTGCTAGCTTGGGGCTGATTTGTTTCATCTGATGGATATGATTCTGGACTATTGGGTCATCGGTCTAATAATATATGTGATTTTATGAGAGAAATGAATAGGCTTTCTCGTACTAACTGGGGATATTAGTCTATGAGCTCATAGATTTGGGGATATCACTAGTTTACATTTGTTTGCTATCACTAGCTTACATTTGTACACTAGATTTGTGTTTGTGTGAATGAATATTTGTTTGGCCATTTGGATATCCTTGGCAGTCAGAGGAAGGGGCAATACAAAACCTATTCATCACTCTATTTGTGTATCTATATTTGTGTTTTGTATTATGTATAGCATTTGGTCATCGTGCATTTTGATTTGGGTAAAGTCGAGCATGATTAAGTTCTGTTGCATGCATATGTCAGCCATAACTAATATATTATGTTCTATTCCCTTGCTAAGTATTTTTGGACACTTACCTCTTACAAATCTATTTTAGGTTCTCAGAGATTTTAGATCATTTCGAGTGTTCAAACATCATGGTACCAACCTAGCTCTTTCTCTTTCGAGGGCTACTTTTTGAGGTCTCCGGATGGTGTCATTGTTCCCTTCTGTATAATTGCTCGATAGTAATAGTGTTTTGGAGATGTTTTGTTTATTTTTAGTTTGTAAATTAATTTGGTTTGGTTTTAGTATAGTGATAAGAGACTTTGATAGTTTTTATTGATAATTTGTCTTCCACTTGATTTGAATGTTGTAAGATGGTTTGAGGCTTACTAGACTTGCATTGTGTCGTAATTATGTCGCGAAGTCTAGTACCGATCACTAATCTCAGTTTGGGTCGTGACAGAGTTAGTATTAAAGCTAAACCTTGATTGTCTTATGTGATGTCTGAATAGGAATGCTATAGAGCATATGATCCATCATGTCCTCTCCTTCTTTGTCTGAGCTTGTTTATGGTCTTCCTAAAGTGTGACTTACTCTTATAGGGAAGTAATGCCTCTAAAACATAAGGGTATTGATGCTACCATGAGGGAGCAAGGTGAAAGCTCTGATAGGCCTAGAGAGGAGGCCATACCTACTGTTGCCTCTGATGTTGCCACGCCATCTGAGACTGACCAACTAGCAGGTGGTACTTTTGGATATAAAAAGCGGAGTGGTGATGCTGTTAATAGGGTGATGGTGGCGATGGAGAAGTTTATTGCCACATAGCAGAGTCAGGTGGATAAGAAGGCTGCTACGACACCTCGAGATGTTCCTTGGAAAAGTTTTTGAGGTTGGAGCCACCTATATTTTCTGAGATGTCTGATGATCCGTAGATGTTTTTAGATGAAATGGAAAAGAGGTGGAAGATCCTTAATTGCGACAACAAGAGGATGGTAGAGCTTGCTGCATTCAAGTTGGTAGATGAGGCAGGAGTGTGGTTCCAGACTGTGGAATCAACTGGATGGACTTGGAAGGAGTTCATTGACTCTTTATTAGATCGCCTCCTACCTGAGAGTCAAAGGGATGCCCGTGCCTTTGAATTTGAGAGTTTGATGAAGACTCTGGAGATGATAGTTATAGAGTATGACCAGAAGTGTTGCCATCTGTCTCGCTATGCAAAGCATTTGGTACCTGATGAAGAGAAGAAGGTAAAGAGATTCATTCGAGGATTAGACGATGTAATGTTTAAGTTGATGTACCCGCGTGGATTTCAGTCCTATTCTGCAGCAGTGGATTGTGCTAGGACCTTAGAGATGTGTGATAATGAAAGGATTGCAAGGCAGAAGCAAGCTAAGGTTTAGAGGTTTGATCGGCCATCGCAGTTTAGTTCGAACCAAAGTTTTGGATAGCAGCAACAACAAAGGCCAAACTTTCAACCAAATTTCCCAACAGGTGGAGGATCGTATGGAGGATTCGGTAGAGGCTATGGTCCCCGTGGTCAACCAAGTGGCTGTGGCCAATCTGGTGGTCAAGGTCAATCTGGTGGTTCGTGTGCTAGTTGTGGAAGGCAGCACCCTAGAAGACCATGTTACAGACAGACGGGAGCTTGTTTTGGGTGTAGCAAGTTGGGACATCAGATTAAAGACTATCGTGTGGCTAAGGTGAGACAACAAGCACAACTTATGAGTTTATTGGTTCGACCTTGAGAGCAAGTTCAAAGTCCATCTAGGCAGAGCTATCAGGGGAAGAACCCGAGTTCGAGAGGAAAGGAGCTGATGGAGCATAATAGTGAGGGTCTGGCTTGAGTATTGCTTTGACAAAAAAAGATGCTACAGCATCTAACACAGTGGTCTCAGATATACTTCCTATAGGATTGTCATACGCTCGAGTCTTGTTACCCCAATTTGCTGAGTTCTTTGATAGTCCATTGGTATCGTTAGGGGAGCCATTAGATGTTTATACCCCTTCTGGTCATATCATTCATGTGCATTTAGTTCATAAATCATGTGTGATAGTCATAGATGGCCAAGAGATGTTGGCTAATCTATATATGTTGTGGCTAATCTATATGTTTTAGACATGGATGATTTTGACGTTATCTTGGGGATGGACTGGCTATTGTCGTACCATGCTATAGTGGATTATTATAAGAAGATTGAAAGGTTCTCGCCTAAGGGTGAACCTAAATTTGTGTTTTGGGGTGAGGCGATGATGGTTCCACTGAGGCTTATTTCGTGTTTGAAGGCTTCGAGATTATTGAGAAGAGGTTGTGAAAGTTATTGGGCAGTGGTTAAAGAAGTGAATATGGATTCTGATCAGATTATAGTTGAGAACATTCCCGTTGTGAAAGAGTTTCCAGATGTCTTTCCGGATGAATTGTCAGGTTCACCACCTAAGAGGGAGATAAAGTTTTGTATTGAGTTGATGCCAGGGACACAACCAATTTCGATACTGCCATATCAGATAGCGCCTGCTGAATTGAAAGAGTTGAAGGTACAGTTGTAGGAATTATTGGATAAAGGATACATACGACCTAGTGTTTCTCCGTGGGATGCTCCAGTGTTGTTTGTTCGAAAGAAGGATAGGAGTTTGAGATTATGTATCGACTACCGCAAGCTAAATAAGGTGACTATTAGTAACCAGTATCCTCTTCCATGTATCGATGATCTGTTTGATCAGTTGAGAGATGCTAAGTGGTTTTTGAAGATTGACTTAAGGTCAGGGTACCATCAGTTGAGAATTAGAAAGGAGGATGTGACCAAGACAGCTTTCAGAACCAGATATGGACACTACGAGTTTTTACTCATGTCATTCGGTCTTATGAATGCACCAACCTACTTCATGGGTCTGATGAATCGGGTGTTCAAGCCATTCCTGGATCAGTTTGTAGTTGTATTTATCGATGACATTTTGATCTACTCATAGACCAAGGAAGAACATGAGAATCATTTGTGGTTAGTTTTGAAGACTTTGCTCGATAATCAGTTATATGCTAAGTTGTCGAAGTGTGAGTGTTGGTTGCAGAGTGTGGCATTCCTAGGACATGTTGTATCCAAGGATGGAGTATCAGTTGATCCGACGAAAATAGAAGTAGTGGTGAATTGGCCAACGCCTACTAGTATCATAGTGATATGCAATTTTCTTGGGTTGGCTGGTTATTACAGAAGGTTTGTGAATGGGTTTTCTACTTTGTCTACTCCACTCACTCGACTGACTCAGAAGAATGCAAAGTATGTATGGGGAGAAGATTGTGAGAAGAGTTTTCAAGAGTTGAAGCATTTATTGACCAATGCTCCAGTTTTGGCATTACTATCTTCGTTAGGCAACTATTATGTGTAATGTGATGCTTCCAGAGTCGGATTAGGTTGTGTTTTGATGCAAGGCAAGAATGTGACAGCGTATGCATCTAGACAGTTAAAGAAACATGAGCATAATTACCCAGTGCATGATTTAGAGATGGCAGCAGTTGTGTTTGCATTTAACATTTGGAGGCATTATCTCTACGGTGAGAAATTTGAAGTGAAAGGAGATGGATTTGAATATGAGGTAGAGGAGATGGATGGAGCTTCTGAAAGACTATGACTGTACCATCAGTTATCATCCTGGCAAAGTGAATGTGGATGCAGATGCTTTGAGTTAAAAGTCAGCGGGTAGTTTGGCACATATGTCAATGGCACGAAGACCTTTGATTTCGAGTATTAATGAGTTATTTAACCAAAGGTTGGAATTGACTACATATTTAAGTAGAGATGAGCCAATGTTATTGGCTGAGATTCAGTTACAACTGATGATACGTGGTCAGATTGTGGAACTACAATGAGAAGACCCTGAGATAAGGAAGATGATTGGAAAGGTTGAGAATGGTGAATGGCCAAAGTTCAATCTTAGCATTAATGTTGTTTTGCATTATGGTACATGTTTGGTTGTACCAGATGTAGGCGATATGAAGAGGGACATTATGAGTCAAGCACATAAGGAAGTTTATAGTATGCACCCTGGTTTGACCAAGATGTACAACGATATGAAGAAGTGCTACTGGTGGAATGGCATGAAAAAGGATATTGAGGAATTTGTTGCAAGGTGCTTAACTTGCCAGCAAGTCAAGGCCGAACATCAAAGACCTTCAGGTTTGTTATAGCTGTTGAGCATTCCAGAATAGAAGTGGGAGCAGATCACCGTGGATTTACTCGTAGGACTTCCAACTTCACTAAAGGGGTTTGATTTGATATGGGTCGTTATTGATAGATTGACAAAGTTTGCACACTTTTTGCCTATCAAGAGTACTTATGATGCAGCAAAGTTTGCCCAACTATTTATTGATCAGATTGTACGACTACATGGAGTTCTGATTTTGATAGTTTCAGATCAGGGGACACATTTTACATCTCACTTTTGGAAGAAGTTCCAAGACTCCATGGGCACTCGGCTAGATTTGAGCACAGCTTTCCATCATCAGACAGATGGACAGTCAGAACGAACAATCCAAGTGTTGGAAGATATGATGCAAGCTTGTGTGATGGATTTTAGTGGAAGTTGGGAGCTTTATTTGCCTTTGATGTAGTTTGCTTACAACAACAGTTATCAGTCTAGCATTCAAATGGAACATTACAAAGCTTTGTATAGTAGGAAGTGCAGATCTCCAGTATGTTGGGATGATGTTGGGGAGAAACAATAATTGGATCTTGAGTTCATGCAGGAAACAATTGATAAAGTTAAAGTGATTCGAGAATGCCTTAGGGTAGCTCAAAGCAGATAGAAGTCATATTTAGATAATAGAAGAAAGGACATTGAATTTGAAGTGGGTTCTAATGTATTTCTCAAGGTATCGCCAATGAAGGGCATCATGAGGTTTGGCAAGAAAAGCAAGCTGAGTCCGAGATTTGTAGGACCATTTGAGATTCTAGAAAGGGTTGGTCGTGTAGCTTATCGGTTGGCACTACCGCCTACATTCTCAAGTGTACATCCAGTTTTTCATGTTTCAATGCTCCGAAAGAATCTACACGATCCCTCATATGTGCTAGATCAACCAAATGTGGATTTTCAAGACGATCTCACCTATGAGAAGTAACCTTTACGGATATTGGACAGACAAGTGAGAAGCCTCAGGACTAAAGACCTTCTGTTTGTGAAAGTGGAATGGCAACAACATTCTCTCGCAGAGGCTATATGGGAATTGGAGAAAGATATGCAGGAGAAGTATCCGCATCTATTTGAGTGACACGGTACGTACTTCATACCTTTACTAAATTTGAGGACGAATTTTCATAAGGGGGAGAATTGTGATAACCTCGGGACTTGGTCGGTCAAAATTGCATCGTCCTACCTTCCTAAGAATTATGTTTGGAAGTCTATTTAGATGTCCTTTGGTCCCTTTAGCGTGTTGGTTCATGTTTGACAAAATTTCCACAACAAAATTCTGAGTTCCATAAATGTAGTTGGTCATTTTTGGACAGCAGTGACCTTTGCTTACTTAAACGGCCATAACTTCTTCATTTTTGCTCCAAATAATGTAAGAGGTACAATTCAGAAACAAGACACAATATCCTACAATTTAGCATTTACACAATTGCTCAGAAGTGAAAGGAAGTGGGTGTAAATTTGGCTCAAAGTTGCTGAGCTGTGATTGGACCAAAGAGTTACATTGACCAATCATATTCTTACCTAAGTAAAAAGTTATTTAGGTCAGTTAAAGAAGGCTGGAAGTGACTCACCTGCTTACCTTATACACTTAGGAAGGATTTGGAAGTGGCTGGAAGCTCAGTTGGTAAGCCACAAAGAAAGGAAACAGAGAAAAGAAGAGAGAGGGTTGAGGAGAGAGGAAGAAGCAGACAGGTGAAGAAGTTTGACTCAGTAAGTGATTTTCCATTCAGATATATACTTCAAAATTAAAAGAAAATTGTAGAGCATGAATAGACCTTTCTAACAGTGTATTACATGTTTGATTTGGATCACGGAGTCAAAGGGAAAATTGTTTTGACCATAGAGCTTGTTTCTGGGGTAGTTAGTGAGCGACAAGAAGAAGATCAGCCTGGTAAGTGGACTTAACGTATGATTTGGACTTGGATGTATTAGAACTGTTTGTATTACACTTCCTGGGCTTTCCGAAATTGTATTGCTTGCTTGATTTGGTTGAGGGAAACATCTTGTGCATGCTTTTGAAGTTCGGAAAGTCTGGCTGAGTTCACAGCTGAGCAAGTTTGAGAGTTGAGTTTGGTAAGTTGATTCTTTTTGATTTTGAGGTTAATTGTTGGTTCTAAGATGTTGAGTATATACAGGAGAGTTGTGTTGAAGTGAGGTTTGGGCTTGATTTGGTATGTCTGAGTAACTTTTGATGATTAATTACGGTTGAACTTGCGATGAGCTTTGTCAACATTCGGTTTGGCAAAATAGTTTTGGTGTGTGTGCTTATAGTAAAAAGTGACTATCTACAGCATGTGTACAATGTTGGTACTAGGTATGAAACCAAGCGTTTAAAGGGTTTGAGTTATTGGTTGCATTTGGATGAGTTTGCGATGACGAATTGCGAGTGTATTTAAGTTAGTTGTTTGAAGCATTGAAGGTGAATTGGTTTTGGAAACCAAGGGTTAACCTCGTTATGTGATTTTGGATTATTGTTCAGATTTCCAATGTTGAAGAAACTACGAGTGGAAGGAGCATCAGATTTGGAAATTGATGCTTTCGAGCGCTATTTGTTTGTATAAGAGGATATCACATGATAACTTTGGTAGTGTCTATTGTATTTTTGTTTCGGATCTTGATGATGTGCGTCACATGCATTTTGTTAGTCTATGGTACATTTGGACATACTTTTGATTGGTTTGTGAAGCATGTGACATTTGTGAACCGCTGGCTAGATTGCTAGCTTGAGGCTGATTTATTTTGTCTGATGGATATGATTCTGGACCATTAGGTTATCGGTCTGATAAGATGTGTTTTTGTGAGAGAAATGAATAGGCTTTCCCATACTAATCGGGGATGTTAGTCTATGAGCTCATAGTTTTGGGGATATCACTAGTTTACATTTGTTTGCTATCACTAGCTTACATTTGTACACTAGATTTGTGTTTTTGTGAACGGAGATTTGTTTGGCCATTTGGATACCCAAGGCATTCAAAGGAAGAGGCAATACAAAACCTATTCATCACTCTATTTGTGCATCTATATTTGTGTTTGGTATTATGTATAACATTTGGTCATCGTGCATTTTGATTTGAGTGAAGTCGAGCATGATTAAGTTCTATTGCATGCATATATTAGCCATAACTAATATATTATATTCTATTCCCTTGCTAAGTATTTTTGGACACTTACCTCTTACAAATCTATTTCAGGTTCTTAGAAGTTTTAGATCGTTTCGAGTGTTCAGAGTTCGTGGTACCAGCCCAGCTTTTTCTCTTTCGAGGGCTACTTTTTGAGGTCTGGATGGTGCCGTTGTTCCCTTCTATATAGTTGCTCCGTAATAATAGTGTTTTGGAGATGTTTTGTTTATTTTTGATTTGTAAATTAATTTGGTTTGGTTTTAGTATGGTGATAAGAGACCTTGATGGTTTTTGTTGATAATTTGTCTTCCGCTTGATTTGAATGTTGTAAGATGGTTTGAGGCTTACTAGACTTGCATTGTGTTGTCAATATGTCGCAAAGTCTAGTGCCCATCACCGACCTCAGTTTGGGTTGTGATAGTTAGTCTATGAGCTCATAGTTTTGGGATATCACTAGTTTACATTTGTTTGCTATCACTAGCTTACATTTGTACACTAGCTTTGTTTGTTTGTGGATGGAGATCTGTTTGACCATTTGGATATCCCTGGCAGTCAGAGGAAAGGGCAATACAAAACCTATTCATAGCTTTGTGTGTGTGTATTTATATGGTGTTTGGTATTACGTATAGCATTTGGTGACCATGCATTTTGATTTTGAGTGAAGTCGAGCATGGTTGAGTTTTGGTGCATGTATATATCAACCATAACTAATATGTTATGTTTTATTCCCTTGCTAAGTGTTTCCAAATACTTACCACCTTACAAAATCTATTTCAGGTTCTTAGAGACTTTAGTTTATTTGATTTTTCGGAGTCCGTGTTACAAGCCCTGCTTTTTCCTTTGAGGGCTACACTTTGAGGTTTTCGGATCGTGCTTTTGTCTCCTCTTGTATAGTTGCTCCGTAGTAATAGCGTTTTGGAGATGTTTGTGAATTTTGGTTTGTAAAATTATTTTGGTTTGGTTTTAGCATGTATATAAGACTTGAGAGATGATTTGATGTCTTTGATTTGTAAATGGTCTTTAGCTTGGTTTGATTTTAGTATGTTGATAATTTGTCTTCCGCTTGGTTTGATATGTTTAGAGATTGTTTTGAGGCTTGCTAAGCTTGTATTATGTCGTTGATATGTCGCAGAGTGTAGCGCCTGTCACCGACTTTAGATCGGGTCGTGACATAAATTTAGGATGCTATGAATTTAGAAATAAATCATGAAGATTACTAAACCTTAAAACAATGAATAATTTTTTCTCGAATACATTCTCCTTTTCTATTTGTAATTTAATGTGGATTATTACAATTTTGTAACATCTCATATTAGTCGCACAAATTATTTATGTCTATTAAAATAACCTTTCAATTATCATTTTATTCACATAATTGCTCCATTTTTCCAAGAGTGACCATGCGAGATACATTATGCCTTTTATGAAGTTCAAGCTTACAAATATGTGAAATATGAACTTTTGATACAGAATGTGAATGATTATAACTGAACTTCGTTGAGATTACAACATCATCTACAAATATGGTGGACGTGTTTATAAGTGTAAAAAAGATTTATCAACTTATCAATTGGATATAGATGGACATAAAGATTCTACTATAGTATCACATTATATTGCTCCAACAAGTGTTTCATTGTTGTCGCTCGCCCGATCCCATGCCATGACATTCTTACAAAGTCAAAATCTAGGCAAATTTTGCATACGAGATTATCACACAATTATGAGAATTTTAACAAACCTAAGCCACGAAGAAAAAGCACTCCGATCCTCAAGAGGAGAGAGATAATTTACCGTGCGGATGGTTCGAGCTTCGCTTCACTTGAGACGGAGGTCTTTGATTCTAAAACAAATTTATAGAGAAGAGGTCGAAAGCTGCAAAGAATACTTTTTATCACAAAATATTAAGTCAACGAGAGGGTCTTGGTCTTGTCTCGCACTTTGATCTTGGTTCTACGATTCCTACCCAGTATGTATTTTTCACCACGAAATGACTTTCTATCTTTTTAGAACATTAAGTTTTTAGTCCTATTTAAGCAGCTTTGTTTAATACGGAACATATATTCTGGTGTTCACATGAACCCAATACCAATTTTTATTTAAAGTTCATACCCTGACGTCTTGTGTTCTTTCACGCCACTACCATCTCAACGACAAAATAGTGGTGTGTATATTAAAAAAAACCACAAGATAATAAATTAGACTTTACCAAATAATTCCAAAAAACCCATAATTGACTATGACAAAACAATATATCCTAGTGTGTAAGTTCTTTAATACGGAAACAACCACACGAAATTTCCCTGGAATAAAATTCTACAGCTTCTCCAAGTGTTTGCATTTTCTTCTTGTAATTAGTTTTGATTTGCCTATATATTGGCTAGCTACATCGTTGGTATGAAAATTCTAAAATCGTGAATCAACTACTTTATAAGTAATGCCAGTGCGAGCGGATTGAACAAAAAATATATCAGCAAACCAGGGTCGCGAGCTCTCCGGACCTTTATGTTCTATTCAACCAGTATGTCCCTGGTCATGTGCAATCCAACAAAAGAGGATAACTGAGCATATTAGTAATTATTGAGTGTCGTGAAAGGGTGAAGCTGGCGTACGCCAGTTTTCTTGCGCATGTAAAGGGGTTAGAAACTTGGGCTGGCAAACAATAGCTTGTTGGCGATTGTCAAGCCCTCTCAGTTAACTTATATAGGTTTTGGTATCGTTTTAGTTCTTTGAACTCCTAATTCGACTTCGACCTATATAGGTTTACATGGACCATAAATGTTGTCCATTATATACAAATATATTAGCTTATAGGTTTGTGACTCGCATCCATCAATAAAAATTCTTCTTTCACACTATGAACATAATATTAGGCCAAACTATGTTGTATCTTGTATTCGTCTTCTATGCGTGATCTTTTTTCTGAATTGCTGAATTTCCTAATAACTAGTATGAGAGCTTAAAGGTTAGAGGATGGCAGATCAAGGCATGAAGTTTGTTCTAGTGAAGTTTGATGGTTCATCAAATTTTAGGTTATAAAAGGCATGTCAAGGATCTCCTCATGCAACAAGGGATGGTCATCGCACACTTAAAAAAAACCTAAGAAGATGGAAGACCAAGAGTGAAAGGTGATGGAGGTCGAGGTAGTGGGAACAATTCTCTTATGCTTGGTAGACAACTTGATATATCACGTAATAGATGATGAGTCACTAGTTGAGATATGAAAGAAATTGGAGATTTGGAGGCAAGACATATGTCTAAGATTTTGTCGAACAAACTTTATCTTAAGCAATGCCAGAACGGCCTCAAGATGAAGGATGCTCAAATTTGAGCGAGCATATCAATAATTTTAGTTAACTTGTTAGTGACTTAAGAAAGGTTGATGTGAAGTTCGAGGAAGAAGATAAGACATTATTATTCCTGAATTTCTTATTGAATTCCTACAAAAATTTGGTTACAATTTTAATATGGAATAAAGAAACCGTGGAATTAGAGGACATCACAAGTGGTTTTTTTAGGATTTTATCAAAGGAGAAAACCGCTGATAAATGAGGAGAATTGCTAGTTGTGAGGTTCAAGAGAAATAACTTCAAGTGTAGAGAAAAAATGGCATATTAAGAAGAATTGTCCAATAAGAACTCATGACTGTAAGGGAGGATTGACATCCATGAATATGGCCTCATATTTGGATGGGTTGGATGGTGACTATCTTTCTATTTTGTTAGATCCAAAATCCAAGTATTCAAATTCTTAAATTTTGGATAGCACGTGTTCCTTTCACATGACACCCAAGAGAGGGTGGTTTGACACCTATAAATTTATTGATTCAAGTATAGTAATTATGGATGATGATTTCACTTATAAGATGACTAATATAGGTAATATTCAAATTAAGATATGGGATAATATCGCGATAAAGTTGTATGGGGTTAAGACATATTCTGAAGTTAGAGAGAAATTTGATCTCATTAGGAGCCTTAGATTACATGGATATGATGTAGTGGGTAGCCTAATCAAAATGGAGAAGGATGCTATTATAATGAAAATGGGTGAAAGAGATGCTAAAATATCAATATATAAGTAGGGGCATTAATATAGATGGAGTCACATTCTTCTATTTTGCTGCAGA
Source organism: Hypericum perforatum (assembly GCA_012979155.1). NCBI lineage: Eukaryota > Viridiplantae > Streptophyta > Magnoliopsida > Malpighiales > Hypericaceae > Hypericum > Hypericum perforatum. Next base: position 161,698 of record SOPF01028459.1, read on the forward strand.
GGAGGAGAACTCAGATCTTGTGAGCTTGTTTCAAGTGAGGGAGCAATGGCTCAACATGAATGGTTTGAGTAGAGGTGAGATTTGAGGAGACATGTATAGCAAGTTACGATTGTTTCCTAGAAGCATGGTTGATATTGAGTCATGGTTATCTCGAAGAAACTTTGTTATATAAGCTCTACTATGGTTGTCTAAAGGGATGTGTACGTCAAAGGTATTGGGTAAGTTTGGTAATAGGCATATGTAAAGCCATTGGTGATATAATGCTTGGATCGACTATCTTACTTAAGGCCAAATAATAGAGTTGAAAGTATATTGAGGATTCTAGTAGGTAGAATTAAAGGTTGCTCATTGTATACAATGTCAAGTAGCATTGGTTTGAGGCAAAAATGTTTAGGAAAAAATCAATTTGAGATTAAGGAGTATGGAGCTGACTAGATAATAAAGGACACATCAATTTATTGCAAGATTGCTTTTACAAATATATTCTCTAGTTAGGATTCAATGAAGCTTAAAGAGAATAGGTCAACCAAACTCGAGAGCTTGAGCTTAAGGATTGACTCCAAGTGATTGAATAAAAGGTACTGATAAAGTTAAGATGGTCCTATTGATGGTGTGTATCTATGATTTATAGAGAAGTTGATATAATTGACTTGTGCTTTGCAGAATCTTATGGTTCTTCATGAGGTGGTGCTTCATTGAGGTAGAATTGGTTGAAGTTTGGGTAGAATTTTATGGTTCTTCCTATGTGACAATATCATGCCAAGTTAAAAATTGTTGAGTGCTAAGAAATGGTGAATTTGGCTTACACTAGTCATTTTGTGCATGTAGGGAGTCTAAAGATTGGCTACTAGGCCCTTTTGGCTAATTTTTTTGATTTAGTTTTTTTTCTTATTTTAGACTCCTAATTCAACCTAACTAGGTCTTTTTGGAACCCAAATAATTTTTATTATATAAACTAAAATACTAATTTAAACAACATCCTAAGAAATTTTATTGGACTGCTTATAGATGGAGGGATGGTGCATTCCCTATAATTTGGGCCCTTGTGTTACACATTGTCTTTTATTATACATACAGAATGGAAAAATATTGTCACCCATGAGGTACATCTATAGAGAAAAATATTGTTAAGTCATTACAAGATACAATGTCTATCCGCCATTAGCAAAGTAGAGAAAAATCCTAAGCTTTACTCTCTGTGTTTGCCAAAATTGTTTGAAATAATTGGAAGAAATTGACTACACGAAAAATCAGATACGAGAAAGATCAATTGGAGTCAGGTTATTAACCAAAGTCTCCATAATCCTTTGTTTCTTTGACATCGGGAGTGTTCATACATGACTGTGGTACTTCTGTATTAGCAAACAAAATGTGCTAACATTTCATAAAAAAGCTAATAGTTAGTATAAACTTCATGTATTATTAGCTAAATTGTAATGGTCCAACTAGTCTTTTCAAATCTTGTTAGATCATTATGACCATGAGTAAACTAATAACCATGAAGAATATAGTATGGCCAACTAGAGAAAAATCCAAAACCTATAAACTCGGAACCTAGACCAAGTGATAGTGATCCATCAAACTCAAGAGCATGAAGACAAATGTAAAAATATTACCAATATAATACTAAAGCTTGTAGGTACTTGGATATATAATAGAAGTTTGAACTACCAAAGCTGTTCCAAGTCTAACAAGCATGTTAAACATGGGCCCCACAAAGCATGTTAAACATGTTAAATATAGATTTTCTCATAGCAAGGGCTGTGAGCCCAAAAGAGACGGGGAAATGCCAAGAGGCATCCTAAAAGCTGTCAAGTAGTTCAGTAGTTCCTCAATCGCTTGTAGTATCACTGGAACCTGCTTTGTCTTTAGAGTTCCTTCTCTACTAGACAACAAAGAAGTGGCTGATGTGTAAAATTTTTTCAATTCTATAGTAGTAGTTTATGGAATTGTCAAATTCAAGAGCGCCATCAGAGGAAGCTCCTATCATTTTAAAATCTGCTTTAAATCAAAAGATGTTGGAGAATTGGTTTCTAACCAAGGATGAGATGGTCAAATACAAGTGAGTGTATTATAAGATCACACCAAATGATTTTTGGGTATTTGTGAGATTGTTGTAAAGCTCGTTGAATAAGTTTGTAGCGATATAAAACACTTGCAATAAACCAATTCTTAATGTGAATGAAAATTGGCTAAAAGGTAGTATGGTTACAGGTTGTAAGATTGTGAGTTTTTAGAAATTGTTACAGGTTCCAAGGTCTTATCTTTTGGAGCTGGGCCAGATCTGTTGAAGCAATTTTCAATCCAAAATCTGTTGGACTTCTTCCGGGACAAGTCTATGCTATATAACCTTCTTCTCCTTAATGTCATTTGAAATTAATTTCATGCCAAATTAATGAGAGTAACCACCAAGTTAATATGAGATTTTATGGTCATGTAACAACCCATTTACTACCTTGTTAATGGCCTAGTTATTGTGGAGTTGAATGTTGGAGGCCTAGGCTCCCTATAAAAGGAGCTCCCCTCCTACATTCCAAGCACACCTCTAAGCTCACAATCTTTCTTGAGCTCTCCACCTTTTCCTCTGTACATAGCATATACACAAGATTCAGAGTTCCATACCACCAAAGGTTCGAAAGGAGTATAATAGTACTTCCTATTGCACTTGTGATTGGGCGTTATACCTTGACAGCTCTCTTACCCATAGAGGCCTAAAGCTATAAGGCGGGTAATAAGAGTTTAAGGGTACACGGTCAAATCGTGGCCTCGTCTAGGATTGAATCCAAAGTCCTTACCTTGGAGAAGATGATATTCACACTTTGCTCAAAGTGTGCTTGTAAGCTAAATCTTACTCAACACCTCTTTTGCTTAATATTTATGTATATGTCATATCATAATTTACTAATATTAGTTCTAACAAATGAAACATCATATTCAAGGATCTAATTATTACACTCTCATGGAATTAGTTCAAGGAAGAATCACAAAAAACAGATGCTTCATTTTACTGTCTACTCTGTTCCTTCTAAAAACCATCTAACGTATTACTACCATTTATGCTTTAGCCAAAATTTATATTCAATCCCTACATATTTCTAGACACAAATAGGACAAGTCATTCAATACAATTATTAGCTTCATAGTTAAAAATATAACTAATCAATTGATCTTGTTAGACCATAAAAATCAAACTAAGAACTTGCTAAGGTGCTAGATATTCTTTCAAAAAAATCAGAAATTCAACCTGATTTATGTAATACATATGAAATAATTCATCAAATACCAGGTACATAAAACAAGAAAGAACTACAAATAAACTATAACTTAATTCTCCTTCAAGTACAATTCCTAAGCACATACATTATCAAGTAACATAATTCAATCAACAAAACCAAATCAAAGAGAACAAAAATTCTCTCCAAGCATGAAAAATGCAAGCTATTACGTGCAATAACAATTACAAGCTATCTAGAACCAAACTTTTTATGATTTGTCAAAGTTAGTGTATTTAATTAAGATCTAACTTATTGTATAATTGAGGTAAAAATTAGTCTCTTTTTATATAAGAATAGATTACCCTGTATATTTTATTACGTATTACCTACAACAATCGTCCCCAAGATACAATAACTAGGACACTTCCAAGATTGTTGCATCTCAAAACGTTTTAGATACTCAGAACTTTTGAACTGAGAGAGAGTGAGAGAGAGAAACTACACTAAAATATTTATGTGATTGCTAGGATGTATGTGCAAATAAAGGGGAGAGCACTATTTATAAGCTATGGAAACTGGATGACAAGCACTTTTGAAGAGTCATACCATTGTGGCCACCAAATTGTGTATTCTCTAGGTGCCTCTTCGAAATCTTTTAGATGATTCTATGGATTTACTAGTGACTCTCCCAGGACTCTAGCTGAGCCAAATCATATCCATCTTGAACAAATCAGAACTATTTCCTCTTGCTTGATCATTCTCTCGTTCTTTAGCATAAATAGTCAATGATAATTGTTCACTATGATTGTCTAATGCAATTTTACTATCTTGGTGACTGTGTTGTCATTAGAAACAATCCCATTCTCTTTTTTTCCTTCTTCTTCATCATCTTCTGGTTCTCGTTCTTCTTCTTATTTTTTTATCTTCTTCTATATGTAAATCCATTGTTGCATAAATAATTGAATTTCTTGGATCATACCAAATCAATTGCGTATTAGTTCATCTCACTAACACGCACTGCTATAGTAGTACTACCATCATTATAATTATAACCTCTACTAATAAATTGAGTTACTAGTATGTAGTTGGGTAACATACATTGTGTGCCTTTTTCTCGCACCTTTTATCCTAAAAAATTTGATCATAAATTAAACAATGATCTTAACATCTTCTTCATTCCTAATTTTGTATTTGTCAAATTCTGTGATTCCAGAAAGACATCTGAGTATCAATTGACAAATTTTTTCATTCTTACCAACCCAATCTTGTCATTTACTTTTTTCAATAAGCTATCATAGGTTAGTCTATATTCAACATATTTTAACTTTGTTTCCCCTCTACCATGGTAACAAAAATTGATTTAACTATTATTGTAAATTATTCTACATATTTAACTTTTATAATTATAATCCACATCTCCATACTCTATAAAATATATAGGATATATCAGATGCAAATATTTTAAAAAATATATGTATAGATTTTTATGTTATCAATCTAACTAGATCAAACTATCGGCCACATTAAAATTACCTTCGGGAGAGGTTCCAACCAAACTGAATGATATGACAAAACAAACCAGTTTGACAGATAGAACAATCTGATTATCTCAACCATTTGAGCAACTCAACTAGTTTAACTAATAAAATCCAATTTGATCTATCCGTATGTTCTAGCAAAATTAACCATCATACATTAGTTTATTAATTAAGTTATCAAAAATTTATCACACTTAATTTACTAATTATATCCCAACAAAAATACCTAAAATACAATAATTAACAACTAATAATTACATAAAAATATTACCAATAAACTAATATCCAATTAGACAATTTAATATTACAACATAAAAACTAATATTTTAATTAACTAAGTTGTTAATCCAATAAAATAAACTAAGTATCTATAATGAACATATAAAATATAACAATTATAATCATGAGTTAGCAAAACTTATAGGGTAAATTACATATAAACCTCTCTACTTTGGCGTACTTAGTGTAATTATATCATTTGACCCCTGATACTAGAACCGGAGTATTTCTCTGGCGAGGTACCACCCGAAATGATAAACATACTCCTGATCTAAGAAAAACCTCTCTCTCCTCCTCCACCTTCCTCCTCCTTCTCTTCCTCCCTCCTCCTTCTCTTTCTTCCATCCTTCTTTTCTTCCTTCTTCCTCTTCTCTTTTTTCGACATTCCCCCTCTCCTCCTCCTCCCCTCTCCTCCTACTCTACTTTCTTCCTCCGTCCACCTCCACCTTTCTTCTTTTTCCTCCTCCTCCTCCCCCCTTCTCCTTTGCCCTCCTCCTCCTCCACCTTCCTCCTCCTTCTCTTCCTCCCTCCTCCTCTTCCTTCCCTCCTTCTTTTCTTCCTCCCTCCTCCTCTCTTCTTCTAGCCTTCCCCCTCTCCTCCTCCGCCCTATTCCTCCATCTTCCTTCTTCTTCCTCCTCCTCCTCCCCCTCCTCTTCCTCGAGATTTCCTCCTTCTTCTCCTCTTCCCTTTTCTTCCTCCACCCTCTTCATCCTCCGCCCTCCTCATCCCCTCTCCTCCTCCACCCTCCTCCTTCTTCTTCCTCCTCCCCCCTCTTCCTATGAAATTCATCCTTCTCTTCCTCCTTCCTCCTTCCTCCTCCTCTCCTCCCTCCGAGCTGCCCTTCTCCTCCTCTCTCCTCCTCTGCCCTTTTTCTCTACCTTCCTCTTTCTTCCTCCATATTTCCTCCTTCTCCTCCTCCTCCTCTTCCTCCCTCCTCCTCCTCTCCTCCCTCCTCCTCCTCCACCTTCCTCCTTCCTCCTCCTCTGCCCCCCTTCCTCCTCCTCCTCCTCCTTCATCTTTCTCCTTTAGAGTATTTTTGACCCGGATGTTTCCTTTTTTTATTTTTTATGCAATGGGTATATTTTTCATTTTTGTGACTCATCCGCAGAGATATAATCCAGTTCCGAAGTCAGGTAATACGTTGATAACAATCTGTATATGCGTGAAGTAATACGTTGATAAAAAATTCATGTATTGATCTACTGGTCAAAACTCTGAACATTACACAAATTTTTAATCTGTGTGTTAACTATTATACAGGTAAAAACGATGTATATTGATCACGTTTTTTTTATGCGTATAGTGATTAACCAAATAAAAATTAGTGTAGTGATTCCGTTTTACCACGTAGACATAAAATTTAGCAAGATAATTTTTTTCATCCCGAATTCGCAAATGACCATCAAGAATAACATCAAAACAAAATCTAAATATTTAAGGTTAATTTGTTTAGTTCGTCTCGATAGAATACAAAAGCATACAGCTGATCAATTTAAAAATAAAAATTTCCGACTATTGTAACAAACTAATCAACAAATGACGCCTAACCAATTAAAAAATGATTATATATAACGATGTTGGATTGCCTATCTATAGCATATAATATTTGACCCATGCAAACACAAAAATGGTACCATCTGTCTCTAAATATTTAAGGCTAATTTGTTTAGGTCGTCTCGATAGAATTCAAAAAGCATCAGCTGATCAATTTAAAAATTAAAAATTCCGACTAGTGTAACAAACTAATCAACAAATGACGCCTAACCAAATAAAAAATATTATATATAACGACTTTGGATTGCCCATCTTTAGCATATAATATATGATCCATGCAAACAAAAAATGGTACCATCTGTCGTCCCTGGCCCTCTCAATTGTGAGTGTCCCAAAATGCGGGTTACCCACATTTGGACATTTACCAAGCAGCTACGTCTAGTCGGTGACAAGTTTTGTAATATAGTCACGGTGGGTGTTACATCATACAATTCATATCTATAATCATTTGGTCAATTATTGATTCTATCCCTTACGTTTATTTCTTGTTCATACGTTTTAAGAAGAAAAAATCAACTAGCCAGCCACCGAAGACATTATCTTGAGTATATCTACAATAGTCCGAATATTTTAATCGACCGAGGGTTTCCCATCCTAACGGAATTAAGTTTAATAAATATAAATGGAGTTTCGGAGTTCATTCCCGGGAAATCGTGAATGAACATCATTCTCTATCGTTACGCAATTGGTAATATCGGTGCTTGCTTAACGTAAATTACGAATTTTTTATGAATAAAATTATAGAATCCAAAAATGTGAAGATATGATTATGTAAAAAATTTCATTCACATTTATATTCATCATTGTCGAAATTGAGTTTTGTGTGAGAATTTCTATCATTAATAATTTTATTTATCGATGATAACAGCTGCAATTATTCGATCAGATACAAGTTTTTCGTAATTAAGAAACCCAAATTTGGTCTAATCAGAGGAAATCAACTCCGAGCTGAGTGATGTAGCAACAATAGGGCTCGTGACCACATATTTCCCACCCTCGTCAACCCAGCGAAGATATCCATATAACACAGGCTCCTCCAACTTAACGGGGCCTTCCACGGCCACCTTGTAGCTCAGCTTCTGGTTCTTACCTTTAAACACTAACTTGTCCGGAACGACACTGACATTTATTCCCTTAATAGACGTCACACTAACCCTATAAGTTGACGCAGCGTCCCCTACATTTGTCACCGTCCGAAAAAATTCCCGGACGGTGGTCAATTTTGACGTGGTGACCTCATTGAAGAAGGCGATAAAGGACGGGTAATTGAGGTCCAAAGAGGGGTTTGAACAGTCAGGTTTAGACGACCTCGTGATTGTTTTGACTTGCTTCTCGGTGAAATTCAATGCACAGATTAGCTTGGTGTAATCTGCGAGGCTGAGGTCGTAGATTAGACCGGGGTCTAGCGCCTTGGTCGGGTTGACCTGACCAGTTCCCATTTCGAGAGGGCTAGCGGGCTGCATGGCGTCAGAGATCGGCTCCGGGACGTGGTCCATTGTGTCCGCGGTGGTCATCATGGCAGACCGGATAGCGGCGGGCGACCACCTGGGGTGTGCCTTCTTGAGAAGAGCTGCGACCCCCGTCGCGTGCGGGCATGCCATGGACGTGCCCGAGATGATGTTGAACTTGGAGTATAGCTGCCCAGAGGTCACCTCGGTGACCGCGACCGTTGGAGGCCAAGCAGCTAGGACCAGGTCACCCGGAGCCATAATGTCAGGTTTGAGAACAAAAGGGCAGCTCGGAGACGGGCCTCTCGAGCTGTAGGAAGCCACCACCGGAGCTTCCTTGGCTCCGATCTTTGTCTTTCGGAATGAGATCGACCCGCGTGGCCGGGCCACGCTCTTTACATAATCCAGGACGGGTTCTCCGTCGCTGAAGTTGATAAATATGGCGGGAAAAGTAGTCTGGAGCAGGAACTCGAGGTCGTCGAGCGTGGCATTGTTGATGAAGACTGCTCCGGACACATTCGCGTGACGAACATTTTCGATTTGATCGGTTAGAGATCCGTTCCGGTCCTGACACACGACGATCTTCTTCCCAACCTTGGAAAATGCCTTGACACTGAGACAAGAGTCCAAGAAAACGATGGGGACCTCGCTTGATGTGAAGTTTCCGGCGTAGAGAGAGAGTCCGAAAACGGAACCTCCGTTCCCGAGCTTTAACACACCTCCGAGTACCCGGTCGAGTGTCCCGGCCGCAACGGTCAGCACCCAGGGTGTGCCATTGTGAAGCGACTTTAAATCGGGCCCTTCGTTCCCGGCTGAAGCCGATACAAATATGTTCTTCTCGACCGCAGCAAGAGTGGCAATTGCGATGGCGTCCTCGTACATTGGAACGTCCAATCCCAACGAGAGGGAGATTACGTCAACCCCGTCGATGATGGCTCGATCGATGGCCGCCAAGATGTCGGACGTCGCGCTGCCTTCATCCCATAGCGGCTTGTACATCGCCACGTGTGCCTTCGGGGCAGCCCCGCTGGCTGTTCCGGGGGCGTAACCGAAGAATGACGCGCCCTCCACGAAGTTCCCCGCGGCCGTGCTCGATGTATGAGTACCGTGTCCTTCCGTGTCCCTGGCCGAGTTCATAGCTATGGTTAAATTCGGATCCCTCGCAAGCAAACCCTTGTTAAAAGACCGTGCTCCAACCAGCTTCCTATTGCACAAGGACGAGTTGAACTCTGTTCCCGTCTCGCATTCACCTTTCCATTTCTTCGGTGGTTCGGGCAACCGGTCGTCCATGAAGCTCTCGCTCTCCGGCCAAATCCCGGTATCCACCATCCCAATAACCATACCCTCGCCCATGTTTGAGAGCTTCCAAGGCTTGGACTGAGAGCTCAGGCCTAGAAACTCGATCGACCGAGTGGTGTCCCGCTTAACAGGCAAATCTTTAGTAACAGCGAGAAACCCTGGTGTTTTCTCCAGGGAATTGAGCTCCCCTGGTGTGAGGCTGGCGCTAAAGCCATTGATCACGTGGGTGTAGCTGTAGATGAGCTTGGAAGAAGGGACTGGTTTCGTATCAGTCTCCGAAACTTCTTCGGAGACTGATGCGAGCGTCGCCAAGTACCAGTTGTGCTGGCCGGAGAAGGCACTGGGCATGGCAGACAATTCCATGTGAACTATGTAATTGTCTGGTTGCGCCGATGTTGGGAACAAGTTGTGGCAGATTATGAGAAACGAGATTAGCAAATGTAAGAGAGAATTGAGGTAATGAAAGGTTGCCATTGCTGGCAACGGATGGAAGCTGGGAAGAATATGTGGTTTTGCTTCTGGGACTTTCTCTATTGCTTATTTGCTTATATAGGAGGCACTTGAGATTAAAAAAGTTAATATGAGAGAATTACCTAAAATAAAATTCGACACCGAATAAAAAGATTCACGGAAATATTAAAATGCCAAAAGCTAGTTCACTTTTCAGAATGGGATTATCCGAGGGGGGCCTACCTTGATATATTATGATGCGTTGTATTGCACATTTGTAAGTATATGCTCCTCGTGCCTTGAGTTCCATCCGGATGTTCTTGCTGTATCCAGCTGCATTAGTTATCCCGTTGGATATTTTATTACGTATAGGGAATATAAAGTTAATATTGGGTACCATATAGAAAAATGATACAAATGTGTATTACAATTGAAGGTATGGAATGAGGACTGATTGGTAAAATAGCCTAGGAAACTTTATACGAGATATTTTTTAAGGTTAGAATAATTAAAAAATATATTTTAAGTGCTTGCTAGATGTGAATTATTTTTACGAAAAATGAAACAATGTATGGTACAATTGGGGTTAAAAATTGAAGGTACGGGACGGGGATTGATTGGTATTTGGGAGACCTTATCCTCCAAGACTGGACCGCAAATTAGCTTTCGGTAGTCCTGGCGTGCAAATGAAGCTTATATTTATCGATCACAATGAAATTGATATCAAATTTGTTACTATCTGACTATCTTGTAGTTTAAGATTCATAGAATAATCTAACTTATTTTAATTTTTATCTAAACAAGTACTCGATTAATGTCATGTCATCATATTATTTATAATGTGTCTTGCAATTTTAATATTTAGGGATAATTACATATAAAATAGGTATAGTAAAATAAACTATGAGAACTCGATAGTTTTCTAATAGTTACTAAGTATTTATAATTTTATTATTATTATTATTATTATTATTATTATTATTATTATATATTTGAATCTTCAAAGTTGAAATCGAAAATTTCTTTGTCGAATTATCAACTTGAAATGACTAAGACCGCCCATAGCAACATCCCGGGCACGTGCGGAGTTGGGAGGACATTGCGTGACACACGAAAAAATTTGTTGGGATGGCTGCCCGAGGATGCTCACCCATCATGGGTTGGCCACCCCGGTGGGATCCTTTTTTGTTTTTTATTTTTTTAATCTATTTCGTAGATTTGACACAATATTTATTTTCTCAATTTATTTTTAAAGATAGAATTTGGGTTGAAAATTTTGTCTAGAATAATCTTAAACATTTAAAAAGATAAATAATATTCAAATAGTCATTTTTTACTCCTTCTGACTTGTCTATTTTCAATTAAAATTTTTACTCATCCAAATTATATGTTTTATTTTTGAAATGAATTTTTAATGAAATACAAAATTTAGGTTTACCTTTTATCTAAAAATATTATATGATTACAAAATAATTTTAGAAAATATGTGGGTGAAGAAAAACTAAAGTAAATTAGGTTGGTTTATGAGAGAAATATTATTTTTTTATTGATTGGAGATTGATTCGAGTAGAGATGTGAGTTTGAGTAGAAAATTAAGTAAAGCGGATTAAGTTGATGTGAATGAGTAAATATATAATTATTTAATTCGAAGATAACGAGAGATAAGTTGCTTCAAAAATGTGAATGGTCTAAAATACATAATTTTCAATTTTGTAATTCAACCGGTGGTTCAATGGTCGAACCACATTTCAGAAGAAAGAGCAACATACAAAAACACGTATAATCGGGGTTTGGTTCTACCGGACAATTTCTGGTTCGACCGGCCAAAATTGGGATATGGTTAATCCGAAAATTTCTGGTATAACCATAAAACCCACGACAAAGGTGAAATTTCCTCGCCGGGATTATTTTTATCTCCTTCGCCGTGTTGCGATCCATGATGTTTCCGATGTGGGGAATATTGATAATGCTATTGGCCATTAAGGACATACTTCACGGGCTTCCAACTAAAAGCCAAGACATAAAAATTTATTCAAAGTGTTAATAAAAAGTAACTTATTAAGGTCTAAGCTCGGTTAACAAGGCCAACTTAATTTCGTATCAATGATTTGGTGGTAGGTAATTAATACATGCGCACATGATTTAAAAGTTGTCAAGAAAATCAAGTAATCAAGTAATTACCTAATTTGAATTACTAGAAGATCAAGTAATTTTATGTAATAATATTTAGATCGTTTGATTTTTATGAAATTTTAAGAGACATAATATGAAATGTTTAACTATACGTCGAAACTATGTCAAATTTTTTTTTTTGGATTCTACCACCGATATAACTGATAATACCTATATTATCGAATTCTGGACAAAACCGACATAACCTCTCGAATGGTATTGAAAACTATGATAAAATACCATCTTAGAAAAATTTTCCCACCTCCCTATCTTTTTTTTGCGGGTTCCCACCTCCTTATCTCTCTTCCTCTGTCAGAGAAAAAATAAACAATCGGTTTCTTGCTTTTAATTGATTGGGATTTCGACGCTGCAATTATGAAATCCTCGTCCGCAACCGCTAGTCTCCGTCTCTCCTCCATTGAATAATGGGTCTCCCTCGCCTGGTCGCCGGGGAAAACATAGGTGTACCCGAACTACCAGTTGCCGAGCAGCTCCTCCCCGATGGTGTAGTTGCCGTTAAAATCATAAAGTAAGTGCGGGTGTCCTGATCTCTGCGATCACAAAAACCAAAAGAAGAAGAAGAGGAGGAGGAAGGGAAGAGCGGGTAAAAGTGTTGGTGGAGCCTTTCCAATTTCCCCTGCAACTCGTGGAGCCGAGACGGTGAATTAATAAATTTCATTTCTCGGAACACTTGTAATTAGTACGCTTGGTGATAGATATGGACATGGTGTTCCAGAACACCGACGACCAAACATCTTCGCTAGGCCCAATGGAGGTGAGAGAGAGAGAGACCGAGAGAGAGAGGTAGAAATGAGTTTTTTTTATAAGTAAAATACATATGGCCCCCTATAGTTTGGGGTATTTAATGTTGTACTCCTCGTTATTCGCAATTCGATTAAAAAGGTTCCTTAGTTTGGACAAATTGTACCATTTGGCCTCTCGCGCCAAAATCGGCATTTTTCCGGCGAGGAGGCATTGGAAATGATACAAATGCCCTTATACTAAAAAACAAAAATAAAATAAAAACAATATATCTTCTCCTTCCTCCAAAATGCCACCAACGGAAGTACGGGCACGACATCGACGGCTGGAGGTACCCCTGAACCCGCCACGGATGAGGAAGGCAGGGCGAGAGGAGGCATCGGGGGCCATATTCCGGCCGCCATTCCGATGAGTGGCAGAGGCCGACTGGTGACACGATTGTAGGGTAAAACCACCACAGTGCAGTGGTGTTGAGGGGCGGGAACTGGCTGGAGCGAAAAGGGCATCAACGCAGACGACGTGAGGGGACCAAACGCGAATTGGGTTTGGTTAGGCCGGAGGACTCCGTCCACGGCAGTGAGGAGACCCGGTTGAGGCAGAACCTGCGACGAAGGCTGAAGGGTGGGCGGATCGCCAGCCAGAGGAAGCACCGGGGGATGGGCGAAGTCGGGCTGAAGTTTGATTGGGATAGGTGGGCGAAGTCGGGCTGAAGAGGTGGGGGCAGTCTGCGACTGCAGCTAAAGGGATGAACCATCCACCAGCATGTTCGCCACGACGAGGTGATGCTCCGATCTGGGCTCCGATTGGACCAAAAAGCACAGGTGCGGCGGAGAAGATATAGTGTTTTTTTGTTTTTGTTTTTTAGTATAAGGGCATTTGTGTCATTTCCAATGCCTCCTCGCAAAAAAAATGCCGATTCCGACACGAGGGGCCAAATGGTACAATTTGTCCAAACCACGGGGGGCCCAATATAATTTACTTCTTTTTTAATCATGGGGCATTTTAGTCATTTTCAATAGATAATTCGTTAGAAAAATTTCTGATTTGAGTTTTGAAAATCCAAAAATATAATAATAATAAAATTATAAGAATTCAATCAACAAAAGCTACAGGGTTATTTCACTATGCTTAAAGGTTCTATGTATAATTATTTCAAACAATTTTTTTAAAATTTAAGTTTAGGCTATTGAGTTAAAATTTTTGAGATTGAAACGGTTTTGGGTTTTATTCGCCACCCAAGAAAAGTTTTTTCCTATTCGCAAGGGGTGGAGTTTGAACCTCCGACTTCTTGAAAATGAGGTAGGATTTGTTGTAATACTACCCACCATACTTTGGTATTATTTCTAATATTTTGTATCTCGTAAAATGTTAGTGATAAGCTATTAAGATAGCCCAAAAAAAAAAACTCTACGATCCACATGTTCGTCGTCTTCCTCAAGAACCCACTTCTTCTCTCTTTCATCCTTTGCCTTCAACCCCCTCCCATCGTCAAGCTTCACAAAAAATAACCAATCCAAAATTTTAATTTTGAAATGAAAACCAAAAAAGCAAGACATAACCCAACTCTATTTCGTTCACTAAAACAAAACTCATGTCATTCAATTGAAATATTCTTTTTTATTAAGAATTTCAATTAAAATATTATGCTAAAAAAAATTAAAAAGTTTTGGTTGACTGGTTGTGATTGAAGGTGATAATTAGAGAAGATGTTTTCCATCGACGGTGTAGGGTCCTGGTGGACAATGAGATCTAACAATATAAAAAGCACACAAAAGAGTCGTTCACCAAGCTAGACCTCAATGACGATGGTGTCTGTTGCATGGAGATCCCGATTGACATGGGAGAAACACTCTTTGAGCTAAGACAAACAGATTTGCAAGAGGAATTGAAGACTAAAAGCTTATTGAGAGAGAAATCGGGAAACCTATTCGAAGTAGAATTTAGGGTTCCAAGGGAACAATTGAGGATTTTTGTTCTAACGGCCTCCGTCACTATTACAATAGCTATCTAATGTGGCGTGGCATGGTTTTACTAGCTTGATAGAACTTATGATGTGGGCACGCACCTCGCAGGCTTGGAAATTCTAGTTTGGGCCGAATAAGCCTCGTACCTTTTCATATTAAAATTAAATGGGTTCAGAATGAACTGTTATTTCTCCCCCTTTTTGGTTTATGTCAATTTATTTATGTTTAGTCACCATACTTTTATGGTTATAAGCACTTAAAGGCAGAATTTGTGGTGACAGTAGTCAGGGATTTGTAGTGAAGTTCGACAGTACAATCAACCTAGGGATTGTTGCTTGTCCTAGGGATTGCTAACTACATGTATGAATGAGAAAGGAAAAATAAAGTACATTTTAGCCACCTTAGAAGTTGATATCACCTTTCCCTTTTGGTACAAAAAGTGGAAAGTAACATGGTTTCCAAGAACAACCTCTACGAACTATTCTTGAGCAAAGATCCATTCGAACCTTCCTAGGGATAATTTAATGATACATCAATTGTTATCAGAGCGTACGATCCTCCTACTAACTTTTGAACCATTTACACAATGAGAAATGATGATGTATAAAAGCTCATTTTGAGCATGGGGGAGATGTTGAATGAAAAGATCTCCAAGGCTTTTGATGGGAATATCAGAAAGATCAGTGATAGGTTTGATGATCTGGAGATGTAGATAATATGGATGCTTCTAGTAGGAGTGAGACAATCAGAGATGTTGGATTTTACTCAGTTGAGCCGTCTGCTACAAGATAGGGATGATGGATGGTGGAATGACCAGATCTGGAGTAGAATAATCTGTAGATATCACTAATGCCAAGAAGGAAGAGGTAAGTAGCAAATCTAACATATCTGAATATAAATTGATTTCTCGTAGTTTGATGGTGAGGACTATAACAGATAAGAGATGAGATGCGATAATTTCTTTGAAGTAGAAAAGGTTAACAAGAGAAATAAAGTGAAAAATTATTGTGCTTCACTTAAATGGTAATATTCTATTGTGGTATTGCGGGTTTATAAAGGAGAGAGTTGGGTTAGGCAAGTTGACATGGAATAAACTAAATAAGGAGATATGGTCGAGGTTTGGTGAGTCCAATTACAAAAATCTCTTGTGTGGCCTTCTTAGAATTAATACTACTATGAAAGATTACTAGATAAACTTTGAGATCCTTTTTAGTATAGTCACTATATTCATTTCCTTAAAAGGGTTGAAACCTGAGATTGTTGATGCAGATATTTTTCCCCAAAACCTTGAGCCATACCTTTTCCTTAACAAGACTACAAGAGCAACTCTTAACAAATACCAACACCACTACAAACCACACATCAGACCAGCACTAGCATATACCAGACCAGTACTAAACTATTATGCTAACTAAAATACCATCCACAAACCCTAACGTCTTTACCAAGCTCCATCAACTAACAAAAATTAGCATAATACCAACTTATCCTAGAAACCTAACCAATACCCCACTAGATCACCTGACCAGCCCAGAACCCAAGAAAGATGCAGATCCAGGGAGAAGATGGAAGAGATGAGAGCAAAGGGATTGTGTTTCTATTAAGGTAAGAAGTGGCATCAAGAGCACGGATGCTTAAAGAAGATGAGACTCTATATGGTTGATATATCAAATGGAGAAGAGGATGAACTTGTAGAATTAGAGGAGAGGAAGTTAATATATGAAGTAGTGGTGAAAGAAAAGGCATTGCTCTATACTTATATACTACAATGAGATATAGTTCTCAGACTTACAAGATAATAAAGGTCACAAGATATGTGAATGGTGAATCTATTTTTTATATTAATTGAATCTACTAGTACACGCAATTTCATGGACAAGAAGATAATGGATAAGCTATACTCTGAGTTGGAAGACTGTCTTACAAGAAGGTGAAAGTTGCAGATAGATATGAAGTTACTTGTAATCAAGTATGTAGGAATTTCAAGTAGACTTTGTAAGGAAGAGATTTTGTTATAGATATTTTGTTGCTTTCCTTGGGAGGTTATGATATGATTTTGGGAATTTAGTGGCTAGAGATATTGGGAAAGATTGAATGGAATTTCAAAGAACTCATAATGAATTTCATGGTTGATAGTGCTAAAGTGGTTCTACGAGGTTCTAAAAAGAGTCAGCTTAAGAAAACTTTTGCTAAAGGACTATGCAATCTAATCTCTACAAAAGGAGAGGAGTATCAAGTGGAGTTTTATAGCTTGGCATTGATTAGAGTAGATGAAGTTGAACTGTAGCAATTGGAGAAAGAGAGGAAGGTACCTACTAGTCTGTAATAGCTATTATAGGAGTATGATGATGTATTTCAAGAACCAAGAGGACTTCCTCTATGTAGATTCATGTTTGCCACATCCTATTGAAGGCAGAAAGTCAGCTAGTGAATCTTTACATCATATTAACGGTAAGAAGTCAGCTAGTAAATCTCATGCCATATTGACATTTTGTTGAGCAAAAGGATGTAGTTGAAAAGAATGTGAAAAAGATGTTGGATGATGGAATAATACAAAATAGCAAGAGTTGCTTTGCTTCTATAGTAATACTTATAAAGAAGAAGGATGGCACGTGGAAATTTTATGTTAAATATAGGACATTAAATGACATTGCTTTCAAAGACAAGTATCCAATTCTAATGATAAAAGAGTTGTTGTATGAGTTAGGAGGAGTCATGTAGTTTTCTAAGATGGACATGAGATTTGGTTTCTATCAGATCAGAATGAACCTAGATGATATTTATAAGACTACGTACAAGATTCATGAAGGACATTATAAATTCTTGGTGATGCATTTTGGATTGGCTAATGCGCCAACAACTTTCTAGCCTGCGATGATCGATTTGTTCAAGCCGTTCTTGAGAAAGTTTATTTTGATATCCTTTGATGATATTATGATTTACAGCTCTACTTTTGATCAACACTTGGAACACATGAATCTGGTTTTGTCTACTCTAAGAAGTGATAGTTTCTATACAAAGATGTTGAAGTGCACTTTTGCTTCTTTGCCCATAGAACACTTAAGACATATTATTAGTGGTAAAAATATTTTAACTGATACCAAGAAGATTCAAGCTATGTAGGGCTAGCCTATTCCTAAAATTATTTTGTAGCTCAAAAGCTTTCTGGAATTGTATGAATTTTATAGAAGATTTATAAATGTATTATGGGCTCATAAGCAATAATTGAACTATTGAATAAGAGAGTGTTCCACTAGTGAGAGACTGCAACACATGACATTTTATAGCTGAAGAAAGCAATGGTCACAATTCTTATTCTTGCTTTGCTAGATTTCAAGGAGATCTTTGTTGTAGAGTGAGATACTTTTGGTGTTGGAGTTGGAGTTATTCTAATGGAGAAGGGATATCACATCTCTTATTTTAGAAAAGCATTAGGAATAAAATATCAAGGTATGTCTGCTTATGAGTAATAACTACTCGTTGTGGTGATGGGTGTGTTGAAGTAGCATTACTATCTTGTTTGAAGGAAGTTTTAATCAAAATTGATCATAAGAATCTCAACTATTTGTTGAGTCAGAGGTTGTCAACATTTAGTCAGTACTCTTGGCTAGCTAAGCTGATTGATTATAAATATAAGATAGCTTATAAGAAAGGGAGTGAGAATCAAGTTATAGATGTCATATCCAAGTTGTCTAGAAGAGAAGCCTAACTGCAAGTGATGTGGTCCAACTAGGATCAATTATACGTGCAAGAATTACACGATTGCACAAGTAATATCGTGATAAGTAAGATCGTCTCCACAGAGAAAAAGTGAGTGAAAGTTGTTCGTCAAATACCATTTTATGTGCTCCTAGATCTTAAGCTAAGCGAATGGATCGTTGGGTTGATGATCTAATACTATTGCTACCAATAATATCGCAAAATCTCAAGGTTGTCAATCTCAATCTTTTAACGATACTTCTAAACTACAAACTCAATATCACCACGAACCTAAGTTTGTCAGGCCTGGATTCATTAACAATATCAAGTTGAGATAAACGTATGAAAGCTATGATCTAAACCAAGTTGTCATCCTTGATCATCGAATAAGCATTCATTGAATCAAGCATAAATAAGAACTTCAAGGATAGAAATAAACTTAAAAACCAAGCAAAGAAAAGTACCTTGATGAAACCAAATCCAATGTTATTATGGAATTCTTAAGAACAATACAAGAACATGAATTGAAATCTAAAAAATCAAATTCTAGCTTGGAGATTTTCTAGTCTAAACTCTTCATGATCTTCTTCTCTCCCTCCAAGTTGTTCTTCCTGGCTGCCAACTCCCCCTCTTATCCTCTCCCGTGAGTGCTTGCCACCTAAGCAGTAGACCAAGTCAAGTGGGAAGTTTGGTGAGGTATTTCTTTAAGTTCTCTATCGGGGGCCAGCGTACGCTGGGAAGCCAGCGTACGCTGGGGTTGCATTCTGCCCCTTTTTGCCTCTTTCTCTTCTTCTGGCTCAGATGAGGCCAGCGTACGTTGGGGTTAGCTACTGCCCTTTCTTTTTTTCTCGCTTCTCTTCCTCAAGCTAGCCCAGCAAACGCTGGATGGCCAGCGTTCGCTGGCCTTGCATTCTGTCCTTTTCTCTTGTCTTGCCTTTAAGCTTCAACTCGTTGCCCATCTCATCGCATAAGACCACCGATCTTTGCTCCAACTCTTCAAATGCTCCAAAACACCTACAAAACACACAAAAGTAACAGACAGTCTTCTGCTTGACAAAACAAACCAAATTAAACAAAATGTAGACAAGACTCGACTAGACATTTCCTAAAACATGACGAAAACTTAACAAACTAAGACTAAATGAATGCATGTTATTCACATGCATCACACCCCCACACTTACTTCTTTGTTTGTCCTCAAGCAAAGTGCATCAGAAAACCAACAAGTGGTGCTATCAGAGTTCAAACATTCATCACATGATCATCCCCACAATCACACACATCACACCATTGAGCAATATAAATGCAAAATCCATGGGCAATTAAACCCTCAATCATTTAACCAAGTTTTCACACCTAGTGTTCTGGACTAGAGAGCTAACCACTCGTAGGATAGGATTGATTTAAACTCACAAGTGTATGGTGGTCAACTATCCTACTCTCGTGTGTACATTCAAGGTCTAAAAATGTTAAACTTCATACTAAAGCAAACTCGAAACAAAGTAGATCATGCCATAAAAGGGACTTTTATTGGGTTGTAATGGGGCTAAAGGTAAAGGTGGGAAGATAAAAGTATAGAAGTGATGGCTAAACTACCTAATCCGAGGGTTACATAGAAAGCTAACTCTCGACTATACTAAATATCTCACCTTATTATGCATATACACTCAACCCCAAATTACCCACATCCTAAAGAACCAAAAATGGCGGGATAAGTTGCTTACTTTTTACTTGTGCCTTTTTCTTTCCAACTTTCCACTTTTTCCTTTGATTTCTTCTTTTCACTTTTCTCACTTTCCTCAAGAGAATTTCTTTTCTTTTTCTTTCTTTCTTTTCTTTTCTTTCTTTTTCTTGTTTCTCTTGTTTTTCTTTTCTATCCCAATTTTGCATAGCTACTTAGCAACTTATCCTGACTTTTGGTCATTAGCTTCAATTCTACCCGTTTTCATCCCAAAGTATGTACAAGAAATCCCCCCAAGCTATACTAGTAGATGAACCCTTACAAAATATTCCCCAATGATAACCTAATCCATCAGACTAAGCAGTTAACGGTAGGTGGGGTGATGAGAGTCGGCTCATAATATAGGTTCCAACTATTAATTCAATAAATAAGCTTAGGCTCAACGGGGTTATGCAATGGGTAATAGCGGATTTTTGGCTCTAAGGCTCTAGGCTTTATCAAGATGGCCCTCGGCACTCTCTACCTCATTGAGTAATGCAAGGTAATCTTCTAACACTCTCATTGCTCAAACAATGTACACATCTCATGAATAAAATAAGAACAGGTTGTCCTCGCCATCGGCTCAAAAATCTCACAAGGTCTCTCGTTAATTCTCTAGTCTAGTCTACCAGGTATAATGACTAGGCTAAATGAACGAGGATATAATTGCATATGTCTTAAAATTTACATTGCTCAAGCGTGTTGAATGCATGATATGGAGTTTTTCCTATGACAAAAAGTTCAAAATTTCTGAAAATTTTTCATCATATGCAACAGACTCTAACACACTTCAATCAAAAACACAAAACACACACAAAACAGACTTGATCACATGCATAAAGCAAAATAACAAATAAAGTAAAAAGAGAGACAGGCATAATAAGATCAACACAGCAAGATCAACACAAATAACGCAACATAAATACACACACAAAACACCCCCACACTTAAAAGACACATTGTCCTCAATGTGGTGATAAATATGCAAAACAGAAAACGAAAATAATAAAACAAAGACAATAAGACAATACAAAATAAAAACTAAACGAAATAAGGAGAAGAAGAAGCTTGTGATCATTGTTCCGGAGGTGGTTGGAGGTGGTTCTGGAGCCATTTCCATTGAGCGCGGTTGTAGGCCTGGTCCTCCTAATATGTTTGCCAGCAAGTTGCCTGGTCCTCTGCATTGTTCTGCACTTTGACCTCAAGATCAATGATTCTCTGTGCGAGGTTGTTGATGTCGGCTTGTAGCTCCAGAACTTGGACATTCTCCTCTGCTTGGATGTAGTTCGTGATACCTGGACATTCTGCATATGGTATGACCGCATAGCTTAAAGTGTCGCACCAAATGTTTCTGGTCTTTGACATCAGGTGCCACTTCGCTAGCTGGTCCCGATCAATGCTTGATGGCCTTAGGACGCTGGCTGGAACTAGTGGATCTTTGGGTGAGGTCAACTGGTTGCAAGCTTTGGCCCGACTCCATCGTACCTTGTTGACGCTTAACGGTTGGAGTCTTGCCCATTATGTAAGTTGGTAGGCAACAGCTGTGATTTTTGGATTGGTGTGAAGGCCTCGGCAAGGAGAACAAAGCCCAGTCTTCGAATCTTGATTTCGTTGCCGGATGAAGTCGGAATCTGTAAAACAAATTCAGATTAGGGTAGGGTCTTTTCTTTGGAGGGCGTTGGAAGGATTTGAATGAGTTTGAATGAGGGGAAAAATGAGGAAGAGGGGGGAAGAGTTAGGATTTTAGTTCTGTTTTCCCGAAGGCTAGCGTACGCTGGTAAGCTAGCGTACGCTGGTAAGCTAGCGTACGCTAAGGTTCTATTCTGCCATTTTCGTGCACTTTCCCGAACATGGCCAGCGTACGCTGGGAAGCCAGCATACGCTGGGGTCATCTTCTATCCCCTTCTTGTTTTTGCTCCTGAACAAGCTATTGATCTACAAAACTAACATAAATGACATATTTTTCGAGAGTAACCATATATACATTCCCCTAGAAACCCACAAACTCGGGGAAACTCGGATGAGTGACTCGAAAATTCCAAATGAAATTGAGGTAAAGAAAGAATTGTAGTCCTAATTTAACGTCGTTAGCTTGACGGTAGTAATGTCTTATTGAGATGCATCACCAAGATCAACATGGGATTCTAATTTGTCAAAATGATCACCAAGATAGACTTTCAAACATTGTCCATTGACCTTGAACTCGGTCTTGGTATTATCATCATGAATTTGGATAGCACCATGCGGAGAAACTTCAACAACCGTGTATGGACCAGTCCACCAGGATTTAAGCTTTCCTGGAAAAAACTTGAGTCATGAATTATATAATAATACCTGTTGACCAATAGAAAACTCTCAGCGGAGAATCTTCTTATCATGCAACCTCTTCGTTCGTTCCTTGTAGTGCCGTGCATTATCATAAGCATTTAGGCAAAATTCCTCTATGGCTTCAAGTTACAACATTCTCTTCTTGCCAGCATTCTCAAGATTTAGATTTATCCGACGGAGAGCCCAATAAGCCTTGTGTTCCAGCTCGACTGGAAGGTGGCATGCCTTCCCATAAATCAGTTGGTAAGGAGACATACCTATCGGGGTCTTATAAGCAGTTCTGTAAGCCCATAATGCATCGTCTAGCTTGCTGGACCAATCCTTCTATGATGGGTTGACAGTAGCCTCTAAAATTCTCTTGATTTCTCGATTAGAGACTTCAACTTGTCCACTGGTCTGGGTGTGGTAAGCTATAGCTATCTTATGTGTGACCCCATATCTTGCTAGTGCATTTTCTAGTAGGTTGTTTCGAAAGTGTTTGCCACCATCGCTGATAAGGATTCTTGGGGTGCCAAACCGACTAAAAATATTTTTCTGAAGGAACTTAATCACTACCTTAGCATCATTGGTTGGAAGTGCAATAGCTTCTACCCATTTGGAGACATAGTCCACTACAAGAAGAATGTAAAGATTTCGGTTAGACAAAACAAATGGACCCATGAAATCTATACCCCATACGTCAAATATCTCGACTTCCATGGCATCTCGTGACGACAGGAAATGTTGTCCATCCGTTGGCAGCAATCACATTTGCGTACAAACTCGGCAGTATCCTTAAAGAGCGCAGGCCAATAAAAACCACTTTGTAATACTTTGGCTGCTGTGCGTTCTCCTGCAAAGTGACCACCATAAAGAGAGTCATGACGGTGGTGTAGAATGAGCTCTTGCTCTTCTTGCGGTACACATCTCCTTAGTACTTGATCCTTTCCTTGCTTGAACATGTATGGTTCATCCCACATATAGTACCTGACATCACGCAAAAACCTTTTCTTCTTGTCGGAAGAAATGTTAGGAGGCATGATGTTGCTTACAAGGTAATTCACATAGTTAGCATACCATGGAATAGAAATGACATCTAAGGGATAGAACTGCTCATTCGAAAAAGATTCATTGATAGGAAAGGAGAATGTTATCGATATGTGTTCTAGGCGTGATAGGTGATCGACCACTGGGTTGTCTGCACCCTTTCAGTCTCAAATTTCTATATCAAATTCTTGGAGAAGGAGGATCCATCTAATAAGTCTTGGCTTAGCATCCTTCTTGTTAAATAGGAAATGAATAGTAGCATGGTCAGTGTACACCGTCACCTTGCTACTGAGTAAATAAGCTCGGAATTTGTCGAGAGCAAATATCACAGCAAGAAATTTCTTCTCTGTAGTTGCATAGTTAATCTGAGCATCGTCTAAAGTGCGACTTGCATAGTAAATGGCATGGAATCCTGTAGTCTTTTTTTGACCAAGCACTGCCCCAACAGCATAATCACTTGCATCACACATAATTTCAAACGGGAGCTTCCAATCTGGAGATATGATCACTGGTGCCGACACAAGTGCCTTCTTTAGCCTGGTGAAGGCTTCTTGGCATGCTTTGTCTAACATGAACGGAGCTTCCTTCTCAAGCAACCTACAAAGAGGCTTAGTTATCTTTGAGAAATCTTTAATGAAACATCGATAAAACCCGGCATGTCCTAGAAAACTCCGTATTCCTTTGACATTCAACGGAGGTGGTAGTTTGTCTATGACCTCCAATTTGACCTTGTCAACCTTTAGTCCATTGCTTGATATCTTGTGACCAAGTACCACGCCTTCTGTCACCATGAAATGACACTTTTCCCAGTTAAGCACCAAGTTAGTCTCTTTGCATCATTCAAGCGCCTTACCCAAGTGTGATAAACATTCTTGGTATGAATCTCCGAATACTGAGAAGTCATCCATAAATATCTCGATCTGTCGCTTCACCATATCCGAGAAAATAGCCATCATGCAACGCTGAACAGTTGCAGGTGCATTACATAATCCAAATGGCATTCGACGAAAAGCAAATGTACCGTAAGGGCAAGTAAAGATTGTCTTCTCCTGATCCTCTGGTGCAATGGCAATCTGGAGATATCCTGAGTAACCATCCAAGAAGCAATAAAAGGTGTGTCCTGCCAACCTGTCCAACATCTGGTCAATGAATGATAGTGGAAAATGATCCTTCCGAGTTGCCTTGTTGAGCTTACGGAAGTCAATGCAAACTCTGTGGCTACTACCATCCTTGTCGGTATGAGCTCGTTATTGGCATTAGAAATGACAGTGATGCCTCCTTTCTTCAGTACACATTGCATTGGACTCACCCACTTCGAGTCTAAAATGGGGTAAATGATATCGGCGTCAAGCCACTTGATAACCTCTTTCCTCACTACCTCCTTAAGATTCGGATTGAGTCTTTGTTGTGCTTCCACTGATGGACTGAAATCATCCTCTAAAATAATTTTATGCTGACAAAGCGAAGGACTAATCCCTTTTATATCTCCAAGTGTCCATCCAATAGCTTCTTTGTGCTTGCCTACCAACTTGAGAAGTTGCTCTTCTTGATCTTGATCCAATGAAGTAGAGATGATTATTGGCAACTTTTGATCTTCGTCTAATTAAGCATACTTGAGATGTGCTAGAAGTGACTTGAGCTCCAATTCTGGTGGTACAACGGTAGACGACTGTAGCTTAGGCCTTGGTGTGTCATCTAACTCCAGCGATTCTGTCGTGCATGCCCATGCCACCATTTCTCTAGAATCTTCGATGTTGTAAACATCTTCCCACATAATTTCTTGTACTTGCTCTTCTTCCTTCACAGATACAATCTCATCCACAACATCAATCCGGTAGCAATCATCCTCCGCAGATGGGTACTTGGCTACTTCAAATACATTGAACATAACCTCATCATCACAAACCTTAAACCGGAGCTCACCTTTCTCCACATCAATACTTGTCTTTCCGGTGGCCAAGAATGGATGACCAAGGAGAAGTGGCATGTCTCGATCTTCCTCCATCTCCATGACAATGAAGTCGACTGGGAAGATTAAAGTGTCAACTTTGACTAGCACATTCTCTATAATCCCCTTTGGTCTTATTACTAATTGATTGGCAAGTTGTAAGACTATCAAAGTGGACTTCATTTCTCCCAACCCAAGCCTTCGGAATATTGAGAAAGGTATGATGTTGATGCTGGAACCAATATCAATCAATGCCTTTATGAATGTTTGATCTCTGATGGTATATGGAATAGTGAAACTTTCGGGGTCCTTCATCTTCTGAGGTAACTCGTGGCTTAAAATAGCGCTACACCCCCTCATCAATGGAATGACTTCCAAATCATCTATGCTCCACTTCTTTGAAATAAATTCCTTTATCCACTTCCAGTATGTTAGCATTTGTTCAAAGGCGTCAAGGAGCGGTATGTTTATATGAAGATTCTTGAAAAGCTCCAAAAACTTGTGATAGCTCGAGTGCATGACTTGCTTATTCAACCTTTGAGGAAATGGTGGTGGAGGGTACTTTCTTTCCTCCTTCCTCTCGGGCTGCCTTCTTTCCTCTTTTCCTTCAGATTGCACTCCCAGCGTATGCTGGGTAGCCAGCATACACTGGCCTTGGCTACTACCTAATTGGCCTTCTTTCTCGGATAAGCCCAGTGAATGCTGGTTGGCCAGTGTACACTGGGGTTCAATTCTGTACCCTTCTTTTTCAGGTGTTGGCTTGAGCTTGACTGCTTCGTCCAATGTCTTATCTTCTTCTCCCATAAGTGTCTTCCTTAGTGGAGAGTTTACTCGAGTCTTCACTGTATTCTTCTCCAAGTCAAGGCCACTTCTAGTTGTAATGGCCTTGCAATGTTCTTATTTGGTGGGAGGAGCTTCGGTGTTGCTCGGTAGAGTACCGGGTGGTCTTGTGTTGAGTTGTATTGCCAGCTGGCTGATTTGTACTTCAAGATTTCGAATGGTTGCTTCATAGCTCAACACTTGCTTGCGTAATTCATCCTCACCTCGACGATCTTGTGGTGGTAGTCCTTGCTGCTGCCACCTTGATTGATATGGTTGAAATTGCTGAGGTGGAGGACCTTGTACATTCCCACCTCCGTAAGGTGGTCTTGGATGTTGAGGTGCCTGTTGACCTGCATTATTTTTCCACGAAAAATTTGGGTGGTTTCTCCAACTTGGATTATACATACTAAAATACGGATCATTATTCCTATTAGTATTTCCCACAAAATTTATAGGTTCAGCAATCAATGAACAACTATCCGTGTTATGTGGTCCAGTGCAAATTTTGCATACCTGAGATGATGATGTTGCTTATAGCGACATCGATCCCTTAACTAGTTGCATATGTGTTGCTACCTGTGCTTTCAAAGCAGCTACTTCATCATTGTCTTGAACACTAGCAACTCTCTTTCTCTTGGTTCGTTCTCCCCAATCATGGTTGTTGGTAGCCATGGCTTCAATGATTTGAAAACCATCAGCTTTTGACTTGTCTATCAAGTTTCCTCCAGCTGCCGCATCTAGGTTAACTCGAATAAGTGGCTCACATCCAGTGTAAAATGTTTGGATGAGCATCCATTCAGGTATCTGATAGTGTGGGCACTCGCGAAGTATTCTCTTGAAGCGATGCCAAGCCTTGTGCAACGATTCACCACCTAGCTGCTTAAATTGAGAAATCTTATTACGAAGTTGGGTGGTTTTACCTAGAGGATAATGCTTTTCCAAGAACTTGTCGGCAAGCTCATCCCATGTTGTGAAGGTACCGGCTGGAAATGCATCTACCCATTCCCTAGCATCATCTTTCAAGCTATACTTAAACAGTTGAAACTTAATAGCTTCCGGTGAGACACCATTGTATTTCACTATCGAACAATGATCCTCGAACTTCTGGATGTGCCTTGCTGGATTTTCTGAGGGATAACCTCTGAATTGGTCTTGTTGTACCATATTAATGAGGTTGCTCTTGATCTCAAAGTTGTTCGCCTCTACAGTAGGATACTCTATACTTGACCGAAGATCGGCAAGTCTTGGATGTAACTTGTGTCTCATGGCGGCAGGAACATTCACTACTTGTCGATCTGCCATCTCTTCTACAAGTAAGTTTCTCCTCCTGATTTGTCGAATAGTTCGTTCAATCTCTGAATCTTGCTCAAGAAGAGGTTGGTTTTCACGACGAGTATTTGGCATTCACCTCCTGGAATTGTATGATACTATAACACTCAACAGAGAGGATCAAATGCAAAGAGTAGCAATAAAAATGTAATAAAGTTTAGTCTCAAAATCAAGAACACTAGTTCCAATATTAACGATAATAACTTCAAACTCCTATTCCCCGGCAATGGCGCCAAAAACTTGATGCGGTCCAACTAGGATCAATTATACAAGCAAGAATTACACGATCGCACAAGTAATATCATGATAAGTAAGATCGTCTCTACAGGGAAAAAGCGAGTGAAAGTTGTTCGTCAAGTACCAGTTTATGTGCTCCTAGATCTTAAGCTAAGCGAACGGATCGTTGGGTTGATGATCTAACACTATTGCTACCAATAATATCGCAAAATCTCAAGGTTATCAATCTCAATCTTTTAACGATACTTCTAAACTACAAACTCAATATCACCACGAACTTAAGTTTGTCAGGCCTGGATTCATTGACAATATCAAGTCGAGATAAGCGTATGAAAGCTATGATCTAAACCAAGTTGTCATCCTTGATCATCGAATAAGCATTCATTGAATCGAGCATAAATAAGAACTTCAAGGATAGAAATAAACTTAAAAACCAAGCAAAGGAAAGTACCTTGATGGAACCATACAAGAACATGAATTGAAATCTAAAAAATCAAGTTCTAGCTTGGAGGTTTTTTAGTCTAAACTCTTCATGATCTTCTTCTCTCCCTCCAAGTTGTTCTTCCTAGCTGCCAACTCCCCCTCTTGTCCTCTCCTGTGAGTGCTTGCCACCCAAGCAATAGACTAAGTCAAGTGGGAAGTTTGGTGAGGTATTTCATTAAGTTCTCTGTCGGGGGCCAGCGTACGCTGGGAAGCCAGTGTACGCTGGGGTTGCATTCTGCCCCTTTTTGCCTCTTTCTCTTCTTCTGGCTCGGATGAGGCCAGCGTACGCTGGGAAGCCAGCGTACGCTGGGGTTAGCTACTGCCCTTTCTTCTCTTTCTCGCTTCTCCTCCTCAAGCTAGCCCAGCGAACGCTGGGTGGCCAGCGTTCGCTGGCCTTGCATTCTATCCTTTTCTCTTGTCTTGCCTTCAAGCTTCTACTCGTTTCCCAACTCATCGCATATGACCACCGATCTTTGCTCCAACTCCTCGAATGCTATGAAACACCTACAAAACACATAAAAGTAACAGACAATCTTCTGCTTGACAAAACAAACCAAATGAAACAAAATGTAGACAAGGCTCGACTAGACATTTCCTAAAACATGACGAAATTTTAACAAACTAAGACTAAATGAATGCATGTTATTCACATGCATCAGCAAGCAATTACTTATGTGGGAGTAGAGGATTTGACATATAAGATTCAACTGAGCTATTTATAGGATGCAATGCAAAGCTCAAAGAAGTTGTAAAAAATGGTAGAATATGAAAGATTAAACTAGAGAATTTGATGTTATTAGATGGAGGTTATTAAGGAAGGAAAGGATTATAGTAGAAAATAATCCCAAATTGAAGGAGAAGTTGATCAGATTTTACCACTCCACACCCCATGATAGTCATTCTGGCATGATAGCTACTTCACAAAGGATCAAAGTTGTCTTTTATTGGAAGAAAACATAAAAGGACATCAAGAACATCATCCAAACTTATGAAACTTGCTTGAGGTGCAAGTACAATTCAGTAGCAAGTCCTAGATTGCTACAACCAATCCATATTTCTGATAGAACTTTGCAAGTTATCTCCATTGATTTTATTGAAGGGTTACCTAAATCTATAGGGATGTCTAATATTCAGGTGATAGTTGATAAGCTCACCAAATATTCACATATCATTCCCTTGTCTCATCCTTTCACTATAACTGTTGTAGTATAGAAGTTTATGTCTAATGTTTACAAGTTGTGTGGTCTTCCAGAGTCAATTATCAGTGAACGTGATGTTATTTTCTTGAGTCAATTATGGCAGTACCTCTTTAAATATCAAGGTGTTGAGCTCAAGTTTTCCATAGCTTACCATATGTAAACTCATGGCCAAAATGAGGTGGTCAACAGTTGTTTGAAGATCTACCTTCATTGTATGATACATGAGAAGCTCAGTGATTAGAGCAATTGGCTAGTCCTTGCTGAATAGTGGTATAATACAACATACCATATGACGATAAAGACTAGTCCATTCAAAACTCTATACGAGAATCTTTCTATTTTATAATTACCTTATTTGAAGGTGATTCTTAGTTGACAAGTGTCTTGCTCCTCGAAAAGAGAACCCGAGGTTGAAGAATCACCACTTATGTAGAGCTTAGGAGAGGATGGTGACTCAAGAAAATAGAAAGAATTCGGATAGGGAGTTCAAGGTGAGGCACATGGTCTATCTAAAGCTCTAATCATATCATCAACATTTAGTGTAGGGACACAACTACCATAAGCTACTTCTTAAGTACTATGGCTCATACAAGGTGGTTGACATGAAAGGGAAAGTCGCGTACACCCTGGAACTACCTCCTTCATCCCAAATACATCCAACATTCCATATCTCATAGCTCAAAGCTAGTGTTGGCTTAGCACCAAGGTCAGTGGAACCATTCTAGCTAACCTCATTCCAATTAAAGAGCCATAAACTATTTTAGATCGCAGGATGGTTAAGCAATATAACAAAGCTTTTACACAAGTCCTAGTCTACTAGTTAGGAGCAAAAATCAAAAAGATTCATGGAATACTATGATCATATGAAGAAATATTTTCCTACTAGCTCCTTGTGGATAAGAAATTTAAGCGTGGAGAATTGTTGTATGGGGATTTCGATTGACATAAAGGAAACACATTTTAAGCCAAGACGGACAGATTTGCAAAAGAAATCGAAGAGTGGAAGCTTATCAAGAGTGAAATCGGGAAACCTATCAAAGTAGAAGCTAGGGTTCAAAGGTTAGAATTGAAGTTTTTTTCAACGGCCTTCGTTATTATTGTAACAGCTTTCTAACAAGGTGCGAGTGTGGCCTAATCTCACTAGCTGGAAGCATAATGGAACTTATGACATGGACAAGTATTTTGCAAGCTCGAGGATTCCAATTTGGGCCGCATGGGCCTCGTACCTTTTTTATTAAAATTAAAGGGGTTGAGACAAAAATTTTATTTTCTCGCCCCGTTTGGTTCTG
Source organism: Hypericum perforatum (assembly GCA_012979155.1). Taxonomy (NCBI): domain Eukaryota; kingdom Viridiplantae; phylum Streptophyta; class Magnoliopsida; order Malpighiales; family Hypericaceae; genus Hypericum; species Hypericum perforatum. The sequence continues at coordinate 192,459 of SOPF01028459.1, forward strand.
TTGGTTTATTTTTATTTAGTCACGATACTTTTATGTCTGTATGCACTTAAGAACAAATTCTGTAGCTGACTCGGATTTGCTGTGTAATTCGAGGGCAATATCCACCTAAAGATTGCTGCTTGTCCTAGGATTGTTAATCTTACTATATATATAAATGAGAAAGAAAAAACAAGGCACATTCTAGCCATCCAAAAAGTTGATATGACCTTTTTCTCTTTTCCTACGAAAAAAGTGAAAAATGACTTGGTGTCCAAGAACAAATTCTACAAGATATTTTTAAGCAAGGATCTCTTCAAACCTTCTTATGGATAATTTAACGTTGCATCAATGTCCTCTAACGAGTCAAGTTCCAACTAGGGATGGCGATGGGTAAAACAGAATAGGATAAGGTATTGCTAGAATCTTTATCTATACTCTAATTTGAAAAATTGGACTCATACTTTATTTGGACCTTCAAAAATTTTCATTACTAAACTCATGCATTTCCTTTTAGAGTTTGGAGTTTCTATTAAGTTTGATAGGATTTGACCCATGAATTAAATTTAATAGATTTTTTAACATAAAATTTTAAATCTGTTAATTTTATACGGTGTAACTCATGAATTATATGCACTAATTTTTTTAATATAAATTTTATTTGTATATATAAAACTTAACTAAAATTATATAAAAATATGAAAATTTATCATGAGATATCTAGTATATCAATAAAAAAAATGAAAAATAATAATTTTATGAAACATATTTTAGAATATTTAAGAAATATATCTAATTGACTAGTAAAAAATAATATAAAAAGTTTTATTAAGATCTAATGAAGAAATTAAGATAAGATAAATTATGACAACATAGTAAAAGTAAGATAAAATTCATACGATTCATAATCTACTTTAGACTCCACATTCAAATAGGAATTTATACCTATGTCTTGCTCAATTCCGAGTCAAAATCAACAAATAATTGATTGACGACATAATCCATCCCTAAACCAGCGAGCCTTCCAAACCATGTACCTCATCGATCGAGACCCACTTTGGTGTGAACACCCGGACACCTAGCACTACCATCTATTATGTCTTCATCTTTGACAAGTTGGATGTGGACCGCATTGACATCGTCGACCTCACTGTTCAAGGACGAGATAGGGAAGATCTTGCCGACTGTTACCGACGGGATGACGATAAAACCCTAGCCAAGGTGCCGTCTAGGCTTCCGTCATTGGGCAAGTCCTAATCAACGACTAGGTCACCCACTTAAGCAACCTCTTCACACGACCCCTTCTCCTCTTGAATTGAAATTGCCTGAGTTCTTAATTAAAATAACGATGTATTGCTTGATGGTGAAGTATGGTTTGCTGGGTGTGGGTGAGGGAAGACGATTGGTTTGCTTGGATGGGGACGAGGGTATGCAATGGAGATGATAGTTTGGTTTTCTGAATATTTTATTTTTAATTACGATCTCATAAGCTAAAATGTTGACATGGAGAACCACGCAGACAATAAAAATCTGATGTTTTATCTCTCTTTTAAACAACAAAGTCGTTATTTATTAATTTGTGATACTCATGGTAGTAAATTGAATTTTTTCCTATTCTTTATTACTTTTTTGGTGGGTCTGTTTTTTTCGTCTGCTTCTCAAAGGAAGTGGTCAAGTGGATATCACGCACTTCACCTTTGCTTCCTGTTCTTTTTATTTGTCTTTTGTCTTGTTAACTTTCGAACGCGTACAAATAATTAAAAAAATTTGAGTTCAAAGTGTTCGATTATCTATTTACCATTAATCTAAAATATGTTCATGCAATAAATATCAGGATTCAATATGATTTAGAAATAACGAAAATAAAGGTACATGACATACTCGTCTCTTTCGAAGGTCGTACGCGACCCTCCAATGAAAACAACTAGACATGACTTATCCATCAAATTCTGATTGCGAATCCGCATGTTTTTGAGCATCGGAGGAGATGCACCAAATTTCACAATTTTGCTTCCATTTCATAAAGTAAAATAATAAAGCCCACGGAGTTGGAGCTATGACGCTAGACATGACAATGATTCTCATTATACCCAAATATGCAAAAAACTAGTAAGTCTAAAATTTAAGATTTGACCGACTTTTTAAAAATAGGGCAAATTACTCTTCGATCACAATTTTTTAACAAAACATTTAGTAAGGAGCTTTTAGTAGATACCTCTATTTATATAAAAATAAAGGACAAAAATAAGAGTTTAAAAATTATAAAATCCATATTAAATATTTCCTCAAACAACAAAATCCCAAAAAATATCGCGTTGTCATGTAATTTGGGTACGGTCCGATTCAAGTTGGGGATTAGAATGTTCTGGTCCATAGTGAAAGGTCCACCGTCCACGTAAAATGTAATTGGATATGGGCCGACTCAGCAATTGGTCGAAAACCTAAGTAAATTTAGATACTAAAACAAAACAGGTTAAAAAATTATTTTTTTGAAAGTGTAAACAAATTTAGCATAACCGAAATCTTTCTTTTTTGCATAGATTTTACATACCTAGTAGTTAACAACAGTCTTTCATTTAGGAAATTAATGTTGTAGACCTATTGGCTCTTTTCTTTTGTTTGAAAGGATGTCTCCCCATTTTGATTGAAATATCTTGAGTTTGGAAATTACAAAATATTCATAGAAATGTCAAAATTCTCTAAATCATGGGAGTCGTAGAGGAAATAGAAATATCGACACCCACCAAGCCCTTCGAAGCGCAAATGGGCCTGGGAACTTGCAAAATCATTCAAGATTGCGACTTTTCCACCAACAAAAGAAACCGCAAAAACAACATGCCATTCACGCAACGTCCAAACCCTAAACCCTAAATTAGTGATAATAAGGCCAACTACGCCGACTAAATACATAGAACTTAAAACTCGTCGGCCGGAAAGGGACCACATAGATCAACCAAAAACCCATTGTTACTAGTAATATCGTCCACCAAGTGAAGGTCAAAGAATTTACCCATCTCAATATCGTCATCAAGTAAAGGCCCTGGAAACCAGTCACACTCCCCTACTTCAGGCCACTCAATGACTACCGGCTCGTATACCCCTCCGTCGACGAAGATTTCTTTCCCTCTCGTGATCCGTCTGGCGCCTGTCTCGACCGGATGCGAACGTGAAGCGAGCCCTAGAACTATCTCGCCTCCCACATTGGCTTTCCGGCCGTCCGCGGAGGGTTCCCGGAATCGGACGCTCCTCCTCCTTTTGGATGTGGGTACGAGGCTCTTTCTTTGGTTTCTTGTCTTTCTGTTGCTGATGGATATTTTTGCTTCGGCTGGTAAACCTAAAACTACTTTGCCCATATTGAAATGAGAGGCTACTGGGGTTAATGGTAATAAGTGCTCATTACATTGTAAAATTGCTTCTTAAAAAGTCGGTGACATCTAATTTGTTTCTTTACTTGGGGGTCAAGTTTGTGAACAATGGGCTGATGCCAGAAAGGCTCAAGCCCAAATTCGTAGCTTTTAAACCAAGTTGAAACTAACCGTGTAAATCAACAAGTATTTAGAATTAATTGTAAGTTAAAATAAATCTAAATTTGGAAAATTTGGAAACACAATATTGTAAAATATATCTCTAATTTTGCTTTATTCTTCTTTACATCTTTTGTAGTTTAGATCTATGAAATAAGTAAAATTATTGGTTATGACTACTGCTAATCGAGTTCGTCCTTACTCCTTACAATACACGCTTAAGTATAAAAATGGAAACGGTAATCTTATATACTAGAATTCTAGAAATTTATTATGGTCTATTCCTTTTCTACTCGATGGAAAAAGGGCTTCATGTTAAGAGTATATGGGCTTTAAGATATTATACAAGCCCGGCGCAACTACTAGAAAATTAAAAAACCGCTAATTTGTTTTGTTGGATGAGCGACATATATGAAAACGATACGTCATAACTCATAAGAGAGTGACCCAATTCTTGTGGAAAATAATGGCAAAGTTCTCGTCTCCAAAATCTGGTGTTGAATTTTTCAAGATTTGATTTTGATACTTTAAATTAATTCACATAGTTATATATTAATTGATCTAACCATTTAGTTTTACTAATTCTCAATAATAAATATCAAGAGAAGGAAATCGTTCCAATAAATGTAAGATGACGTGAAAAAACAGGGCCACCATAAGTTCTTTGCTTTGTGTCTAGATTGTCGGGAATATGCAGTTTTAACGGTTTAGTAAGTTTCTTTTTCCGGTTAGTTTTTCCACGAATTTCAAAACGAAGCATATAGTTACAATTTCATATTCGCCATACTAGAAAATTCTACACTTATACCAAATAAAATCTCAACCTATTCGAAAAATGACGTGAGAAATTAGTATACAGGCGAATAAGAAGGATGAGCAAAGTGGCAACTCGAAGATATGCATATGGGCGAGACCCATTTGACAAGAAGCGGACCCATCTTTTGGGCCATGTAGTGTCAAGTCGCTATTATTGCTCTACCCTATATATATATATATATATATATATATAGGGTAATAATATGCACACAGTCGTGTCATTCCCGTGTCACTGTTACAATATGCCACGCTAGATTCTCACATCATTGTTACAACATGATATGTCAGATTCCCGTGCCATTAAGTTCAGCTTTTCACCACAATCACGTCATTCCATAGTATTTAGTCATTGTTTGATGTCAACCTTCCTTATTTCTTAATACAACTAATTGCGTTAAACCTGATTATAATTTTAAATAAATAATAAAATATTAAAATTAATTCCAAACTAACAAAAATAATAATTTTACGAAATATAACATTATATTAAACTAAGAGCATATAAAATGATAAATTGAAAAAATATAATAAAATTAAAAAATAGTAAATTAACTAAAAAGTGAACCATCCAATTTTTATACAATTCTAAAGGGAAAAATGCTTAATTTCTTACTTATATGAGGATAAGTCTCTCCCTCGAGCAAACAAAATTTGCAACACAGTTGTATTCGCCTAGTATATTTTTGCCATCTTTATTTTATCAATTAGCCTATTTTGTTTTCCTCCTATAGTTGTAAGCTTCTAATAACCGTTGTGCAACAATTGCCATTTTTTTCACATAGATTTGCACTGTTTGTAACTCTGTAGAGAATGCATCAGCATTTTTAACGGTTTTTTCCTTTCTTTTTTATGTTCTCTATTTTTTACAACATCTCTGGTCAATTCGACACAACATTGTTGACCATTCACTCATTAGAGTAGGGAGGTTGGCAAGAACTAAGTAATCCCCTCCTTAGTGGTTCATGTTTTTTTTAGGGAAAATTACTAATTAGGCTAAGGCCTCTGTACTTTGGGGATTCAACCATTTTAGTCCCTACTGTTTTAAAACTACTCTTTTAGTCTCTACTATGCAAAATAACAAAGACGTTTAGTCCTTAGCGGGTCAACTACTGATGTCATCAGTCAACATAATTTTTTTAAAACCATTATACCCTTCTTTTAAACCTAATCTGACCTGATTCAACCCGATCCGACCTAACCGACCAAACTCAAACCCTGAACCCATCCACCGATCTTCTCACAGTACTTGTACTCCACCGAACCCAACCCTCCGAGTTCTTCTTCACTCCCACAAACTTCCTCCAAAGGATTAAGACGACAAGCGCGATGAGAGAATCCACTCCGCCGGAGTGCAAGACGGGGCTGTAGTTGGTCAAAATGATAGCGTAGTAGGTGACACCAACAATGTCGAGGACCCATACGATTATTATCGGGCCCAACCCGTGAAGGGTCGTACATAACTTGAACACGTTACAGGCCATCATCGTTGCAGATCTATGCATAGAACCTCTGCCCTCCCACCCCCACGATATATTATAAACTTTTTTTTTCCTCCAATTTTAGCTTCCGTCGAGCTAAATATGGTAACTTAATGGCAAGGATTAATTTGAATTAGGTGGTTTAAGGATAAAGGTTAAATTAGTTGAAAAAATGGGAAGAGAAGAAAGGGAGGGATTTTGGTGTAGGGTGGAATTTGGGGTTTATGTGAACTAAGGGATTCCATCCAAATCAAGTCAAAACTTGGAATCCTTCTTTCCGAGATGCAAGGATGAGAAATAACTTCAACGCAAAATATTTTTCTTGGCGAGCACATCATCGATTCCATCTAAAATAGAAAAAAGGTCAATCCTTTACCGAAAAAGTGAGAATCTTGATGAGAGATTGGTTTGAGTTTGGTTGGGTCGGTTGGGTTAGGTCGAGTACAAGATTGGTTGGGTTCAGGGTTTGAGTTTGGTTGGGTCGGTTGAGTCGAGTCGAATTAGGTTGGGTTAAGTTTAAAAGAAGGGTATAATGGTCTTAAAAAAAATTATGTTGACTGATGACATCAGCGATTGACCCGCTAGGGACTAAACATCTATGTTATTTTGCATAATAGGGACTGAAAGAGTAATTTTAAAGCATTGGGGACTAAAACGGTTGAATCACCAAAGTACAGAGGCTTTAGCCTAATTTTTCCTTTTTTTATAACTTCCACCATTCTCTATATCTTGTAATTCATTTAAAGGGATAATGTTGGCTCTATATATTCTACAGTTCTATTTGGGATGTTTGTGTATGCCTTTTGTAAATACATACAAGTTAGTAATTTTTTTGAGCGTACAACGATATATTTTATGCGCTTTAACCAAAATATTCGAATCGACGTATCATTTTGCTTTCCCAGAGATGCATAGTTGTATGTCTCAATCCAGTCTTCGCACACTTAAGGAGTCATTTATGACAACTCTTCATCTAGTCCATGTTTCTTGGGGTAAGGTCAATGGGATTTTTTATTCAGCTTTGGAAGTATGATTTTTTTATTCGAGTTCAAAGTCCATGCTCCTTCTATTATTGCTGATTATTTCATCTTCACTACTTTGTATATAAAAAGATATTAGAAGAATATCTTTTTTATACTCCATATTTTAGAAGTTTAATTTTATTTCGTAGTGGATTAAGAATCGAATGGTGAATAGGTTACAGTGAATTTTGGAATCTTGGTAGTTTTCGTGGTGTCGAAAAATTTGGTAGTTATCTAAGTTGGTTACGAAAAAAGTTAGAGAAATATATTGGTGAGTATTGTGGGTTTTGGATTAAATTTAGTTAGTTTTAGAAGAAATTAGGTTGTGATATTGGTGTGTCTTGAAGATAATTTGGTTATGATCTACCAAGTGGATATTGTTATAAATTTTGGAATGTATTTGTTACGTAATTGTTATAATTTTGTTGGGTACTTGGTGGATTTTGGTTTTGTTGGGTACTATGTAGATTTTGGCAAGACTACAGAATTTGATAAATTTTTTGGCTAAACTGTGAGTAAGTTGTAGGATTAGAAGTCAAAAATTAATAATTTGGATTAAATGATCTAAGATTGGTTCAATCATCTTCTTGTCTATACTAATTAAAATCCTTATTTAAAAAAATCTAATAAATAGAATTATAGAAATGTAAGAGAATTATAAAAAGATGAGAGAGAAAAAATGAAATGAGATTAACTTATATTTATAATTTAAAATAATTCTTGATCACGTAAATTTTATGAAATTTCTAACAATTTTTTCCAGAAATTATTTTTCAAAAACTTCAAATTAGACAAGAAAAAATATCACCTGACTTAAACATGATGCAACTGTCCATTACCTCTAATTAGGCCACATGGCGCACATAAGATGTCCTCCCTCTCGAGTATGGGCACTCTAATAGTTATCGAAAGATATTGGTGTGGCACGCGTCCCCACTGATCACCAAAATCAATTTGGATTTAGCATAGACTAATAACTGTTTCTCACATTCTTTATTATAATGTATATCGCAACAATAATCATGATTATTTTGGATTTTTTTTCAAAACAGTGTTACTATTTGCAAAACATTATAAAAATGATGTTAATTTTTTTAAATTACTAAACTAAAATCCACGTTGGACACAAATTCTTTTTTTCATGAGTTGGATTAAGTAAGAGAAAAATTATTTGCAATGACATAGTAACAGGAAAAAATCCATTTTCAAGTAACGAAAACAATTCGTGTCTTGATTAACTAAATCTACATCTATTCCGAAAATTTGGCAAAATGATTTTTATTCGAAAAAATTGCATTTTCTATATACCAAGTCATAAATATTTTACATTTCTGGAAAAAAAAATCTTTGCCTAAATACGCAACGAGGGGGATGGTTTACGCTTCCATCATTCTGCTCTATCCCAGCTCAAAAATTTGAATTTATTTAAAAAAAGTAAAAGCAATATCCAATTTTACTCATGTAAATATATTGTATTGGTTGTTAATATTTATTTGTTACTATGATATAATATTACAAATATGTTAGTAGTAAGAATGTAAGCACAAACGAAGAAGTTAAATAAATATTCGAGAAACTTATAGAAGGTCGATCGAGAGGTATATCAATAGATGATTAATTAAGAAGTGCCCAAATAGAGCTTAGCAATGGATGACAAATGCTAATATGGTTACTTGACAACGAATATTGCTAAGTGCATTAATAAGGTCTTTTAAAAGTTTGTCATTTACTGATGATGACTGTGGTGGTAAAGACATTTTCCAAATAATTGATTATTTTCATGAAAGGTCAACTAAATGTATTGAAGAATGTGTTCTCGGTCAGATAATATTATAAAAAATGCTCCATGCCAAGTTAGAAATATTGGAGAAGAAGACCTAATGACACATTGTCTCAAATTACAATGCTCAAATTGTTGAATTCAGTATATTTACTAGATAATCTAACTCTACTAGTAAAAGTCAGAAGACTCATAAAATCAGTCTGGATTGAGGAATATGCAATTAAGGAAAATTTTAGATTTTTCACTACCCGTGTTCATATGCAATGGCCTATTATGTCAAGCTTGATATCAAGGACTAGAGGATATATCGATCTCCACTAAAATTTTAAAACTATACAATTATATTATCAATACAAATTTGTTCTACTTGAAAATTCTGCATATTGGCTAACTCCAAAAGACCACACAATTTTGTCGATAATTCTAGATGAAAGATAAATGAGCGTAGAGGATGATCACGTAAGTGCATATAGAATGAGATGGACTAAATAATGCTACATGTCTAATATACACTCTACAAAGTAAGAAGTCATGTAAAAGCTAATTGTACGGATATAGCAGCTATCATGTGGGCTAGAGCGACTAAAGTAGCACCTAAAGTAGTTATAGGACCCAGTACTAGTACACGCTACTATGTGCATTAATCTGTATAAACTTTTGAACATAAATAAGAGTACTTTATATTATTATTTATAACTATATGTATTCTTGTATTTAATAATAATATCAAAGTTTGCATAATCGGTTATATAGGTATGCCAGACATGTACTTCCTCAACCATATATTGCTATCAAATTTACTTTCAATAGCATCAGAATGAGTATGGATTGACCTTTGACTTAGTTGTTTCTGGAATAATATGCGTTTAATTAGGTGCATTATGCTCGCTGAGACAAATTATTATGCCATCTCATTATCAGTCTCATCAGAGAGATCTATAAGGTCAAAGAAATCTTTGAAAACTCTCAAGACAATTGAATTACCCTCTACATAACAAATTGTCCATTAGTTTTCTTCCAAAGCATTATATGCACAATTGATACTACCTAGGAAGTGTTTGATGTTTTATGAGAGAGATTCTATTAATAGGGAGCTCATGATAACAATTACATCCTAAAGAGTAATGGTCATCATTCGTGTCTAAAAGTGCCTATTTATACATAAGTACAATCATTGGCTATTTACAAAATATGCTTGTTTGTTATCACTATCTCTTACATAAAAACTCATATTTTATCTCTCAAATTTTCTCTCAGTGGCTGATCTTATTTCTGTTCTTTTTTTCTTCTTTTGCTTGTTCACTTTCATTCTTTTCAATTCCGACTTTATTGGCCATTTTATCTTGTCCTTTTTGACTTCTTTTCTTTTCTGGCTTCTTCATTATCAATCTTTTATTTTTCATCATTTTCTTTTTATAAATTCAACTAATCTGTAAAAAGTGTGAACAAGTACTTGTTTGTGCAGTCATCATGCTTCACCCTCTGATCAAACTTCTGTGGCCTTCACAATAGTAGGTACCTGCTTGCATTGGCACCACATCACACAATACTTCATCTTCATACTTTCCAATTTAAAATACTACTAGCAGATGCCATTTCACTTGTACTTCTCCACTATCACTGAGCCATTATAGCTTATAAGGTCTAGGATGTTTCTTTGTGAACAACTCTAATTTCGATGTTATGATAGTGCTTACATTGTTAGCACAACTAACTCCATCAAGAATAACGCTAAACACCTTATCCTTGACATAACTCTTTATATAAAACTTATTTTCTTGTTACATTATGTCATCTCCTGCTCTTGCTTGCAAACTTAAAGCCTTTCTTGTCACTAAAGTTAATGCCTCAGTAGATTATAATTCTTTTTCTGTGAGATCTTTTAATGAAGGTATGCGTTCACTGCTCGAAGCTTCTCCGTCAATCTCGATTATCCTATTATATCTAATCATGATAATTTATTTGTCAGGATATCAGCTTGCTATGTATCCTCATCCTTGATACTTAAAGTACTTGATATCATGGTTTTGTGTAGTAGGAGCTTCCATCTTTCTTTAAGAATTATTATTAGAGCTTTTAGTTTCTTATACTCAACCTTAGTTATCTTATACTCAGCCTTGGTTACCTTTCCTTGATAGCATTAGATACTACTCGTGTTCATCCTCTTCTCTTCATTTGTTTCTCTATCTTGATTATTATATGCACCATGTCCTCCAATTTAACATAGTATTCTAACTCTACTTTATCTTGGATTTTATGGTTTAATCAATTCAAGAATCTAGCCATAGTAACTTTCTGATCTTCTCCCATATCAGGTCGTATAATGGCAATCTCCTTCTTAAAATAATCTTACACACTCAAATTTTCTCGCTGATGCCCTTGTAACTTCTGGTAAGGCTCTCAATAGTAATGACAAGGATCAAAGTATTTCTTCATGACTCTCTCTATAACATATTCTTAATTTTGTCTCCTACTTATGACAAGTTGATCCTACCAAATAATAGCATATTCAATAAAATTAGTTACAGCTAGTTTTACCTTTTTTGCTTCAGAATAACTATAATAATAAAAGATAAACTCAAACTTCTTCTCCCATTCAAGATAAGTCTCTATATCAAAATAACTTGCAAAGGATGGTATCTTTATCTTGATGCTCTCTAGGTTATCATCTCCTTTACTCCTCGCTTTGGTAGGTTTTCAATCATTCATTAATTTTTTAGTATTCCTTATGGAACCTAAATCTTCATCATCATCAAAATCAACTTCATCACCACTCACTCTTCCCCTAGGTGGTATTCTTCTTCTTTGGGTATTAGGTGCTCCTTATGACTAGTTAGTATGTGAATTCTATATTGCATCCATGCAGTGGTGTATTTGTTTCACCTCGGCTCTCATCAGTTGTGGGAACCTACCTAACAAAGCCTCGTTGAATACTTTTATATCAACATTGCTCAAAGTTTCTTCTCCTCTTTTTTTGTCTTGAGATATATTATTGTAAACAAATTTGTTATATAAAAATACTGGACTTCACCATTCACTCCCTTGCATATTTACTCTTAAGATGTATTGCACTTAGTTTCTCTCGTATTTTTTCATTAAATAGTTGGCTCTTATTTGCTCAAAAATGATCATCACTATTGCCTTTTTTCACTTGATAATACTATAATACCCCGTGGTTTGATTGACTACCTCTATTGTACCAACACAAGGTCTTTTTAGCATACTTTGTCTTCACTCGCACGCACCCGAGAAAACTTCCCAGGAGGTCACCCATCCTGATCCTACCTTTGACCAAACACGTTTAACATTGAAGTTCTTTTAAGATGTCTCCTCAAAAAGAAGGTGTACCTTGTTGGTATGGATAGGAACAATCAAATAATTTGAATGTTTTTAGATAGTACATGTACGAGGTATCACATTAAGCCTCTTAAATATATGCCATCCTTATCGCACCAGATACATACAATCCCAGAATCCCTTGCTTGTAGGTGTATTCAATCCCCAAATTATACCGTACAAGTCGAGGTTACTCAGATACCAAATGTAATGCCCCAAGATTTGACCGACGGCCTCCACTATACTAACATAGGTCTTTTTAGCATATTTTGTCCTTACTCGCACGCTCCCTAGAAAACTTCCCAGGAGGTCATCCATCCTGATGCTACCTTTAGCCAAACGTGTTTAACCTTGAAGTTCTATGAGGATGTGTGTCCGAAAAGAAGGTCTACCTTGTTTGTATGGATAGTAATAATCAAATCTCTTAAGCCTTTCACATAATACATATACGGGGTACCAACACAAGACTTTTCAATGTACTATGTTCTAACTCGTATGCACCCTAACAAATTTCCCAGGAGATCACCCATCCTGATCTTACCTTTGGCCAAACATATTTAACCTTAAAGTTCTTTCAAGATGTGTGTCCGAAAAGAAAGTCCACCTTGTTGGTATGGATAGTAACAATCAAATTGTTTAAGCCTTTCACACAATACATATATGGGGTATTACATTCATCCCTCCTTAAATACGTGATGTCCTCATCGCTCCAGATATGCACAATCCTAGGATCCCTTGCTTGTAGGTGCATTCGATCCCCGAATTATATCGTACAAGCCGAGGTTGCTCTGACACCAAATATAATCCTCCAAGATTTGACTAATTGCCTTCATCGTACCAAGCTAGGTTTTCAACGTGCTGATGAGTGTCGAAAACACTCATTACTTGTGTTTATTTTGTATGAGTTTTTTAGTGTTTATAGTTGGTTTAGTTGCTTATTAGTTGTCAAAATGTTAATTCTCTTTCATTGTATGTTTTGGTTGATTTTATCGTTTCTCATTGTATTTTCTTGTGTTTAGGAGCATATTTGAGAAGAATAGAGGATGCTCTACCAAATGCATGAAGGCATGGCCAAAAAGGAGCATACAAAGGCAAGAATGGCAATTCTGTGGAGCCTGGCGCATGCCAATGAAGAATGGCGCACGCCAACTAAGCTTAAAAAATGAGCAACGCCGTTGCTCGCATATGCCAGGCCAGACCTTTTATAACTAATATGATGATAACTTTTTCATCCGATGTCCACATGAGACGAATGAGGTGGCGCTGGAAAGAAGACATCCAGAGCTACAACTTTGTCTCTAATAGGCTTCTTCAAATTCGGAGTTTATGAGGTCCAAATCTCAAGAATGGTGGATACCTTTGTAGCTGGCGACGAGTTTTCCTGAACATGGCGTACGCCAATGGTACATGGCGTACGCCAACCTCTGACAGAGACAGAATAAGGCCAGCTACTTGCACATTTGAGTGGAAAATATGTGAGAGAGCCAAGGCATGTGGATTTTAACCATTTGTGAGGATGGCAGACATGTATGGGAGATAAAAGAGAGTAGTTGTTAGGATATTTGGAGTTTTAAACATTAAACTTACCTTTTGACTTTTGGTTTTTGTAATAAGTTAGTTCTTTGTCTTAGACAAAAAGAGAGACTTGGACAGAGGGGGGAGGCCACGAAATTGGAAGATAGTCTCTGTCAAGAGGGAGAAACGTGATGGAGGAGGAAGAAAAGCTTCAAGAACATCATTAAGCTTCCTTCTCCTTAACTCATTCCTTTGTATTTATGCTTATGTTCATATTGTATATAAGTATGTTGTTGATTATAAGCATGTGTAAGTAGTTTGTTTGTGAGTTTGGTGCCTTGAAACCAAACATGTAGCCACAGTTTAAGGGAGTAAAAATGATAAGGAACATGTTTTGATTAACGAACTTAAGGCTTAATCATGGTTTTACTTAGGTTATGATCATCACGTGCTTTATCCTCACTCGTACTGATCCTGAGAAACTTTCCAGGAGGTCACCCATCTTGATCCTACTTTTTGGCTAAATGCATTTAATCTTGAAGATTTTTCAGGATGTGTGCTCGAAAAGATGGTGCACCTTGTTGATATGGATAGTAACAATCATATCACTTAAATATTTTTATATAGTATAAATACGGGGTATCATAGATACTCTTTTAATTTTTGTTGAGCTAGTCATGGCTTAGCTAGTACCTGGTTTAACATGAAAAAAACTTATACAATTACTCCTCAATTTTGATCTTTTTGAGTCATGAAATTCCATTTTCGAATACTTTTAGTCCTAGTTAAATTTGATTCTACTAATCCTACTTGAATTCTAATTTTCTTTTTCTTTTCCTTCTTTTTAATGTAACTTTATGTCCTACTTGATCTCTAACTCTTCTTTCTCTCTTCCATTTGTTTTTTTCTTTCTTTTTCTTTTTTATAGAATAAACGACCAAGAGCACAAGTCATGAATCTAAAATACTAAAAAAATAATGATAATAAATTTAAAGATAGAGTGTGTAAAGTAGAATTTAAGTTCTTGATAGTAACTGATATAAATTCTAAATTTCATAAAGACCTTGACCCATTGTTTGCATTTTGTACAAAAACTTTGGTGTTGGTTAACTTGATATGTTGCTGCAGTATTGTGAATCTTGGTTCGATGCAAATATGTCACAAACAAAAATGGAATTTCTGTTAGAGTAGTGAACATCCTTACTAAGCAATCTAACTCGCAAGAACCAAAATAATTATGAAATTCATATTAATTTTTATCAATAATAATTTGTCTTCTTAGTGAATTCATGGCCCCTTTATGAAGAGGTTATAATTAACTTGGGCAGACTTCAAAATCAACAAAATAAATTTTAAAGAATTCTAAATTTATCAAACTATATAAATAGGGAAAAAAAACAAAGGTTTATCTTAAGAATTGAAAATAGAATTATTATTTACTATTGGATAATTCTCATTCCTAACAAATACCAACTTTCTAAAAACTAGCTAAATTATTCATAAAATTATTGTAGATTGTAGATTGTCATTAGCATTTTAGATTGTCTTTCAATAGGCTTACAAAACGTGCTTTGAGCCTAGACCTACTTAAACGTCTCATTGAACTCAGATTGAAATTTCTTGATCCTCGTTTTTGTAATCGGTCTAATTAAAACTCGAACTAAAATTCTCCCTTCCTCTTGATCTTGTAATACTATGGTGGACATGTTCACGTCTCCGTGATTTGGTCTTAAAGACTGAGATAAGTTATTAAAAAAAATTGTGAATGACTAAGACATGAATTTTTTTCCGTGACTTGGTCATGGATTTTCTTCTCGTGATTCGATCCTAGTCATAAGAAAAAAATTGTGAAGAGTTAACACTTTCTGAAGAAAAAAACTCATTCATTCAAATTCCTTATAGTTAGTAATTATTATCATGGGCACCACTCGAACTCAGAGACCTCAGTATTTTCATTTAGAGTACCTGCTCATTTAGGATATTGTGGGTTTAAAATAGCCTATCCAGTGATACATGTCCTAATGGTGTACTCTTACATCTTAGATGCCTCCCCTCAAGTTGGTTAAGAAAAGACTGTTGGTGTCTTTTGGTTTTTAAGAAGTAAAGATCAAAAGACACAAGTTGGTAAATAATTAAAATAAATAAATAAAATGAATGGATGTGTCTCTTTGAAAATATGGGTGATGTTTGGACATTTTCATTGAATTGTGTTCTTTGAGAAATGTCAAACATGGCCTTTCAACACCTATATAAAGAAGACTCCTCTTGCCATTTTATTCATCCAAGCAACTTGCATCATCCTAGCATAGTTGTCTTCTTTTCCTCCCTTCTTTAGAAAGAGTCCGAAAATTCCGGGTATATAAGGGTTTGCCCGAAAGTTTTGAGAGTCATGTGCAACGATCTTGGAAACACCTAAAATAGTCATTGTATCTTGAGGACGATTGTTGTAGCCCATAATGCACTGAAATATATTGGGCAATCTCATCTTACGGAGAAAGTATCCAACACTTGCCTCGACTATAGCCCGATCTTAATCAAGTACACAAGAAAAAGGAACATATATAAGGGTTTGCCTAAAAGTTTTGAGAGTCGTGTGCAACGATCTTAGAAATGCCTGAAATAGTTATTGTATCTTGGGGACGATTGTCGTAGCCCATAGTGCACTAAAATATATAGAGCAATCTCGTCTTACAGAGAAAGTGTCCAATACTTGCCTCGACTATAGTCTGATCCTAATCAAGTACACACCATCTGATTTCCAACAATCGTAAGACAAGATACGTGTACTTGAAGATGGCATCGACTAGCACCATCTGAGCACGAGCACGAGCATGGGATGGAGCAAAGCATCATCTAAGGCATGATCACAGGGCTGGGCATAGGCTCGAGGCTGGGAGTGGGTGCTTGGGTGCATTGAGATGCACTTGGCACTTTACACGATCGTCACGTCGGGAGGAGCTCTGAGGAGCCTTAAATGTTTAAGAAAATTCTGGAGTAATCTGTAACCCAGACAGTGACAGTATGCCAGGCCAAGAGGAGGATAAGGTCTCTATTTGTGACGAGACACGAGGCTGGTGGATAAGGCCGACCAGTAAAGGGACGTGATGAGGACTGGATATAGTAGTCAGATAGCTATCCAAAGGGACGCAAAGACTAAATATCTATCTAGAAGCCTCCAAAGAGACATGACCGTTCACAGACAGCCTGTTGGCCACAAGATGTGTCTGTTCAGAGTGTGCTTGTGGCCCTTTGGGATGGCAGACTCTACTCCTATAAATAGAGGGGTCCTCCTTATTTGCAATCCATCCCAACGCCAAGCATTTGGTAGCACCATTGCATTGACTATGATACCAGGAACTGTCCATGCTAAAAGGACAGCGAAGTTCAATGGCACTGAGTTTAAGAGATAGTAGCAGAATATGATGTTCTATCTGACCACGCTCAACATGGTTCAGTTCCTAAAAAAGGATGCACCAAAAATCGCAGAGAATGAGACAGATCAACAGAAGATGAATGCTCTTGATGCATGGAGTCACAGTGACTTCTTGTGCCGTAACTACGTCCTAAATGGACTAGACGACACACTCTACAATGTCTTTGCGGTACACAAGACCGCTAAGGAGCTGTGGAATTTACTTGAGAAGAAGTACAAAACGGAGGATGCTGGGATGAAGAATTTTATCGTCGAGCGATTCCTTGACTTCAAGATGGTGGACTCCGAGAAGGTCATCGACTAAGTGCAGGAGTTGTAGCTGATCCTTCACGAAATCCGTGCTAAAGGAATATAACTCAGCGAGTCCTTCCAAGTGGCTGCGATGATCGAGAAGCTCCCCCCACTATGGAAGGACTTCAAGAGCTACCTCAAGCATAAGAGGAAGGACATGAGCTTAAAAGACTTGATTGTGAGGCTTCGGATCGAGAAAGATAGCCAAAAGTCCAAAGTCAAGCAAGGCAAAGCTACCTCTGAGATCACCATGAACCTCGCCGAAGGGAAAGGTGTCAAGAAGAGGAAGAAATCTGGGGATAAGTAGGAGAAGCAAAAGCCTAAGAATAAGAATATCAAGGGTGATTGCTACAACTGTGGGAAACCCGGTCACATGGCCAAGGACTATCATCGGCCAAAGAAGGACGATAAAGGCAAGGCTAACCTAGCTGAAGACATGTCTGAGATGGATCTGTCTGCTGTAGTATTTGAGGCTGACCTAGTGGACGATCCGGAAGAGTGGACACGGGACCTACCTAGCACATCTGCTCAGACAGGGGAATATTCTCGAGCACAATATCGTCGGACTAGGCAAGGTAGTTCTAAAAGCTGACTATTAAGAAAAAACTTAGTTTATGGCTTACTGTTAAGCAAAGCCGAATTTTAAAGCTTATATTTGATAAGTTTGTACTGACCAAAATGGGTCAAATTTATATGCAAAGACTGCCTAAAAAAAGGGTTTTTTTAAGATAAACGTAATAACTATACACCATACCTTTGACGGGTAGAATAAAGTTAAAACTTCTTTTTATTTTGGCCGAGTGTTCTAATTTATGGCGAATAAATTATGAGACATAAATTTAGACTCGCTAAGAAAATTAGTAAGTCTAAATTTATTACCGAATCTAGATGTCAACCATTCCGATAAATGTGAGGTATGTGTGAAGGCTAAAATGGCCAAAGCACCTTTCCATTCGGTGGAAAGAAGTACCACGCCTTTGAGTTAATTCATACAGATATGAAGTACGTGCAAACTAAAGGCGGAAAGATATGCTTTATCATGTTTATCAAGGATTGCATGAGATACGGTTATGTATATCTCTTAAACGTAAAGGCGAAGCTCCTGAGGTCTTTATGAGGTATAAGAATGAGGTTGAAAATTAACTCAGCGTGAAAAATCAAAACGATCCAAAGTGATTGAGGAGGAGTATATGTAGCTCCATTTAAAGAACTCGATCGAGAGTATGACATTATTTGTCAGATGACTACTCCATCTGTAGCTTCGTTTGAAGAACTCTATCGAGCATACGGCATCGTTCATTAGACGACTGCTCCATACTCGCCTCATTCGAATGGTATGAGTGAATGCCAAAATCAAACTCTTAAGGAGATGATTAACGCCGTATTGATTAGCTCAAGCTTATCCTAGAAAATGTGGGGGGAAGCTGAGCTCTCAACTCATTCTAAGCAAGTTGCCACACAAGAAAAAGAGACAAAACCCCATACAAGCTATGAAAAGGAAATAAGCATTCCTACGGTTACCTTAGAGTGTAGGGGTGGCTAGTAAAGATCAAAGTACCTAAGCCTAAGTAGAATTAAGAAACACAACCTGAAGGGTTTGCGACTTTTGGTCAAGAGCATAAAGTATGGTAGCTAGTCAAGTCACTATATGGGCTAAAATAAGTGCTAAAAAAGTGACACGAGAAATTTGGCAGAACAATTTGTCAAATAGCTCTAAGATCGATAAGTGCAATAAATGTGATTACATTAAAAGCACACCAAAAGCTTACATAATTATATGTCTTTACGTGGATGACTTACTAATTATAGGAAGTCATAAAGAGATTATTGTGAAAACTAAGAACATGTTAAAGGACCACTTTGACATGAAAGATACAGGTCTAGTAGATGTCATATAAGGGATAAAGATCTCTAGGAAAGCTGATGAAAGTATCTTGATGCAATCCCACTTCATGGAAAATGTGCTCAAGGAATTCAAAGCTTATGACAAGCCTCCGGTCAAGACTTCAGTAGACTTGAATCTACACTTAGCCAAGAATCGAGGGGATCCAATATCTAAACTGAGGCATGCACAAATTATCGGGAGCTTGATGTGTTTAACAAATTGCACTCGTCCCGATATTGTTTACCCAGCTTAGTAGATTCACAAGTAATCCAGGAAAGGATCACTGGCTAGCTCTGGAAAGGGTTTTACGGTATTTAAAGCACACCATAAACCAAGGCATACACTATGCTAAAGATCCATCTATATTAGAAGAATATAGTGACACAAACTGGATATTGGACACCAAGAACTCTAAACCTACGAGTGAATATATAATCACTATAGGAAGCAGAGCTGTGTCTTGGAAGTCCTCTAAAATAAACGTGCATAGCTCGACCACATGGAGTCGTAGTTTATAGCACTACACAAAACTAAGGAAGAATCTGAATAGCTCAGAAACTTCTTTGAGGATATTCATGTTGTGGAAAAGCTAGTACCTCCCGTATTAATACACTATCTGTAATAGGGAGAGCACAAAGTACAATGTACAATGGTAAGTCTCGACATATTGGTCAGAGACATAACACCATTAGATAATTGATCTCTAGTAAAGTCCCGGGAAAATTTAGCTGATCCTTTTATGAAAGGAGTCAATCGAGATCAAATGTACAATGTAGTAAGGGGAATAGGATTAAAGTCCACACACCAAAGGACATCCATAGCGATAACTCAACCATGATGAGTGGAGATCCCACAAACTTGGTTCAACAAGACAACTAAGTTATGGAGGGTTCAGCTAATCACCTGGAACCTATCTCATTCTCAGAAGCTGCCCAGGTGTTGACCTGCAGAGGTGTGGCTAGGTTAAGCATTACGCTTTAATGATTCCTATACCTTGTTAAAGGTGGAGTATGGCAGGATACTTCCAATAGGAGATCACCTATGTAAGTGTGAAGTGAGGCCGCTTCAAATGGGAAAACACTTATGAATCCAAGATACGGTCCATGGCCAAAAAGGACACAACATGAGAACCCAAATATACTAGGGTTATTATTATGCAAATGTTATTATCTTGGTTTACAGAAAAAGCTGACGGTTTAAGACATCACGTTCACCGAGCAGTGAATAAATCTGATAACATCTTACTAGAGAAGGTTCAAAGCCGCAAGCTACCTATCTCGATGCAATAATAATACGTCGGAACTTTCGATTAGAATGTGCATGCTTTGGTCATCATTCATGTGATTGTTAGACTAAATTGTTAACCATGTGGGGGATTGTTGGTGTCTTTTGGTTTTTAAGAAGTAAAAATCAAAAGACACAAGTTGGTAAACAATATAAATAAATAAATAAAATTAATGGATGTGTCTCTTTGAAAATATGGGTGATGTTTGGACATTTTCATTGAATTGTGTCCTTTGAGAAATGCCAAACATGGCCTTTCAACACCTATATAAAGAAGACTCATTTTGCCATTTTATTCATCCAAGCAACTTGCATCATCCTAGCATAGTTTTCTTTTCCTCCCTTTTATAGAAAGAGTCCGAAAGTTTTTGGTATATAAGGGTTCGCCCGAAAATTTCGAGAGTCGTGTGCAACGATCTTGGAAATGCCCGAAATAGTCGTTGTATCTTGGGGACGATTGTCGTAGCCCATAGTGCACTGAAATATACGGGGCAATCTCGTCTTACGGAGAAAGTGTCCAACACTTGCCTCGACTATAGTCCGACCCTAATCAAATACACACCATCCGATTTTCAACAAAGACCACTCAGTCTCACCTACAAAATGGCCTACTAATACATGGGACCGTATAGTTTGAATTAGAAACTTTATTTAAGACATTTCGCATCCAATCTCTTAGCTTAATGCTTGTTAGAGAACCCAACGTGGAAAGCGTTGGCAATCTCCTAAATTTTTTGGCATTCGAACAGTTTACGGTCCGTTGTATGTCTGTCCGATCTCCATTTGAAAACTTGTAACACAACTCGAGGAAAGATATCAAGGCAGATTTTAGAATTGCCCGACTCTAGAATAAATAAATAGCTCCTGAAATTAAAATCCACAGCGCCTTTTGGATACAAACGATTGATTATTAATTACTTGAGAATTCACTTGTACTTGGATTGTTTCTCCGCCGAGAGAAGCGTTACAAAAAAAACTAATTAATATACTAAAACTAACACGTCCAAGTTACTTACTCTTGTGAAAGTACCAAGTACCACAAGTTGAGTAATGACCATCAAAACTCAGCCTAGTGTAGAAGCTTGCACCACACTAACAATGCCCAAAAGTCCTGCATTACTTCACAAGGAGAAGAAAAGCTAACAGCATCCGTCCTAACCACCTAGCTATAACTAACAGCAACCTTTTCACATTACACTGCAGCTTTCAGTGTTCTCGTCGCTGAAAATGTGGGTGAGCGGGTCAGCAACCGGAGGTGGTGGCATCGGGGGCGGCATGTAGTTCACGGCAGGGTGAGGCCGAGCATACATCATGGGTTGATACATATCATTCCCATTCTGCCTCTGCTGGTTCATCAGCATCGCCATGTATTGTTGCTGCTGCTGTTGCTGCTGGCTATAAGGGTTGGGAGGCCCCATCCCTTTGTAGTACCCGCCGGCCATCCCGGGCTGCAACTGGTGGCCTTGCACCCCCGGGATGTCGCCCATCTGGCTGTAGTTTCCCATCGGTCCCACAGGTCCTGTAGGACCCATCTTACCCATTTGACCCATCTGGCCTTTGTTTCGGGGACCAGTGTGACCATTGAACTCGTTAAACTCTGGCTTCTTCTTGTTAATTTCATGGATCCCTTGGCCCTTTCCTCCACCTTTCTTGGCTCCTTTGCCATTATTCTTGCCACCACCACCCCACATATCATCATCATGGTCGCTATCATACTCAAAGCTCACGATTTCCTGCCCACTCTTGCTCCTCTTGAGAAATCCCAGCAGCCCACCTCCACTACTCTTACTGCAACTTTTATCTTTACCGTCTTCTTTCTTGTCCTTCACTCGCTTTCCGGGACCATTCTTCCCATCCTTCCCTTCCTTTCCTTGACCACTCTTTCCTTTCTTTCCATCATTGTTCCCACCCTTTCCTTTCATCAACACGGGAATCTCGATAGCTCCACTCCCGCCTTTCTTTCCATTACCTCCTCCTCTGCCACCACCTTTCTTATCGCTAAATCCCGGCCCATTCATCATGCCAAAGGGCCCATGTGGCATTTGTTGTTCACCGTTGCCCTTCATGGCCATAATCTTGGTTGGCATATTCGGACCACGACACTCACCAAGCTCCTCGTCGTTGTCTTCATAATCATCCTCAAACACGTCATTCTCATCAAAATCACCATCGAACTCCCCATCACTACCATCAAAATCATCCTCCTGAGAGCTGAACTTGGTATTCTTCTGGTCCAACTTGTTACCAGGGCCCTTGAACTGCAAATGTTGGTGCTTCAACTGCCCTTTTCCACTACTCTTCTGAGACTTATCCTTCCCGGCCTCGCCCCTTTTGCCGACATCAACTTGAATGTTCTTGAAATTTTCAAGGAGGTTTGAGTAGTCATAGTTTCCGGCTTTCTGAGGTCCCCAAAGCTCAGCATGCTTCCCTGATTTCTCAAGAGTCTTAATCAGCTTGGCTGGATCTACATTTCCAGTCACCGTCACCCTTCCTTGCTCTGCATTTACTTGGGTGCTATAGACCCCTAATTACAATAAAACAAGACCCAAAATTAGCCAGTATCTAAGAGACAACTAAACAAATAAACCTCGGAACATAAGCAACATTAACTGGAATCTACGACACAGGACCACCACGAGACAATTAACCCAACAAGCAATTATGCAATAGGAGTAATTACCATCAATTTTCTGAAGAAGTTTCCTTATTTTCTTCTTGCACCCATCACAGTGACAGTGTATGTTCACTCGCAAAACACAAGTCTGCAGAAGAAAAAAAACAGACGACATTAATAACTACTTAAATCATACAATAATAGAAGCGAAGAACCAAACTATAAACAACAAAAGTTAGCCTTCCAACAAAAGGGTCCTAAATTAACAAAGTTTCTTTACTAACAGTAAATGGAAGTGTAATAAAGCAAAAGAGTTACCTGCATCTTAAGCGTGTCCTGTTTATTACTCATGATTACAATATGCTCTACAAGCTTAGCTCAGCTCAGTCAGAGAGAGAGAGAGAGAGAGAGAGAGAGAGAGAGAGAGAGAGGAGCTTTGTGCAGTCAAAAGAGATTGGAATATGAAAAAGAATGTGCATTTGCTTGCTATAAGGTGGTCTAAAGGAATGGGAGAGTAGAGAAGCTTAAAGCGGTTGGTGGTCTGGGCTTATCTTTAACCTTTAACCTTTCCTTTGCTCTTACATGTATATTTTATTTTATTGCCTCTTTCTTCTGCTATCTATAAACTTCTGAAGTGGCTAAGCTCCTGCCTGCTGCTAAACTTCTGAAGTGGCTAAGCTCTAACTCTGGATAGTCTATTTTGTTATTTCCCAGCAGGAGGCCGCTCTACGCAGCAATTTAGCGGTGGCACGGGAAGCGAGGTAGCCTCATGTCTAGTATCCCTTCTCTCTGAAACCGGGCCTTGTTTTATACGTATGTCTCCATTTTCTGAAACTTTTATATTTAAGAATTGTATACTGTCAAATTTAACATAGATCTCTATTTGAATCAACTTTTTTAAATAGGAGAGACCAAAGATATTCTAACTTTTTTACATCAGCGCACGGATAACCATTACATGTTATATCAATAATTTTCAAATCATTTTAATACATATCAGCGCATACTATTATAGGTTTTTTTTTTGGTGTTACTGTTCACGTTAAATTAAGAAATTAGTACCCAAATGAAAAAATTATGAGTTTGGTGTCCAGCGTGGCAAAAATATTTTTTTTTCCGGGTACTGAACCAGTACCCGGTATTTTGTACCGGGTATACCAATACCCGATATTTTATACCGATTTCAATAGCCTAGATTTTACACCGGATATACCAATACCCGGTATAAAATCCCGGGTATTGAACCAGTACCCGGAATTTTGGGCCGGGTACCGGTTGAAGATTTTTTCTATTTCTTGAAATAGATCTCAAAAAGTTATGTGGATTCAAAAAAAAATTTCTCAAATCGGACATCCGAGCACCAAGATATTGCTCTTCCAAGTTTTTTTTTACATAATCTCTCAATTTGAAATTTTTGAAAATTTTAATTTTTTTGGTAATTTAAAAAAAGAACCCGTGTATTTTTTAAAAAATTAAAAAAATGGTTAAATTTTCTCGTGTCTTTTTTTATAATATTTAGAAAAATTCAAAAAAAATTAAAATTGAGAGATTATGTAAAAAAAAACTTTGAAGAACCATATCTTGGTACTCTGATGTTCGATTCGATTTTTTTTAATCTGCATAATTTTTTGAGATCTATTTCATGAAACCAAAAAATGTCAACAAAAAAGTTATTTACGTTTTTTGGTTTCATGAAATAGATCTCAAAAAGTTATGAAGATTCAAAAAAATTAATTTTTTTTCGCTTCTTATTTTTTTGTATTTTTTTTAAATTCAAAACATGAAATTTTTTAAAAAACCCCGTAAAACCAGAAGCGAGAAAAAAATTATTTTTTATTATTTTTATTTTTTTGATTTTTTTTAATCCTCAAATTGAGAGATTATGTAAAAAAATTTTGAAGAGCAATATCTTGGTGCTCGGATGTCCGATTTGAGAAATTTTTTTTTTAATCCGCATAACTTTTTCAGATATATTTCATGAAATAGAAAAAATCTTCAACCGGTACCCGGCCCAAAATTCCGGGTACTGGTTCAATACCCAGGATTTTATACCGGGTATTGGTATACCCGGTGTAAAATTTAGGGTATTGAAATCGGTATAAAATACCGGGTATTGGTATACCCGGTACAAAATATCGGGTACTGATTCAGTACCCGAGAAAAAAATATTTTTGCCATGCTGGACACCAAACTCGTAATTTTTTCATTTGGGTACTAATTTCGTAATTTAACATGTACACTAACACCCAAAAAAAAATTTCCCTATTTTACTCAACTCACAAATGATTCCACCCGGTGGAGAATTCTCAAACCTTTTTAAACGATAAATTTTTTATCAGTAATTCATTTACTATCATATAATTTCAAATTTTTTAATTAGAAAACTGCACAATTTTAAATTGATATTTTACCAATTTGTATTTCATAATTAATTATTGAGACAGATCCAACTAATTACTTGACAACTACTCGTCCTAAAGCGATATCGTTTAAAAACCACGTGTCTTACACACATAGTGAGTTTAAATAAAGCTCACGTGATAGGTGGCAAAATATCAAAGCCATCCCTATTTTTGATACGTTTTAAAAAAATCTTCTTCTTCTATCTCTTTCTCATCTAACGAGCATATCGGGGTATCTCAAAATAAACTGATATTCACAGGTCACTAATTTATAGCAAGTAAGTGAAAGTACTGAGTCAGATCCAAGGAGGAACGAATATTAAATAAACTTAACTATTGAAACAAGAAAGTAAAATGAATTTTTTGAGATTAACGATTAAATCAAATTAAACAAGAACAAAAGAGAGTAATATCAATGAATATCAATGAGAAAAAATGGTAGATTCGAGATTGAAGTACCCACAATAGGTCAGTTGATTATTGGATCACAAAAGATAATCTAACACATGTAACAAGTATGGGAAAATCTTTTGCAATCGCAAAAAGATCACAAACATCCAATGATCAACTAGCTGCGCAACCGACTAACTAATTGTTTATCACCTAACAGACAAAATATCAACCAATTTCTAATCTAGAAGTTAAGAATAGATGTTCCTACTCCTAGCGATTATACTCAAAACTTTGGCATGTACAAACTAGTATTACTTACTCATAGTTAATTAGTTTGGACTGTTCTTCGCTGACTTAACTTTGCTCCTAGTTCAGCTTCTAAATGCAATCGCTAATAAGAAATCAAATGGCAAATTAATTCTAAAATAAATTCACGATCATAAATTATTCAAGAACAAGAATAAGCGCAAGGAAATAAATAAATGCTACTGAATAAGATTGAATAAACAAGATCATCATAATCGAATCATTAGGTATCCTCTCTCAAATCAACCTAGAGGTTTAGTTCCTCATAGTCATGAAGAAGACGAGTCAAAATAACTCAGAAAACCTACAAGGGTCATCCTCAATGGAATTTTCAATACTGTCCTTGAATTTTTGCAATAATATTTTGTCAAACCAGTCTTCAGTGATTCTGATTTATACATTCATTATATCCACGAAAAGAAGAAAGAAATATCTTCAATTTCTTGTCTGATAGGCTTCTCCAAATACCGCATGAAACCTACCCAAAATTCCTTTCCAAGTCAGCTGTCACTCGTAAACTCCTCCTCATGTACAATTCTTTTCCAAAATTGCTTCTTTTCTTAGCACAAAAGCCTATTAGTCACCTAAAAACTCAAATATTAACTAAAATAGTACAAAAATAAAGACAAAAGTACAAAAATAGAATCAAAATCATATGCGTGTAATACGTGTTTCAAACAAACATCATCATCCTTCATTTCTCACACTCTCTCTCCCCCTCCTAAATTAATCTCCATGTCCTCCATCCTCCATGTTCACACTAACATAAAATTTTACTGAGGCAATTGTCTTGGACTCGACAAGTTAGACCATTCACTATCTCTATTGTGTCTCATAATCGTTCAAAATGAAATAAACTCTCAGACTAGTACAGAATAAGTTGTCATTTCTTGCTTACTGGCTAGTATTCAATTGGTTGTCTCTTGCATGGGTAGATGTTGCCATTATTGAGCAAGAAAGGAGTGAGCCAAATAGTTTGTTGGCATTTTGTAGTGAATTGACATAGCCAACTCGAGACTACCATTTGTGGTTCTGTCACTTGACTAGACATTGTTAGGTTTGATCAACATCTACCATTTACCGTTATTTATTGGCGATGATTCACTAACAAGGTCATCATAATCTCAATTTGGGATTTTATTGTTTGTCTCATACTTGGGGATTTTCTTGGACAGAGTACAAAATAAGTAATATGGTTCAAAATTTGCAAGTGTAATTGAGGATTGGGCTTGTCCCAAGAAATCCTTTATCGTCCATGGGGGCAAAAAATGAAAAATTGGTTACAATTAGAAATGAAAAAAGATAAGAAAAATTGAGATAACTTATTGATCATATTCCTTTTCTATAGGAGAAGTTGGAGATTTGATAAAAGCTCAAGGGTTAGAAATAGAGAGAGAAGGTGAGGACGGAAATTTGTGAGGGGAGAGAGAGGGAGACGAAGGAAGAGATAAATTTGAGAAAGAGGTAAGGATTTTTTTTAATATATAATAAATAGGATTTGATTTAATATTTTATCATGAACTTTAATTATGGAAATATGATAGGAGAGAGTGAAATCGGAGAAATTGTGTTGCAGTTTTCATTTTTTAAACTATTTTTATATTGACCCTCTTAGCCGTTCTAGAAGCCTTGCTTTATGGCTAACAAATTATTTTGTTATTGATATTTTATCTAGCTTTAAGAATTTGATTGATATTATGTATTATGATAATAAGAATAGCTTGTTTTGGTTTACTTCCTTAATGTATGGGAACCTAATTCTTCTAAAGAAAGAAGGCTCTAGGCTAGTCTCAATAACATCACTTCATACTTTGATTAGTCCTTGCTTATTTTGGGTAATCTTAACCTTGTCCTAGATAATGAGGAAAGAAAAGGGGGTCAACCAATTGACATTTGACGAATAAATCTTTTACATAAGTTTATGCAAGATGGTGAACTTATAGATTTAGGTTTTAAAGGTAATCCAATCACCTCATAAAATAAAAGATTTAGGGTAAATTGCCCTCATGCTCCTGAGTTTTATACGTTTTTATGGTAGGGCCCGTGCTTCGAAATGAAATATTGTTATTAGGTCCCTAGCTAACATCATTAATTCTTTTTTCATTTTTTTATCATAGAATTGATCAAAATACCCTCAAATCAAAAATTAAAAAAAAGACCCTTCTTCAACCTCAAGCCAAACAAAGAGAAACCATTTTCAAGAAACGATCAAAGATCTACCAGAACACATATTGGAAGGAGTGCTTCAGCCTCACCGCTGAGACACTCGTCGACAAGCCCACCCCTTCCTCTGCCTCATCCTCAAGATGCTCCATATCCAGCCCGACAATGAGATCATCCTCCGTTACCTTTAAAATTGGGGGAGAGGAAAAAGGAATTAGGGATTGGGTTAGTAGGGGATCCTCCTCCGTTGCTTGTAATCCTTTTATTCCCTAATTTCTTGCACTGTAATCCTAGAGGTCCTTGCCCCTGTAATCATCTTCTTCCCTAATTTCGAGACCGACCCAGAAGCCCAATCACCCAAACAAAGAAACCATATAATCCTCTTATTTCCTAAGAGTCAGCCATAGCCGAATCCAGATGGTGGGGCGCATTCCATCACAAACCCAGATAGAGGAGGAAGAGATCTAGGTGTCAGCTTCATCCAAAATCCAATCATTGTATCCTTCGTACTTGTCGATAAGCCTTTAAGCATCATCTCATGTCCCAAAATCCGATTAGAGGGGCAAAGATAATGAATCATACCAGTGGTCTTGTCGCTGGGTTCATTATCGTTGGGTTTCCTTGACCTGAAAACTCAAAACAAAATCATTGGTGAACCCAACTATTCGTTGCTTTTTAGTATGGTTGGAGTTGAAAATAGGTTTCATGGTGTTGATTTTTGTTGATTTTGATTTAGCTATTTTTTTAGTTTATTTTAATTGATTGATTGATTCTTAGGAAAGAAGAAGAGGGAAGATAGGTTCGGAAATGCTATTTATTTTTGAAGAATGGTCTTTTTTTTTAATTTTTGGCTTGCGAGTATTTTGGTCAATTCTATGATAAAAAAATGAAAAAAGAATTGATGATGTCAGCTAGGGACCTAATAACAATATTTTATTTCAAAGCAGTAGCCCTATATCTAATTCAAATCATACAGGGGCCCTACCATAAAAACGTATAAAACTCAGGGGGTTGAAGGTAATTTACCAAAGATTTAACTACACTAATATGCTCTACAGGCTTGATATAGTTCTTTGTAATGTGAATTGGAGAAATTTATTCCTTAAAGCTCAAATTATCCATGGTCCCATTTTTATGGGCTCTAGCTATGCTTTGTTAGGCACTGATTTTCCAAAGTTCTTAAGAGATCTTTAAGGTTTGAGAACAATTGGATTAAAGAAGAAATCTGTAGGGAGCTTATTAATTTCTTCAGTCTTACTAAACTTGTGTTGATCCTCCTACTATTTTCTAAATGAAGATTAAGAAGTATGCCTCTAATCTTACTTGTTGGCATAGAAATAGGAATGAGAGAAGCAAACATAGGATTGAGAAGCTTACTCAACTTCTTCCTTCCTTTCAGACTTCTGATCTTGCCATTCAATATAAGGATCATGAAAAACTTAGCATAAAGAAACTTAGTAAGTTGTATGATAAAGATGAAATATTTTCTACGTCTTAATTTTTCACACTTTTGTTATCATTAAGACTTAGGAAATTCATATTGCTAAATTTTTCACACTTTTGTTATCATTAAGACTTAGGAAATTCATATTGCTAAAATACCTCCGGTGTCTCGATTGATTACCTTAATTCTTTAAAGGTTTGATTCATGATCATTTCAAACAAATTGTACCCTATTTTTTTGCTCTAACCGTGAGATTATTCTGCAAACTATTCCATGTTTAGATTAACTATATATTCATGTAGGTCTTTCATTTGTCTTGAAAAGACATGTCTGTATGTAGGATTGAAAATTGTTAAAAGTCTAGAATTTGAGGTGGCCCTTCCCTTCCCAATGGTAGAATTAGTTCTGAATCTCTTGCTAACTCTAATTATACTTATAGTTTTTACCTTGTAATATCTTATTCTCATTAATGGAACTCGGAATTAATTGCTGATTTTATATACTGATGTTGAAAGCAAGCAATTTTCATGATTCTTTCAGGTGGCAGAAACACTATTGATAAAGTGTTTTAGAAATATGACAACTCGAGTATCTACACTATTAAAAAAGGTTATCATAACTTAAGAAATCAGATTCTTTTGATGGAAAACTATGTTCTTGTTGGCTTCAATTCTTTCCTTTTTAATCTTGGTATTTAGGCTAATATTTTTGAAAACTTAATATCCACCAAAAAGTAAAAAAATTGTGAAGAACTGCCATTGATAGTCTCCATATAGTTGCTAGTCTTTTCAGAAAATAGCTCTCCTCCTCTACTAGTTGTAGTGTTTGGCCATGATACTTTTTAGATTTAATAATACTATTTGTGGTCATTGGCTAGCTGATGTTGATTCTGAGCTCATTTATTGTGCTATTTATATTTTTTGGGCTTTATGGCATATTAGGAACAAATTATGTTTTGAGAAAACTTTTAGTAACCCAATTCTTCTATCTTGATTACTTAATCATCTTTTGTTAAAGTTCTATAGGTGGATAGATCATGGCAGATGCTTGATGCTAATTAAGATAGAAATCAAGTAGCTTTGTCGATAGTTCCTCTCGAATGGACCATGAAACTAGACTATGATACATCCCATATTGAAGCTATCTTAATGTTGGGATTTGTTATAGTTGCTTGTGATTTTGAAAGTCACATCTTTAATGGTCATTCTGCTAATGTGATGGCTTCTTCACTATTAGAAACTGAATCTGTGGTGACTGAACTAGATTTTGAGCTAGTTTCATGGACTTTTGTCAACTTGAATTTTATTGTCAAGACTAGTTATTGACTCGCTTGTTGTTTTCTTTGGCTTAAGGATTCAAGTGTTGATTAAAACTTAGAAATTTTAGTCACTAATATTTGTAGACTATTAGTGGCTCTTTATCTTTTTATTTTGAACTACACCTTTCGCACAAATAATTATCTAGTGGATTGTCTGAACAAAAGATGTGGTTAGAAACTCTTTCAATTGATTGAGTGGCCAACAATCCCGAACGATGTTTCAAAATTTATACTTGCTGATTCTCTAGGCCAATGAAATTTTCTGATTTTTCTAAAAAAAAAAGAGGGAGACCACACTATACAAACACGAAGGTAAGGGTACTCATAAAACCAAAGAGAATTTTTGAAATGTTAATTTTTCTCTATTTTCAAATACCCTACAATAAAATCCTTCTAAAATAATATTGTGGTGTCCGAAAAAAAATAAATTTTGAGAGAATATCACTAGTACTTTGAAAAAAATTGTGGATCGGCTCGCGACCTTTAATCTTGATGTTGGCTGGACTTAGTTTTTTTTAACTAATTTTTAATTTGTTAAATATATATGTAAAAAGTATGTTATGACTAATTATATGTATAAAAATAACATCTTCCACATGAGATTTCAGAGTCTAATCGGCAAAATTGAAAAGTTGGTGAGTGTTTGGACCGCCTGGTAAAATCTAAAAAGTTGGAAGTAAATTTGAAATTGAAAATAATTGGAAAAAATTGATAAAATAAGGTTTGACCAAATTGTGGGTGGTTCCTAGGATTTTTAGGTGGAACCTGAGTCGTGCTACATTAATGAGCTTGTTTTATGGTTTGACTACTAGTCCTACCATATTTTTAAAAAATTATGGCTTTTTTAACTTGAGATAATTAGATAGTTTTAAGTTTGTAGCTCTAAAATTATATATTATTATGATAGAGATTATTAAAATCTAATATTATTTTCAACTTTGGACCTTAAGTTTATTTAGTAAATTTTTAGAGATTATCACTTCGTAGAGATTAATATAGAATGCTATTATTGGACTATTACTATTTTTAATACACAATTAGACCAATAATTTTGTGAATCAAAATATATAGAATCAAATTCAATTTATCTAAGGATAAATTAGAATGAGAATTATGATTTGTTTGAGAAAGTTTAAATTCAATTTTATTTTTTATTATACGAATGAAATTTGAGTCAAATTTGATGCATGGTCGCCTCCTATGACTACATAAAAGTTGGAAATCTCCCTATATTTTGACTCCATATCTTTTTTCAAAACTGTAAATTTTGATGATCGAAAAGAAATAAAAGCATGTCATAAGTTTTTGTATTATTTAGCACAACTCTTGCACCATCTAAGACAATGGAACCATAATTGTACGTCGTAAAAGATGCAACAAAGTAGGTCAAGTAAACGTTTACTAATCTGTCGGTCGAAGTGTAATTATAATCAACCAGATAGAGCATCAAATATGTATTTACCGTATATCTGCGCAAGTATGTTTTTCATAGATAGAACGAACTTCACAAATTTCAATTACTAATTTGTTAAGAATGAATGAGATTAAAATTATAGAATCATCATTTGCATATATGGACATATATACTAGATGAGAGTCACAATTTGCATCAATTAAAGAAATCGCTGGAATTCTTATATAGTTATCTAAATATTTAAAAAAATATTGAAAATGTCTCACACCAGTTAAAATATTTTGGAATGATTATATTATATAAGAGTACAAAATTTACTCACTCATTATATTGAAATTTTGGATTGGATATGAAAATTCTAACATATAATGAGTAGGTTGATCTCACTCCTAGTGTTGAGCTCGCACAACCCTCCATTTTTTTGCACTTTGGTGAAATCAATGTCAATGAAATCTTCAATCCGGTGATTTTTTTAAAAGACGTGTTAAAAATATCCAACATCGGTTAAAACATATAAGAAGGAAAAATTTATATAAGTATTGAAAATCTACCTACTCATTATCTTAAAGTTTGTGTTAGATATGCAAATTTTAACAAAAAAATATTATATATATTTAACTTTTATCAATTTGTAAATAGTGTTATGCAAGATAGACCAACAAAAGTTTGTCAAAGTGTTAAGATAGTCACAAAATACAAGAAGATTTTGGATTCAGTTCTCATGTAAAAATAATTCTCAGTATCAAAATATTTTTTAATAAAATGTGATATCACATGCAAATATGGACAGTTTATCGATAAAATATCAAACTATCAGATTTTGAATAATCAAAATTTTGAATTTTGGATACCTCATTTTATGAGGTGCTTATGTGTACATCTAGCCTTGTTATGCTTTGAATCTATCAACAGATGCACATAATTGGGTCTTGATGGAATTGATATTACCTTATTAAGTTTGAGCTGTAAACTTGAAGGGAGCAATGTGTAATAATGGAAGCAACTGAAGGTAGGGACTATATACTACATACTATGTTCAGGTGGTGGTATCATTATTTGTACAAGAGAAGCGAACAGATAAATCGCATATGGAATAAGATATGAGATAGGATCACGTTGGTAAATTGTAATTAGAATGGGAAGCAAAGAAATGTTGCCGCTAGAACACGACCCATCTTTCAGGACCTATCTTTCAGGGACGTAGTCAGGAAATTTAATGAGTGGGGTCAATTTCTAATTTTTTACTATTTAATTTTAATTTTTAGTTTGATTAATTTTTTATGGGGTTAATTTTTAATTTTAATAGGAACATACATTAAAAATACAATAAATTATTAAATTTTTTTTGTGAGGGCAATTGCCCACTTAATTCCACCTAGCTAAGCCCCTGCCATCTTTTATTGTCTCACGCGTCGAACATTGCATCAAAGGGACCCAATAAATAGAACGCTTTTTTTCTATATTTTGGACTCTTTTGATTAAATCAAAATATATTTTTTCATCCATTCTTTTTAAACATGAGTTATATTTAGTGTATTATACTAAACTTTCTTAAACACAATACGGAAATCGTCGATTTATTTCTCTTTATGAAATATACATCGCAAACCTACCTCCATATATATAACAAATTCTTATAATTCTTAAGATTACTACGAGCCGTACCTACAAGTTGTTATCCAAATTAACTCTCGATAAAAGAACCCAAGTGGTTACAAACAGTAGTCAGGCAGGAAGAGACCAAAGTTGGAATCGACGTCGGCCTAGAAGCTTAGACATCAGTAATATGTGAAAACTCTATTAGAGGACCGACAGTCGTGACTCATGACATGTTTGTTTATTTTTCTCTCGTATAAGTGAACTTCATTTTCGCTCTCAGAGTTTATCTTATAGTAGTGTCACTCATATAATTTTGGTCTACGTTTGTTCTACTTATGCTTTAATATAACTTAATGTATTAAACTTGAATATAATTATAAAAAATTTAAAAAATGTTAAAATTAAACAACTTTAAAAATGTTAAAATTATTTCCGAAGTAACAAAAATAATAGTATTGAAAATACAATATTTATATTAAGTTTATTAATGAATACAAAAATATTAATAAAATTATTAACAACATAATGTTTTGAATATAATAGTGTAAAGTAACAAAATAATTTATAAATTTTTTTCCATAAATTTCCTTAAAATATTTTTAAAAAATTTACGTAATCCAATCAAATCATGCCAAATATGCGAAGACACCAACGTGGTATGAGAGTGTCCGATGCTATGTTGATCCCCATGAATATGCCACATGTCAGTAGGGTGCTTACTCCTCTTTGATGATCATTCCACGTGGACCCGGTCAAAGTCAACGAATCCTAGATTCTTCGAATTTAAAATCTAGTAGACCCTTAGGATCAGGTCTAATTGACAACGACCCCCGTTGTGGAAAGTCTAGATCCTTAGAATTTAAAATCCTAGATTCTTCGAATTTAAAATCTAACAACGACCCCCGTTGTGGAAAGTCTTAGTGGCATTGCTTTTGATTGCGAATATTTATTTTATATTATATAATATTGTTATTTAAGACCACGGAATGGAAAACTGTGTGCGCGCGCCACTAGGGGGACACGACACCCCGAGAAATATGGGGCAAAATCTATTTTATCTAGGTGTAATTTAACCGATTTCATGGAAAAATAAAATAACCGATTTCAAACTTACTCAAAATAACAATATTTTATAGAGAATAAAATAATATCGTATTAACTTACATGACAAACGATATAGACATTATATCTCTGTTATCTCGAATACACCGTCAAATATTTTAAAGTATATAAACATAATTACAAAATAAAAAATACATATTAGGAAAATACAATTCGTAAAACCACATGTAATTAAAGTAAAATTTCCTAAATATTGGTAAACTACAACCACTAGGGGTGAGCAAAATATCTGGTATCCGTTGTCCGAATCTGAATCCGAAGTCTAATTTGGATTCAGATAATTTTAAGTTCGGATTCGAATTCGGATTCAAATATTAAAAAAATTAGTTCGGATATCCGAACTATCCGAATTTAGTTAACTTAAGTTAGACTTCACTTATTTTTCATAATTGGGTTTTATTTTCTTAACTTACATATCTCCTTTTCACCAAAATATTTTTTACATATTTTTTAATATTTTTTTCTTCCTCTCCAATCTTTGATTCTAGGGTTATGGATTGAGAATTTTAAAAGGGGGGGGGGGTTTGGGAGTTTCAGGGAAGAGAAGGTTGGTGTAAAATCGGGATGAAATGAGGGATTATTTATATCACAAATTTTTGACTCTGGACGAAAAATAAAATAGAAGGGTAAAATCATCCAACCAGGTAAGACTTTGACCGAAAAAAAGTCCGTCAACGGAATGCAGGACTATTTGTTTATGTTAATTTTCATAAAGAGGATTAAAAAGGTAGTTTTCAAATAGTAGGGACTAAAATGGTTGAATCTCCAAACTACAGGGACTTTAGCCTAATTTTCCCTAATTTCAATTGTTATGAAAGAAAAATACAATTGTGACAAAAAATAAAAATAAAAATTCATGTTGTTTCAATTAAATGTCATGTTGACCATGAAAAAAATGTTGGTTGTCGGAAGGTGTGTACTTGATTAGGATCAGACTATAGTCGAGGCAAGTGTTAGACACTTTCTTCGTAAGACGAGATTGCCCTGTATATCTCAGTGCACTACGGGCTACGTCAATCGTCCCCAAGATACAACGACTATTCGAACATTTCCAAGAAAGTTGCATACGTATCTCAAAACGTTCGGGCGAACCCTTATATACCCAGAACTTTCGGATTCAAAAGAGGAGAAGAGAAGAACAACTATTGCTAATGAATGCTAATACAATAAGTTGTTGGGATGATAAATATATGAAGAAAACAAACCCTATTTATAAGTTTTCAAAGATCATGAATATCATGTCCAAAAGTTATTTATAAATTGTTTACCAAATTTGTGTCCGAAGTGTGACATCCACCATTTGGTTAAAAACTAAATGATACAAGTCATAGACACGTCGTGCCTTTTCATGAGGCCACTGCCTCAGGCATCATCATGCCTCTTTAAGAGAAAAAGGACATCGTGCCTCTTCAATCCTAAGAGGACACCAACAAAAAATATATATGATTCGTAGTTGTTGTTTTCATTTTTCCTCTTAAATACTTTTTTGTGTACCTCTTATTTGTCTCGTAGGAGAATCTTGTGAACATGTAATATTATTGTACAATTTTTATGAAAGATTCTACATTTTTAAGACGATAATTATTTTTTAAATCATCGAATGCAATATGTAAAAATAGTGCTGAATTCTTGTTAAAATCGTTATTATAGTAAAATATAATAGGAATAAATCATAGTAGCTTCTAAACAGCAAATTCCAAATAACCTCTCGGGCTTGTAAGATATATTTAAATTTCCAAGTGACATGATCCAAAGTAAAAAGCGAGAATGTATTGTGGGTAGGATGACAGCTCATCTTACCTCTTTTCTAAGAAGTCGGAGGTCAAAGTTCACCTCTTGCGAATAGGAAAAACTCTTACTTGGGTAGAAAACAAAGCTCAAAGTCATCTAAAACTCTTCGAAAGTTTAAGTCCAATAGACTAAACTTAAAATTTAAAAAATAAAATAAAAGCCAAAAAATTCTACCCATGTGATGTTTTGAATATTAAATAAGACACAAGTTTGTGATGTTTAGGCTACTCAATATTTGGCCCTACCCATGTCACATGATGTTTTTAGATAAGGCAAGTCTTATACCATACTGATACATGTAGTATTATCGTGATACAAAATGCCATTATGCCACACTAACGCTATTGCCGACGTGGTTTTTTTTGAAAAAATAGTTTTATGGAAAAAAATTAATTGTTTTTCAAAAGTTTTTTGTATCATATTGTACCATTTTATTCGAATGATTTTTTAATGTTATAAATAATTTTATCAATTTGTTATGTCCAATGAAAACTTTTGTAACACTTAAGTGATTTAGAATTGTTCAAAAGCTTAATAAATAGAGAACAATCTCATTTTATTTGTTCTCACCAATTCACTAACCTTTCTTTCATCTTTCTTTATTCCTATCACTTGTCTATAATCTTCTATATTATTCTTCTAGATATGGATCAAAATTATTCTACTTCTCAAATTTTTTAATCTTGTTTAGATCTTCATTTTTGGGTTTATGAGGCCATTATTCAGAAGAGAGAGGCCAATTGTGTTGAATAAGAGAGCTCTATTTCACAATGAAGGCATAATATCAATAAGGATCAAGAAGTTGGCGATGAATACTTGATGAATAACTATTATTTCAATACACCAACATATGGAGATAATATATTCTGACAGCAATTTTGCATGCAAGAACTTTTATTTCCTCAAGTGAAGTCGACGAGTACCATTGATCCATTTTTTTTAACAAATCAAGATGCTTTTGATAAACATAGGCTGTCAGCACTGCAAAAATATATTGTAGTTATGAGTTGTGTACGAATACTTAAAATTTAGTGAAATCACAATAAGGAAGCTCTCAAGAAATTTATAGAAGGAGCCACGTCTTATTTTAGTGCGATAAAGTTTGCATTTCACTATAGCAATAGGTCAAAGTTTACCAAAACTAAAGTTTTTTTTCTAAGGTGCAAAAAATGAGTCAAAGTCTCCATCATTCTAAATTAGAAAGATCTAGCTTCCAAGTGAATTTCTAATAGGATTCATATCATTTTAGACCACCCGTGCCCCCATCCCTGAAGCAACCAATCCTCAATCATCCCCAGAATAAATAATAATTTCTCACTCATCCACATCAACCCAACCCACTTTACTGAATTTCCACCCACACTCAAAACCCAAATCCAACCCATCCCTAACCAATATATAATAATATCTCTCTCATCCACATCTTCAACTCACTTTACTTAATTATTTTTCACCAACATATCATCTAAAATTATTTCATAATCACATAATTTCTTTTAACTGAAACCCTGTCTTTAAAAATTTATGTGGACGATAATATCGTGCCAAGAATACAAAGTAGGATAAAAAATAGGATTAACAAAAAAAAACTTGTCAACTCTGAACTCCCCCTCCCTCTTCCCCGTATTGGGATGGTTACTCATCCTCGGTTGGCATCCCGACCCTACCCCCTTTTTTATTCTAACGTGTGTGCTTTATGCACCCCATTCGCGGGACAGATGGGGACGCGAGTGCACTCAATCATAGGAACCCTTTAAATTTCCATGTGCAAAGAAACCCCCACACACCTCTGAACTTGAATTAAATAACCAACTCCCAACCACTACACAACTAGGAGAGGAAAACACTTCCTTCTACTTTGTTCCTCAAAGAATTCCACTTCTCTCCTTACTCTTTCAATTCATTAGAGCTTTGATTGAGGTTATAGTTAGATTCGTTGAGGAGCATGTCGAGGTGGGACCTCATTGGAGTCCTCCTCCTCCCGAATCCTCACTCTCCCCGGAGTAGGGAAGAAAAACCCAAGGGAAAAAGGCACTCCTCCTCCACCATCACCACCTCAATCTCCCGTTCTGTTGAGGACCACCACCACAACAAATCCAAATAAGTTGATATGGATGACGATTTGAAGGACACACCTGCACATAACGTCCTTGCCTTCTTCATTTGGATCTGACTGTGGAGTTTTCCATTTTGTAGGAAGGGAGGAGAAGCGGGTATGGTAAGATGGGTTTCAGTGAGGTAGGCATTATCACTACCCAGTAGAGGAGAGAGTGTACAAAGATTTTTGATCCAATAGTGGGCGTCTTTTCTACCCCCGCCAAAGGCGGAGGAGAGAGGGCCTCATGGCAGTTGGGGAGGCCTGACCCATTTTGGGGATGGAGAGGAGTACAGTTATGTAGATCCAGAGGTGATGAAGATGGAGAGGCAGCCTGTTTTAATGGATGGGAATGAGTACGGTTATTTGCGTTTTGGTTAATAGTTAGGGAAGAAGATGAAGAAGGGAAAGAAGACGAAGAGGAAAATATTTTTTTATTTTTTCAAGTGCGCTTTCGCTTGAAAAAATTCTGATTACGGTTTGAGAGACTTCGTAAGAAATTTTAACCAAGGTTCGAGTTTCGAAATGCAAAAACTTTAGGGAAAGATAGGCTAAAAGTCAAGGATTAGAAGTGATTTGCCCTGATAACAATCATATCACACAACATCTGAAAGAGATCAAAGTCCATGAAGGGTTCCTATGGCCGTTTCTTCTTCGCGGAAACCATGAGTCGAAGAAACATTTGTAGGAATTTGAGCTATGGCTTGGACCTTGTTGCGGAGTAGTCCAGGTAGTACAAACATTAGGGGAAGAAAAAATCTCATCGCTCGTAGAAGCTAAGCATTGCATGGGCTTAGGCACAGGGTCCAGGACTTTATGGGCTTTGGTCAGAGGAGCTTCTGCCAGACCCAGGTCCATTTGTTCGCAGAAACAACAAGCTACATCGCACAGTTTTTTATTGGTCGTACAAGTAATGTCTACTAGTTAGTACAGATATTCGATCTAGAAATACCTAATACTTGTATTTTCTTTTAATTTCATGGTATTCATGATTGGATATTACGGTTAAGGAAAAGCTCTTCCCATAGTATACTTAACACAAAATCTTCGCATATGAATTTAACTACCTTTTTTTTAGTGTTTGTAATTTCTGTTCCAATTCCAATCCCCACTCAACCTAGTACTTGCAATAAAATAATCATGCTAATTCTAACAAAATTAATAATCAGCTAAACATGATTCATGATTTTGTCGCACTCTTTACATTCCCATACCAAACACTCAAAAAATAAGATACTTAAATTCATATAAGAAGATTTATTCCATGATTTTTTTTAGAGGAAACATGATTCATGATTGGATAACTTACCTAGATACCTCTGTTATTTTCCTTCGTTGCTTCAACTGGTTTATCTTTCGTTTCTTTTACTGCTCTAGTTCTTATTTTATTTCATTTTTAATGTTTTGCCGAAACTAGCGGAATTAATCCACTCTCATTGCCTCCTTTTATTTACATATTAGTTTAGCTCATTTTATTTCACTTTTTTCAACTTTTTCTTTTCTATCACTAGTTCCATTTTTTATGTAAATGAACATAATCTAATTCATGATCCAAATCACGGTTTTTTACCATGAATAAATTAACTCCTTTTGTCTGTGCTCGATTTACTTTCCCATAGGTTAAAAGTTGATCTTTCCAATTTCCGTCACTTAATAGTTCATATGCATGAATATTAGTTAACTGTTAATAATTATTCATCATCAATTATATTGAACAATATGCAGTGTGTATATTAGTTACATTTCATATACATGGATATCAAGATGTATTAATTTTGTGGCTAAGTTTGTTGGGTGAAAAGTTTTGTGAGAGTCAAGATTGATCTCGTGATAATTTGGAGTGCTCGTTCCAAGGTCGTCTCAACTATGAGTAACAAAAGATGACCGAAACCGGAGTAATTCTACCTAACCACGATTTAAGTTTGTTGTAGCGGAAAATTAATTCGCAGATTTTCTGACCAGTTTTAGTAAAACATCCATAACTAACTCCTCAAATATCGGATTGAGGTGATTTCAAAAGCTACAGAAAGATAAGAGATAAATCTACAATTTTGTAGTTTATCACTTTTCCAAATTCGGAGCAGAAAGAGATCATAATCAGCTTGGAAATTTTGGACAGTTAGTTTTTCATATCTGAGGCCGGGGATAATTTAAGTTTTTTTGTACTGAACGGCCTAGGGTTTTTGGTATCGTGTTAGGGTTAGTTTTTTCTATATAATGACAGGCTTGAGATAGAAAAAAAAAACCCCAACAACACAACACAACACAACATATCAAATCTCTTATCAAAGCTTCGGCTTTTTATCTTAGCGTAGGGTAGATGTAGCTTTTATCTTTTATGCTTTCCTCTTGTCCTCTTCCCTTATATTTTCAATAAAGATTCTTGCTCTTTCACCAATTCTTTTCTTATCTACCAAGTCATATCTACATATCTTCTTTTTCTTTTCCCCATATTTCTTCCATCTTTGCCTTATTCGTTCGAATCACATCTTGGGACGACCACTCCGGATCCGTCTTTAGATCATTTTCGACGTTCTAACATATTTATTTTTTGCAAAACAGTTTTTTGGCACGCTCAGTAGGACTAAGGAGGGCGTCTGAAAAGAGTGATTCACAAGATTACCTATTCGGTTTTGAGTCTATTCTCGAAAGAGATCAAAACCGGTCAAAGGTTATACTAAAAGAGGCGTCCAACCAGATCCATAAACTTTGAAGAGCTTTTTCGGCCTTTTATAAGCCAAATTTGAAGAAAGTCAAATCATTAAAGTTGGAGAACGGTCTTTCTTCTTTCTTTGGATATAAAGAACACCAAAATCGGAGTTCATACGAGAAAGTTAAGACCGAAAGATTACATAGTAGTCAATCTGTAAGTTGGCATCTAACCAGATCCGCGAACTTTGAGATACTTTTCCGGCCTTTTACAGGCCAAATCTGAAAAAACTTAAATCACAAAAGTTACGAAAGTTAGAGAACGGTCTTTCCTCTTTCTCTGGACACTAAGAACGCCAATATTGGAGTTCGTACGAGAAAGTTAAGACCGAAATACTACATAGTGGTCAATCTGTAAGTAGACATCCAACCAGATCCACGAACTTTGAGATATTTTTCCGGCCTTTTACAGGCCGAATCTGAAGAAACTCAAATAACAAAAGTTGAAGATATATTTCGCAGCTTTCTAGGAATACAAAGATCACTTTAATTGGATTCTTGACGAGAAAGATACGGCCAAAATAACAAAGGTTGGTCAATCTGTAAAGTGAAATGTCTTTCAAGATCATGAAAGAAAGATTGGAGCATACATATGCTCTCGTATTGACTAAGGAAGAAGGTTGGAGAGAAACTCACTTTATAGTTGTAAAGTGGTTTTATCATACCTATTATGGTGTTGAATTACCTGAGGATTTGATTGAAGATATATCAGTCTTTGGTAATGAATCACCAGATTATCTGATTGAGGATGTTAAAACATATGGTTGTGAGTTACCCGATCATCTGGTTGATGATATTATTTACTACACCAAGAAAGTTTGGAATAGGAGAACTCAACGTGCTCAAAAGCTTCACTCCAACTTTGAGTATAATTTATTTCCCATGGCTGCTTGGCAAGAAGCAATGAAATACTTCAAGTATTTATTATCAGTTCCTATCAGCGAGGTGGTGATTCGATATATGGAAAGATGCTATACAGCTAACTCTATACAAAATAACTCGATCAGAGTACTATCACGTGGAGTAGCTGAAGACCAAAAATATTTCAACTCCTCCAATTACGAGACTAAAATTGATACAGATGTGCATGAATAGGCTGTATCCATGCAGTATTGTAGCCCTTCTATTTGGGAGAGCAAACAAACGACTAGTCTACAGTGGGCCGACACCACAACTATCAATAAGGAAGAGTCGTTTTTACCATCGTGCAATGTACATGAACTTGAAGATCGAAGATATTTTGACTCACACAGCTACAAGACTAAAGTTGACACAGTTCTACATAAATCGACTGAATCTATCCAAGATTTTATTCCAGCGGTCGAAGAGGTTGACAAAAAGACTAGTTTACAATTGGCCGATACCACGATTAGTGAGAAAGAAGTTCCATCCATTGACGATAATATGACCATTGAGTTTGCAATGCCCATAATTGAGGAGAAGAAAGAGGCATTCCCAACACAAGGAATTCTTGGACCTCCACCATCTTTCAGGATTTTTGGACCTTCTTCTACTAAGGGAATTTTAGGGTCTCCGCCAATCACATGTTGCTGAAGTCTGCATCATATTTGGTTAATCATGTCTCAGCTCAACATAAAGACGCAAAGGAGAAAGTTCACTGTAATGATGGAAATTCTATCTCACCCGGGGAGCATGAAGAGCACTGCAACATAGTGATTAATGCTCCTACATCGGCTGAAATTATTTCGGCTGAGGAGTATATCGATCTTACAACCACTGAGGAGCAAGATGATCTTACCTCGATCGAGGAGCAAGCCTAAGTTACAACTCAACTTACCACATCCGGGGAGCAAGACATACACATGATGGAGACTATTGAACCAAGTAAGAGTGCAGTAAAGCGAT
Source organism: Hypericum perforatum (assembly GCA_012979155.1). Taxonomy (NCBI): domain Eukaryota; kingdom Viridiplantae; phylum Streptophyta; class Magnoliopsida; order Malpighiales; family Hypericaceae; genus Hypericum; species Hypericum perforatum. The sequence continues at coordinate 236,038 of SOPF01028459.1, forward strand.
TCCCTATTGTGCAAGTCACACACCATTTCAATAGAAGCACATGCATGGGAAAGAATGTTAAAATATGGCCAAAATCAGCCAAAAATGGCAAGAGACAGCTTGAGTATGCATGGGTTAAGAAGGATGTACTTACTCAGCTGAAGATTGAGCAAACTATTCTCCAAGATCGTAAGATTACCAAGGTCTGGGTACCCAAGGAAGAGCTTGCATGGTCTAGGAAAGAACCATGTAAGACCCGAGCTATAAGAAGTGATCGACCTATAAGGTGCGAAGACCATCATATGGAGACTATGCAGAAAGAAGTGCCAAGAAAATCAAACTCACACTCGGGGGGCAAATGTCAAAAAACTCGTCAGCTAGCTTTCACGAAGACTCAACGAAGAAGGTTGAAGAAAAAGATTCAAAAGAAAAAGGTTAGAGACCTTCAACAACGTTCGTACGGTTATTTTAGTGAAATATATGAAGTTTCTACTCACTCATATAAGGCTGAATTCAAGTGCCCTCGGAAAAATTATGAGCACACGGATATACCCAGAAGAGGGATCATCTACAGGCCGACAATGGCTAGGTCTCGACTGATTCACTAGCAAATTCTTTGCATATTACGGCTTTAACTTGGCCGAATATATAATTTTCCACATGTTCAAAGATAGATACACGTTAATGCTTTTCCTAGCGTCAAAACATTGACGTGTGGGGGGCATTGTTGTAGCGGAAAATTAATTCGCGGATTTTCTGACCAGTTTTAGTAAAAAATTCATAACTAACTGCTCAAATATCAGATTGAGGTGATTTCAAAAGCTACAGAAAGATAAGAGATAAATCTACAACTTTGTAGTTTATCACGTTTCCAAATTCGGAGCAGAAAGAGGTCATAATCAGTTTGGAAGTTTCAGGCACTTAGTTTTTCATATCTGAGGCCGGAGATAATTTAGGTTTTTTGTACTGAACGGCCTATGGTTTTTGGTATCGGGTTAGGGTTAGTATTTTCTATATAATGACACGCTTGAGATAGAAAAAAAAACCCCAACAACACAACACAATGCAACATATCAAATCTCTTATCAAAGTTTCAGCTTTTTATCTTAGCGTAGGGTAGATGTAGCTTTTATCTTTTATGCTTTCCTCTTGTCCTCTTCCCTTATATTTTCAATAAAGATTCTTGCTCTTCCACCAATTCTTTTCTTATCTACCAAGTCATATCTACATATCTTCTTTTTCTTTTCCCCATATTTCTTCCATCTTTGCCTTATTCGTTCGATTCACATCTTGGGACGAACACTCCGAATCCGTCTTTAGATCATTTTCGACGTTCTAACATATTTATTTATTTGCAAAAAAAGTTAAAGCTAAGACTTGTACTAACTTGAGTTGATTGGTATTTGTGGACGATTGAATATTTGTTGCCTTCCCCGAGCATACTTATCGTACTCGAACTCCTCCAAGTTTATCTTGGTGACGTTTATCCTTATCCTACATCTCAGCTCACTTGCAAGTCTTAACCATTAGTTTCACGGATTTTGGTTAGCCATTATTATCCTAGTTTTCAAAGATTACTAGTAACCTTCTATCTTTCACAAGCACAGACTAGCTATCACTTCTAGATTTACAGAATCTCTAGAAATTTTCAGAGTTTATCGTTGTTCTTACAAATGTAGTATTCACAATTTCAAACAAAAATAAAGATAGTATTAAAATAATGTATTATCTAATATGTTCTTTGTCTTCACCATTTTATGATGTCTTCACCATTTTATGATCTTAACTTGTCTCTCCTGATAGTAGGAATTCATCTCTTAGCTAGATGTTTTCTTGAATCATGGTTACATTTTTCACTCAAGTAGTCCAACGTCTATCTCTACTTGTTCTTCTATTTATAATTTTTTTATTGTAATAGTTGGAACTTGCTTATCAAGAAAATCTTTAAACTTTCGTGGCAACTCATAAGTAGCTGTTGGAGGAGAAGACTTTTTAGCTAACAAAAATTATTACGTTTCTTCATATACTTGATTTGAGTTAACTTTAACTTGTGGATAATTTGATCCTTAAAATAACTGTAAGAAACAAGAGAAAAAAAACTTTCGAAACTTTCTTTGTTCTAAGTTATGCTTGGTCAACATGTAATCAGGTATTGAGAGTGAGTGTTGTCAAGGCTTTGTTGGGTTCATCAGATCAACAATCCTAGGCCTTGGTCCTATGTGTTTGCGTATTGAGGGATGCATACCTTGGGTTATTGTCATTGAGGTTGACAAACATATGTTGAGTGAGTCCCTCAAAGCTTTACAAAATCCGGGGTATGGTGTTGCTCCTTTGATAAGCAATTCTGAACTTGCCGCTAATAGGCTGTTATTGGAAGTGATCTCGGGTGCTCAAGAGAATCAGTTACTGCCCATCACGATGGTTGAGGAGGATTTGTTTGGCTTGTCTGAGTTATTCGATTGCCTTTTGTTGACTCGTATGGGTAAGTTTACTCCATGTAACTTGAACAATAAAGTGGATGGAGAATGGATTGAGTCTAGAGTAAATACCTGTACCAAACGGTACATAATGAATAGTAGATCGTGCTGGTATATTATGGTCTTCAACACTGGCCTATTTTATTTGTCATGTTGGCATAATTTGTACGTCAATATTAGCATGCATAGTAGAAAAAAGAGTTTGGCAATGGATTTAGGAGTGAAAAGGCTTACCATGGACCTGGGAATGGAGAAGTTGGTTGACTTTTTGCCATCAATTCTAGTAGATAGAGAAGTTGTGCTGCCACCCCCGCTCTAAGAGAGTGGCATCGTAAGGTTGTATCTATCTGACGGTTACTCTCATTCTTTCCTCTTGCTATCATTCGCAATCGCCGATAATAAGAACTCGCATCTCATCAGCATTCGCGACCTTGGTCTTCTTCGCCCCCATTGAAATGCATCCGCCCTGGCAACCATTCTAACACATATTCAGCAAAAGATTGATATCCGTCAATATTGACATACAAACCATGTCAATATTGACGTATTCGCAATGCTAATATTGAAGAATAAAATATGCGAATACGATCTTTCTGTATGATTTAAAATAATTACTCTTCGTACTCAATCCATTTTCTTTGAATGTGTTAGATCAATTGAGTTCGTTGGAGGCGAGTGGGTTGCACATTGATGAAATATTGGATAACTCGCCTAACTTGATTTCAATTAATGCTCAGTTAGATTATGATTTAAATTTGGATATAATTCTTTATTCTTTTAATTATGACTAACATTTCGTAGTGCTTATAAATAACTGAATTTATGATTAGTGTAAATAATTGAATTCATGATTAGTGTACTACCGTGCTTAGTCGTATTTGATCAAACTTAATTAATCATATTTAATTATACTCAATCAATTTTAATATATATTTAATCAAAATACTAAAACATCGCTGTGTCAAACTCACATGGCACATTACTACCGCATGTGTGGTCTGGCGGATAGAGGTTCAGACCTTAAGCATGAGGTGGGAGGTTCGAGTTCCCAAAGCCCTTCCAAGAACCGAAATTGTGAAAGCAATTTATTCTCAAAAAAAAACTCACATGGCACATTCTAGGCAAAGTTCAAAGGGGATTAGCTACCGCCAGACAACTAGCGCACACCAGTAGTGAGTAACAGAAGCTACATGGAGCGATAAGATAGCGAGAATCAGCCTCGTTCGGTCTAGCCTTAATAATTTTTGTGTTTAGCTCTTTTAGATCGTTCTAATAAGATAACAGTTAGAACCCTAAACCCTAAACCCTAAACCCTAAACCCTAAACAAAAAAACCTAGCCGCTTCTCTCTCTCAAAAAACATAGCCACTTCTTGGCTTCCAGGTAAGAGGGAGGCTCATACCGAGCCGGCCTCCCCCTTGCTCTTCACTCTCCACGGTGGGCTGATCCTCGACTTCCACGACTCTATGAGAACAATGTTCACCATTTATTTTTGTTTTTCTTTCTATTTATTTTGTCCTGTTTCTTCCGTTGAATAACGGAGTGAGTCTCTCCTTGTGAGAGTTTTCGTTTCCCCTAGTGAGAGTTTGTTTTGGTTATTTGTTGTTTTTCGAGTTGTTTTAATTCTATTTGGATCTCTACTTTTGTTTAGCTCTATGTTATACTACATGGTCACTAATGAAAAACTACTCCATTTCTGGAAGAGATCTTCGCGAAAGATGGATTTTATCGTTCTCATCCATGGCCAGATCCAGATAGGGAAGTACCATAGCGAAGGGGCTGAAGTACTTTTATTGTTTTTTCATAGCTGCACTTTGTAGATGCCGGATAGCTTATTATCAATGAATGAAGTTTCTTATTCTAAAAAAAAAACCATAAACCCTAAACCCTAAAATGCTGGAGCCATACTCACGGCAGGAGCTAGACAGATTCTGACCTAATACCAAAGCAGGCCTACCATCCACTAAAGAGGGTTTCAGGCTTTTACCTGAATAAGTCCAAGCACCAGACTGGGCGCGAGCTGCATCGGCGTAGGAGATATGTCCTGCCCTAGGGGAAGCCGAGGCAGAAACTGCGGCAGTCACGGCGGAAGGCTCCACCTGGGCTGGTGGAGGGGCAGAGACGGGTGCTGCAACGGGCACATCAGAAGGCACCGCCTGAGCTTGTGAAGAGATGGTCAACGGTGGGAGCGAACCGTTGTCAAAAGCCCAGGACGACCGTTGATGTTGTGCAGTCATGGCTGGTGGCGATGGATCCGCGTGGGGGAGTGCCACTTTTTGAGATGGTCGGACCCAACTGGCCCAACCATACATGGCCGGAATCAGCCCGACGGTGGCGGCCGGTAGCCAAACTCCGGCAATGGCAGAAGGAGGCAGCCCGGAGGTCGGGGCTAGTAGGGTTGGAAAGGTAGTGGCGAGCCTGTTCTGGATCTGCTGACGGATCATTGTTTCGACACCCGAGGAGGCCGGGATCTGAAAAATGGCCGGCGGACCAAAAATTCCGGCGAGTTCAGAGGGGACCAGCCCAGAGTTCGGGGCCGGTGGGGTTGGAAGCGTCTCCTCGAGCCCGAATCTGTTGACGGATCATCATTTTAACACCAAATGCGTCCAGGATCTGAAAAACGGCTGGCGAAGGCAAAAATCCGGCGACACCAGAGGGAAGCAAACCAGGGGTCGGGGCCGATGCCAAAAGAAGCGCCTGGGCATGTGGATTCAGGATCTGGTCACCGATTGTCGCGGTGACATCGGAGGTGGCCGAAAAAGACGTTGGAAGATTCGACCATGCAAAATAAAACTGGCCACCCACGGCAAACAGTAGGGAGTTAGGAGGCGTGCGACCTACCGTTGGAAAGGTCGCGTCGAGCCCGATATCGGCATTGTGGCCTCCCGATGACCTCAGCCACCTACTCATGGGCCCTTGACCCATCTGGTCCATCACCCCTTGTGGACTTGCTTCGTGCCTCGGCTCCCTTCGCTATGCTGTCCTCATCGCTTTGGCCAGCTATCTTTTGTTTCATGTAGGAAATTTCAGGTCTCACTGGCACCCCGTCAGCTCAGGCCGTGGATGACTTGGTTACTGCTTGTGAGCCTGGCATTGAGTCGGGCTTGGTTCGTGACCCTGTGCCCGAAGGTCATGCCCAATTTTCTGCATTGGAGGGCACAACGGCCATCGCGATTGCCCAGCTCGGGGAGAAGGGCTTACCGGAGCGTCCATCTTATGCCTCTATGGCAAGATCTCAGCAGGGCAGCTGGACCTTCTCGGGCTCAAGCCCGACTCCCATCCTTGTAGGCGACAAGCCTGCACTGATCGTCGGTAAGGACATCTCCAGTTCCTGCCGTGTATTTGGTGACCGCGCTTTTATTGGTCGACTAGTCCTTCCTAAGGGGACCAAAGCGCTTTCCTCAGCCAGCCTGCGTGTGGAGCTAGTACGAATCTGGGGCATCCAGTCCTGGAACATGCTATCCCTTGGCCTGGGCTTCTATACTTTTAGGTTCGTAGATACGGCTGACAAAGAGCATATCTGGGAGTCTGGAATGTGGAAGCTGCAGCAGGGTAGACTATTCTTGCAGCAGTGGGTTCCGTTCTTCAGACCCACTCGTCAGGCGTCTACTTTGTCCAAGACTTGGATAAAGCTAGTCGGCCTGAGCAGCGAGCACATCTCAGAGGATATCATGTCCGGCCTAGCCAAGGCGGTGGGCATGCCAATTAGACTGGATACTGAGGCCCTTCACAGGGTCAATAGGGTTCAGCCCCAGGTGCTAGTCGAGCTAGACCCAGCCAGGCCTCGTCCTTCTAGCGTCAGCTTGATACTGGACTACGGGGAGGTTGATGTGCAGATCTAGTACCAGGACTCCACCCCAATCTACATCTACTGCAAGGCACAAGGACATCTTCGCGGTGCCTGTCCTCGCCTGGCCTCCTCCAGGAAGCAGCCTCCAGGGACTGCACTACCGACCACTGCTCTACCTATGCGTGCTTGGGTTGGCACTGGGAGGGTTTTCTCTTCTAGTCCCAACCACACGCCATATTTTCCACCGGCTACGGTGGCTGATGGCATTGCTCTTCCTACAGAGAATGCCTTCGCCGCTCTCGCCGAGACAGAGGTACATGAGGCTCCCATAGCCCCCGAGGACTTCCCTCCACCTGCAAATTTTCCTCCTGCTACGGACCTTCCTGTCCCTGGGCTTGATGCAGAGCATCCCATATAGGTCTCTTATCTGTAGGCAGCACTTTTTGTGGCGTCCCCTGAGGTGCCTGCCGCCCTGAGCGTACTACCGGCACTTTTAGTGCCTCTTTCTTCTACGGCGGCTCCTCCCAAGTCAGACGACTAGAATACTTCCCCGCGAGAGTCCACTGCTTCGTCGCGGGCTCAGGTACCTCCCTCTGCATCGAGCTTGCTAACTGAGGTTGTTTTGCAGGGTACGCCTATTGCTGTGGTTGCACCGGGCATTGAGCCTGGGTCTAGTGGCGACCCCGAATGAATAGGTCATGCCGAATTTTCGGCACAAAGGCAAGCTCTGGCAGCCTCTACCTCTCCGGGAGCGACCTCTTCTCCTATCCTCTGCGCGACCAACAGACAGGCCTCTCCGCCATCGACCGATCTTGCCTAGACTGACGTGGTTTACAAGAAAGGGAAAGGCAAGGCTAGTTCATCTGCTAGCTCCTCCTCCCACGCCCGACCTCCTACGCCAGGACCATTGCTTTGGGATGCGTCCCCTTGATTTATGGATACGGTGCAGGTTGGCACAGAGTTGGTGGGTCTCCGTACGGCCGCCACTCCTTTCGTTCCATACCACTCCGAGATCATAGAGCTTGAGGTGCTAGAGGATAGCAGACTGGTCGTGGAGGCCTTGGTGGGTACGTAGTCCTTTGATGTGCCATCTCCCCTACTCCCTTCATCACCAATGCGTACGCGGAGCAGAAGGAAGCTTCTCCCTGCTCTAGGCTACGGCAGGACCAAGAGGCGAAGGAAATGGGGTTAGTTTGTTCCTTGCTCTGCTGTACTTTGTAGTTAGTGCTACTGCTGGCCATGTCTATCAGTCTGTTGGTAGCATGGTCCTCTGTTTGTTTTTTGGTTTGCTCCTCATGGTTGGCCCCTCCTGTCTTCCACTGCGTTGGTTGATAGGACTATCTGGGGCCTTTTTTTTCTTTCTGCTTTTAGTCTCGCCCCGTCTGACGGCCAGGACTATTGGCTAGCAGGCTTTACGGGCTCGAGCACTACCTCTTCTTCTTTCTTTTGTATTTTGTTTTTATCTATATAGGGGAAACCCAGCCCCTAACGGGGTGTTTAAAAAAAAAATAAGATAACAGTTGTTCCTACTACATATCAATAGATATTTAGACCTGATCACTGTTAAAATTTAATTTGTAATTCGACATAATTCGACTCATCAAAAAATTGATTTAATTCATTTCCAATTTAATTCGTCCAAAATCTGATTCTAATTGATTATGACACGAATTGAATTTGGTTTAAAATTTTTATTATTCATCAAACCAAAAAATTTAATTCGAATTCGACTCGAGGTTAATTCATTTTGAATTCACATATATATGTTAAAAAATTGAAAAAATAGTGGGGAGAAAGAAATTAAAAAAAGGAGATCACGGAGGAGATATTTAAAAAATTGGAGAGAAATTAAAAAAAGGGAATAGGATGGGAACTAAAAAAAGAGGGGGTTCGAAGAACAATCGAAACTGCTCACGGATATTTCGAAAGCAGCAATTGAAGACCTCCTAAAGAAGAGGGAGGAAACCAGGACAATAGAAGAAGTGATGTGATCACAAAGATCTAGAGTTTCTTGGCTGAAGGAGGAAGATCGCAATACCAAATTCTTTCCAAATTCTTTCACAAAATGGCCACTCACAGACTTCAACGAAATAGAATTGAGGGTGTAAAAAATAACGAGGGAGTTTTAGTGAAGGATGAGGTAGGGATCCATGAGGTCTTTGGGATTTTTTACATTTCGTTGTTTTCTTCCTCAAGTTCAAAAAATGTGGAATCAATCATGACCAAGGTGCCCCAGAAGATAATCCCTGAAATGATGTCTTCACTAACCTCCCCTTACACCAAGATGCTCTACAACAGATGCACCCATCCAAAGCCCCAGGCCCTGACAGATTACCACCCTTATTCTTTCAAAGATGCTGGGATATCGTTGGGAACGAAGTGGTTTAGACTACTCTAGCAATCCTTAATAAAGCGGCCGACCCTACCTCGCTCAACGAAATTAAAATAGTGCTCATCCCCAAGGTGAAATCTCCAATTTCTTGCTCGAATTATAGACCTATCTCTCTTTGCAATGTAATTATGAAAATTGCTACAAAGACCATTACTAATAGATTGAAGCTGTTTCTTCCCGAGATAATACATGAAAATCAGAGCGCTTTTATTCCACGAAGACTCATATCTGACAATTCCTTAATTGCCTTCAAAGCCTATCACTACCTAAAGAAGAAATCAGGTGGTAGGAGAGGTTTTTGTGCTCTAAAGCTGGACACAATGAAGGCCTATGACAGAGTGGAATGGCCTTTTCTGGAAGCTATGATGGTGGCACTAGGATTCCCAAGCTCCTTTGTGCAGTTAGTTATGAGATGTGTCAGCACTGTGAGATACGCGGTTCAAATTAATGGAACAATTGGTGAAAGCTTTTACCCAAGCAAAGATCTTCGCTAGGGTGATCCCATCTTCTCGTATATCTTCCTCCTATGTGTTGAAGGCTTGGATGCTATCATACTCGATGCTGAATGATCAAGTCTAATTCATGGTTTGCGAGTAGCAAGGTCAGCCCCTCCCATTACCCACCTCTTCTTTGCAGACGATTCCTTGTTGTTTGCTAGAGCAACAAAAACTGAACTTCATTGCATAATGGAACTTTTAGCACTCTATGAAGAAGCCTCGGGTCAAAAGGTAAATATACAGAAATCCTCCATGAAATTTAGCAGGAACAACGCGCTTATAGACCAACACTGATTGTGTTCCTCTCTAGGGATGTGCATGGCCAGTGACGAGGAGAGGTACTTAGGCTTACCCACAATAATCGATCGTTCAAAAAAATAGGTGTTTGCTACTTTAGAGGAGCGTATACAATCGAAGGTGGATAATTGGAAGATGCATTTTTTTGTCAAAATCAGGAAGGGAGATATTCATCAAATCTGTACTTCAGGCTATTCCAACTTACATTATGAGCTGTTTCATGCTCCCAGTGGAGACCTGTGATAGAATTGAGAAGAAATTGGGTGATGTCTATTGGGGAAGTAAAGAGGGGGAGAGGAAACTTCATTGGTGGAGCTGGGCAAAACTATGCCTCCCAAAGAAGGAAGTGGATTGGGTTTTTACGAAAACTAAAGAACTTCAATAATGCTATATTGGCTAAGCAAGCAAGGCAGCTGCTATGTGATCCCTCATCACTTACGGCGAGAATATTAAAAGCAAGGTATTATCCTAGAACCATGCTTTTGGAGGTTGTGATCGGTCATAACCCAAGTCATGTTTAGAGAAGCATAGTTTCGGGTCTCTCTTTGTTAAAGGTAGGGATGGAATAGCGGGTAGGTACAGACTGTGATATAAGGATTTGGCATGATAAGTGGTTGTCGTGGGATAAGTTAGGCCATCCTAGATATAGGTATCCAGGTTCAGATAAGTTTCAGCTTGTCTCCGAACTCCAATGTTAAGAAACATGCTCTTGGAATGACATGCTTATCCAACAAATCTTTACAGAAGAGGATATTGACAAGATAAAAGCTATATGTATGAACCCGTGCTATCCTATGGATATCCTCCGCTAGAAACACACTGAGGATGGAAACTATAGTGTCCATTCGGGTTATAGATGCAATTTCTCCTCTTGGTGGCAATCCTCGCACCAAGATGACACCCACACCTTCGGTAGAGAAGCATGGACTACTTGCTAAAACCTAGAAGCAACCCTACGATTACTTGCCTTCCTATAGAGAATATTGGATAATAACATCCTAGTTCGTGAAAATCTAAGAAAAAGGGGGATCACCGAGGTACAACCTGCCCACTATGTAATGTCTCTTCGGACATATCCAATCACTTATTTATGAGTTGCCCGGTAACAAAGAGGATACTATAGTCCACAGGCTACAACGACGCACTTGGGGACTCCCCCTCTTTTATTCTAACATGGGAAGCTTACACTCACAACAAGAGCAAGGATGAGATTGGAAGATTTCTCGCATCATTATGGGGTGTTTGGAAGATCAAAAACTTATATGTCTTTGAAGACCCCAACCCTGCAGATTTCTCTAGAATAATGGCTAGGGCTATCCGTTTCCAGGAGGATTTCGTAGCTATTCACAGATAACAAGATCGATAGGAACCTTTGCATCGTCTCCATTGGACACTTCCCCCTCCAGGCTTCATCAAAGTCAATACTGATGCCAGGGTGACATCAAATAATGGAGGCCAAATCAGCGCAATTGCCAGAGATGAGGACACTTACTTTATCCAAGCAGCGGTCAGGTTAATCCCGTATGTCCAACACCCACTACTACTTGAAGCTTATGGAATACTAATGGGAATTGACCTTGCCAAGGAGATCAACCGTTCTCAAGTCATCATCAAATCTGACTGTCTACCTCTGGTGTTGGCGCTACAAGGTAGAAGACGTGATAAGAGTGACCTAGCCACAATCGTCGAAGACTGTATCGCGACTACCGCTCCTTTTAACAATGTTAGTTTCAACTTCGCGAGGTGGGATGCCAACAAACCAGCCCACCTGTTAACGAAGATGCAGGGTCCTTTTTCAGATGTAATCCATTTCTTTGCAACCCCTCCGGGTGAAATAGGCGATGCCTTGATTCATGATGTATCAGCTTCAGTTTAATCAATAAAGTTATCCAATTTTCACTAAAAAAAAGAGGGGGTTGCTCACATCAATGCGTGCATCATTTTTATTATTCTTTAACTATTTGTTTGATAAATTAAAAAATATTTCAAATTCTATAAATACCATTTTTTATTCTTTAAAATTTACCCATTTCAATTTTAATTCTCTAATTATCTAATTAAAAATTTGAGATATATAAAGTGGGTGTTTGATTTGGCTGTTATGGATCAGTGATTAGTGATTGGCTAATAGATATCTATCAACTAATTTTTTGGTTTTTGGTGAATTAAAAAAAATAGCTGTTGGAACCCAAATACCAATTTTTCTAACAGCTAGAATTTATAGATGCTACATTTAACTAAGGGTTGTTATAATATTAAATTACTAAATAGCCCTCTATTTAGATAATTCCTAATTAAATATTAAATTAAGATGAACACTTTTTTTTAATTGGTGAAAATATAGAGATAATACTAAATATTACTATATTAAATATTAAATTAAGAGAGACACTTTTTTAATTGGCGGGAGTATAAAGATAAATAATATGTACTATATTAAATATTAAATTAAGAGATATATTTTTTTAATTAGCGAAAGCATAAAGATAAATAATATATATTATATTAAATATTAAAGAATGACCTTTATTAGTCAATTATTCATAATATAATTTTAGTTATATAAAATCTTAAATACTAAAACCTTAAATTTTAAGAATTCAAACCGCAAACCCTAAAACCTCTTTAAACTCTAAAATGTCAAACTTTAAACCTTAAAATCTACAACATAAAATCCAAAAAGAGTAACAAAAAAAAAAAATAACCTCATTTATGGACCCAGGGATATATACGTACATACGCATCCCAACGAGAGTGAATGCATTATCTTTTTTTCCTTGATGCTGGGTCAATTACGTCGCTGGTTTAATTGATTTATTATATGCTGGGTCTTTATTTCCTATATGCTGAATTTTACATATGCCTTCCCCACACCAGACAAATCTCAACCATCGTATCTCTTTCCCTCGATATGATTAAATTTCATATTACATTTTTTACTGCACATGGTGGTCAAAGTCTCGATCATGTTTTTTTGTTAAATCGATTAATTAATAAATTAATTTTATGGAATAAAAAATGTTCTTATGTAAGGATTGTTCTACTCCATTAGTTGAATCCCGACTTTGTATGGTTGTCTTTACTCGGCCTTTTCCTAGTCGGATAAAGACACCATTAACAATTAATAAGTTTAATAAATTGCGCGCAATTGGGATCGTCATATGATATATTTTATATTGCTACAACTTAACAATTAATTTATATCCGTATCCAATAATATTTTTTCAAATTTTCACAGTTTGTTACATTTTTCGGAGATTGAATCTGAAACGTGTTAATTTATATTAGATTTATTCTCTAATATGTCTTGTATGGTTACTCTAAATCTTATTTAGTTCGAAGAGTATCATAAATATTTTTTCTTAACTTAACATCTCACGTCAATTTATTTATCATTTTTCTGTCAAAACTACACACTTAATGACATTTTACAGATAAAACTAAAAAGTGCGGTAAACTATTCTGATGATAGGAACTCAAATTTTTACACTTTAATAATATTAATGATCCACATTCGAGACAAACGATTATAAAAAAGCTACAATTTTCTTTTACATCTCACCTCTGCAACTGCAACCTACAAACGATACAGTTTTTGGTTGTCGTCTTAATTTGTGCGCCTCTGAACTGTTTTATTAATTTCCTGACTCCAAACATGACGGAAGCTCATCATGAAGTCCAGCTCCATGTTTTGGGTAAGCTAATTTCGTGCTCTCGTCTAATTATTTATTCCAGTACAAGCTATGTTAGATGTCATACCGATAATTTGGAATCTATAACTTTATCAAATCGTACTAAGTTAGGTCAAAACTTTTTTTTTATATGCTGTCAAATGCCTATATAATCTAGAGTCGAACATGAACTCAATCGTAAACAACAAGTAATTGAGACGGCTCTTCCAGAAAGACCTGTTCTGTTCCGAAATCATGAACTTTCTTCATGGAGTTAGAACTCATATTCAGATAGACAATCTCATGTCCGCGTCTTTAAATAAACTAAGTCGTTTGTCATGGATTTGTCAGAAGAAGGAAATAGACAGCCAAGTCCTGTTGACGACCGTTCAGGAGTTGCCAGGCAATCAAAGGCACATGCGATGAGCTACAAGTGGTGGATCCGGATATCATGTTACATAGTCTTCGTCCTCGCTGGGCAGGCGGTAGCTCTGCTCTTGGGAAGACAGTACTTTGTCAAGGGCGGAAAGAGCAAATGGTTGGCAACATTGGTCCAACTCTGCGCCTTCCCCCTTATGATTCCTTTCTATTTGGTGAACTCTCAAGGGAGGAGTAACCCTGAAGCAGCGAAGCAAGCTTCGGTCGCAGTCCGCGCAACGATCTACCTCATGATCGGTCTCCTTTTCGCCGGAGTTTGCTACCTGTACTCAGTTGGGCTGCAATACCTTCCCGTCTCAACTTACACCCTTATATGCGCATCCCAGTTGGGCTTCAACGCGGTGTTCTCCTTCTTCCTCAACTCTCAAAAGTTCACACCCTTTGTTATCAACTCATTGGTCCTCCTCACCATCTCGTCCGTCCTCCTCGTCTTCAACGAGGAGTCTTCCGGTACTCAGAGCGTGTCTAAAGTGAAGTACGCAATTGGGTTTGTATGCACCGTGGGTGCCTCTGCCGGGTATGCATTGGTGCTCTCCTTAACACAGGTTTGCTTCAAGAAGTACTTAAAGATTCGGACATATAGGACGGTGGTCGACATGATATTCTACCAGCAACTAGTTGCAACTTGTGCAATAGTGGTTGGGATCTTCGCAAGTGGAGAATGGAAGACATATACAAAAGAGATGGATGAGTATCAATTGGGGTCATTTTCTTACATAATGAACCTGTTATGGACCGCCATATCCTGGCAAGTCTTCGCCATTGGCTCTGTCGGGTTGATCTTCGAGGTGTCTTCCCTGTTCTCCAACGCAATCAGTGTTCTAGGGTTGCCTATCGTCCCAGTCCTCGCAGTTTTTGTATTCCACGACAAAATGAGTGGTATAAAAGCCATTTCCATGGTGTTGGCCATCTGGGGTTTCATGTCTTACATGTTTCAGCAGTATCTTGACGATTCCAGCACCAATGCTCAAGACAGGAACGCCACTGGAGCTACTTCCAAAGCAAAAGGGAGTCCAATAGAAAAATGATATAAATAATTTACGTTTAGATTTCTTACGTTTTTATCAGATATATATACTTTCTAGTTCAAAATTTATATATATGTACCTCTTACTGCCCTGGTTGTAGGAAATTTGCTCTCATATCCAATCTCTCATAATTGTGGTGATCTTATTTTGTTGTTAAAAGAGAGATATAGTATTTGTGTCGTCAAGTTGGTATAGTTGTTCAACTCGGGAGTGGATTGGCTGAGGAAATATATTGTCTCCATATATTTGCGTAAAAATAAAACTAGTTAAAATCCTCATATATTTTTTTTCTTTGGTAAAACGTAGAATAAATCTTGGTGCTGAATTCAAGAAATGATGGGATTTAGAGACAAGTACACTCGCCGGATATTAGGGGTTGGCAAAATCCGTTCATCAACAAGACAAAGATGGATTTACCTATAAGCACCTAAAGTCAAAAACTTATGAGTACCCTTAGCTCACATGGGGTAACTAAGGCCTCAACATCTTAACTGGCTTGAGGTATCTAAAGCCACCTCTTGGTTAGCTTGGCGTACTTATTTTGTTGGCCCAAAGTATCGTAGGGTCTCTATCTCTTGGTTGGTTTGGTAATTGAAGTTGGATATTTCTGATTGGACCATAAGTTACAAATAATCAATTATATTTTATCAAAGTTAAATTAGAAAGATTTACTTAAAGTAGGTGACTGATGTTGGGTAATGATTCACTAACAACCATTATAAACTCAAAAGTGAAGAAAAGGCAAGAAGCTCCAAAGATAAACTCAGACATTCATGTTGTTAAAAAAGTTGTAGAGGACTAAAAGACTTGTTTAATGGTATATCACATATTCTATTTGGGTCAAGAAATTAGCAAGAAATCTATTCAAAACTACAAATTGATTACTAAAGCTTACAATTGAGCAAGTGGCAAAAGAAGTACTAAGTAAATGTAATTAGACTGCAAATTATATTTGGGTGTTTTTATACGAGTTATAAAATACTTAATTAAATTTCTAGTGCTATATATTATGCTTTATTTGGTTGTAGGAAACGTACTCAACATCTGGTTAAAAGTCAAACTTGTTGGCTGTGTTCAGAATTGAAAGGAGTCAAGAGTAAAGCTTTGATAAGTTGATTCTTGGGAATCAAAGTTAATTGTTACTCAAAATTATCAAGAACATACAAGAGAGTCAAGTTAAAGTGAATATAAATTGACTTTCTTATATATGAGCTATTTCTAAATGGTGATTTACAATTTAGCTTACTATGTGGTTCGTTGGTATTCAATGGCAAAATAGATTATAAGATGCACTCATGATCATGAGTAATTTTTTTACAAAATATATACATACATGTGGGGTATTTAGTAATGAATCAAGTAATTAAAGGAATTAAGCTACTTGATTACATCTCATACATATAAGGTATTAGATAAGATGTGATCATTTGCATTATGACATAATTTATCATGTTTCGATTATTTTTCATCTTGAGGCTGATTATGAGGTTGGTTCGACAGTTTGTTGGGCTAGTAGTGTTTGACTTCGTAAAGTGGTGATAGTGGTAGTTGTGGTCTGATTTGAACTACTCTAATTCCTTAAAATTTTTAGCCAACCTTGAGACAAGTTTTCATGTAGTTGTGAGATTGTTCTTCACACCTTAGTTAATTTTTTCCCACAACAGTCTCTCACCTGAAAAATTTACCTATCATAACCCTCTCATAAACCCTACTTTCTTTTTTCTCTCCATTACCACCATCAACCTATGTAAGTCCCTATGTTCTCTTGTGGTTGCGCATTGCAGAGGGAACAATAGGATACACGAGTCTTTAGATGACCTGTTATGGAAGGCAAGGGTAAGAAGTTGACTGATTAAAACACGTTAGATAACTTTTTCTTTCCTCTCAGTGTTCAAGTCTCTATAGTTTTTCTACTTAGAAAGAACATTTGGTTAAACATTTGCGTTATGTGATGATTTATCTGAGAAGTATTATATGCTGATCTAGGAATTGATCTTGCTTTATCGTGGGATATATTATATGGAATAATAAAACTATAGAGGGTGGTCAAATGCAAGTTTGAGTTGTCAATGTTTATTGGATGCTTCATGTTTTGAATGTTTTATTTTGTCCTCTTGATTCTTTTGTATTTTGAGTCTATGTCTTAGTTTGAGTCTTGCTTAGTGATAAGCAAAGTCTAAGTGTGGAGATGTTTAATTTGTGTTAAAAATACACATTAAACATATAGGATTTAACTCTATTTTTGTACTTTTGTCTTTATTTTTGTATCATTGTGTAAACATTTAAGTTTTGTATGATTAATAGATTCTTTGTGCTAATTTATAGGAAAAATAGTAATTTTAGAAGAAAAAAAATTATACTTGAAAGAGGAGTTTAAGAGGGATAGCTGATTTGGATAGGGTATTTTGGTAAGTTTTGGAGCATAATTTTGAGAAACTTATATATAAAATTGAATATCTTTCTTGTCTCTTTCTATTAATATAAGGAACGCATAAATTGAAGTTTAGATGAAGAAATTATAGCTAAAATACTAAAGACTAATCTAGTATATTTATTTGGTGAATATTTGTAACAATACTGAAAATTCAATTTCCTAATAAATTAGGACTTTTTGGGTTGATTTTTTAGGTATTTAGGTTTATAATGGTTGTCCCTATGATTTTTAGTTTGAGGGTGATCTCTCATTCATCATATTTCTATTCCATAGATTATATTTTATTTTACTATGAGTAACTAATCTCTTGGTAGATTTGATGGAAGAAGGCAGTAACTAATCCTCTTGCTTTTTTGTGCTTATTCTTGTTCTTGAATAATTGACAATTGTGAATCTATTTTATAACTGATTTACCATCAATTTTGATTAATAATTATAGTTAAGAATTAAACTAGGAATAAAGTTAATTCAGCGAGAAATGATTATTATCAAACTAATTAATTAGAAATAATAATGCTAGTTTGTACATACCAAAAATTAAAGTATAATCGCTAGCAGTAGGAACATCTGTTCTTAATATAATTATCTTATATTTGCCTTTGTCTATAAAATGATAAACAATTAGTTAGGTAGTCGTTTGATTAGGTGATTGTTGGATGTTTGTGATCTCTTCGTGGTTGTGAGAGAGATTTATCGTGTAATCTATCATTTGTTTATCATTAGTTTTTGTATTTATTTATTTATTTTTCTTTTGTTAGTTTAGTTTGTTTTTAATGTTCACAAAACTCCCATTTTATTTTCTCTATTTAGTTTGTGAAGTTAATTATTTATCGTCTCTTCTTGCATTTGACTCGATATCTTTCTTGGCTAACTACAAGTTTGTGATCCGTAAAATATCGATTTATTTTGAATAATTTCAAGATTTTCGGGTGGATACAATAAGATAATTCCTCAATTATTCGAGATCATAGCCTCGTATCATTTTTTGATTCGGTATATTTTTTTATGTCGAACATGTTCTCTAGTAATATCAAACCATTGTATTTTTTCTAACTGTTATTAGTGGTTGGGATGAAATTCTTTAGGCTTCTTTTGCTCCTTTGGAAGATTTTGGTGCTCTCTGTACATGGTTATTTGTTTTGTATAGTTTTGATTGGTAAATATAATATTTACTTAAAAAAACTTGCAATAAGATGGTAGAGTAACACGGAATATTTACATTAGATGTATAAGTAAACTAACTAAATTTTTTGAGTTTCAATAAAGTAAATTTGTGTGCTTCGATATACTTTATCAAATATTTGATTCGATGGATTGATTTAAATTTAAATTTAAAATAGTTAATATTTCTGATCTGTATTACTTAGTATCTATTCAATGAGGCCACAAATTTGCATTGAAATTTTTTAAGTTGAAAAAAATTGTCTCAGCAGTCAAATGTCATTTAGTCCTACAACACAATAAATCTACAAAATTTAGGAAATTTAGAGTTCAATCTTGTAACTATGATATAATAATTTATCTTTTTCAGAAAATTATAAGACTAGTTTTTAAAGACTCAAAATTAAATTGTGACTTGTTAGTGGAACTCCTCCTTCACCTTCCTCTCTCTGGTTCTATTTTTTTTTCGTTGCGAGGAAAATGGAGGAAGGGACTTTGGGTTGGGCCTGAGATATTGAGTTTGTGAAACATCAGGCTTGGGCCTACATGGGAAGGTTTTTAACTTTTTATTGATAGATGTGGTACTACTTTTTTTTACAAGAAGATCGGTTACTAATTACTACCACTGTTATTAATGTACTTAGCTGGTGTTCTACTTTAACGATGTGTGAAGTCGTAGGGAATGCAACAGGTCTCAAGTTTGAGAGTTTTTCATATTTGAAAATACTGTCCAATTTAAATTTGAATTTGTTAGTCCAGTAAAGTAAATATTAACTAGTATAAATTAAGAAAATACGCAGGAGTTTATGAATATATAATTATCGCTTAATGGATTACAAAATTTAAATTGATTTGCTAATTTTGTAAGTAAATTTGTTAAAATTCAAAACTTTATATTATTTAAATTCAATTCATAACCTTACATGCTGCTAGTTGAGTTAGATGTCGCATTTATGTTATTAAAAATAATTGTTGTGTTCTAGTAAATTTGTAATCGTACCCAGACACCCTAAGTCACGTATTATATCAGGCTAGAACCTTCATAGGTGTGACTTGGCAATTTTAGGTTTCGACAAAATTCGCTGATTGGAAAAGATTGACAGGTCATTTATAAAGTAAAAAAGAATTAGCTGGTCAATTATAATATACTGTTGGTTTTATTAAAATTATATAGTGTTTTGTTCCATCTTTCTTTCTAGCATTCCGAAAGGGAGAAATGATGGAGAACGTTTGACGTAGAGAAAATTACATGCTGGCTATCGTAAAAAATTGAAAAGAAAATAATAACAATGTTTTAGATAAATTATTTTTAACTTCTTGACTTAAACTTTATTTGTAATGCAGTCCTAGTATACCATAATTATTTATGAAGTCCTTACTCTTGACTAAAATTTTAGTCTAAAGTTCTTTACGTCCGAGCTAATTTTGTGTGAAACACATAAGAACAATATTTATTTCTGACATTAGGAACATTAGACTAATATTTTGTTAAAGATTAGAGATTATAGAATGAATTTTGATGAGTTCATGAATCTTATCACAAATAAGAATATTAACTAAGAATATGAAGATAATGGATTTATAACTCTAAATTTATGTGCACCAATTTACAAATACATCTTGCTGCAACCAAGTAATCGTAATAGCACCGAGTCTTGGGCACCTATATAGGAGTTCGATTATCTTCTTGTCAGTTGCTCTGCTACAGATGAAAGTATCTTCTTCTCTCTTTTCCTCACTGGAGCCTTTCTCTCTTCTTTTTGGTGGAACTTTCTATCCTCTTCCCTCCTTCAACCTTCATCCACCTGTCACTTCCTTATCTCTATTTCCTCTCTACAGGCCTTCTCCAAACTCTCCTCTTCATCGACCTCGCCTCGACTGGCGTATCTGACAACCTCGCATCGCCTGGAGCTTCGCCTGGAGCTTCCGACGACCTCGCCTAGGTAGTGGTCATCCGACTCCCCGACCTTCCTCCGCGTTTTGACCTCATCGATCGGCCGTGCCAAACCTCCCTGTTCCACTCGTTTCGGGGCTGGACCTTCCTACGAAGCTCTAGGGAGGAACTATTTTGGTCGCTGAAGGGATTTGTCGTCGCCAACAACCCCTCCGGTCTCTTTCCCGCACCCTTTCAGTTTATTTTCTTTTTTTTATCTCACCTTACTCCTATTTTGGTCTGGATATTGCTGTTGTTCCTATTGTGGCTCATGGATAATCTTGTCTTGATCGGATTCGTCTGTTCTTGGCTCTCACTTGGATGCACCTCGTGTTTATCGGAGTGCTCGTTTACGTGGAGTTACATCTTCGATGTTGCTCTATGTTTGTCAGCTACCTTTGTGGTTAGCATGTTCCCGGTTTGGCTTTCCTCTTTCGAGAGGACACCGGCTCTTGTAGTCGTATCCTTAGCCCTAATTACCAACTATGCCACTTTGTCTTCAATGGGTCTTCGACTTTGTCTATGCTCTATGTTATCTTGGCTAGTTTAAATGTCTTTAGTTTATTGTCCATGTACTTTCCTTTCATGTATTGTAACTCTATGGACTAATATTAGGCTTTGAAAGACAACCTTTATCCTTTCCAAAAAAATATAGGAGTTCGATTAAGACCAAATTAACCATTTTTTAGCCGAAAGAGAATACAAGGCTAATGTAATTATTGGTCAAAATTTGCGCCTTCGAAAATTATTCTAAATCTGCTTCTTACGTTCAGCAGCACTACAGATTTTGCATGATCATCATGAATCCGATTGCAGACGGGGCAATCTATCTATATTCCAGTGTTTTCAAAAATAATTCGGAGATAGACAAAAAATATATAAATATACTAATGTTAAGCATGGGTAACTAAATAATTTTTAAAACGAGGGGGATAAAAAAGAATAATTGGCGGGAAAAAGGGAGGGGGAAAATAATGGCGGGAAAAGGAGAGTTAGAAAATGGGGGAAGTAAAAATAAATTTAAAAAAGAGGGATTTGGGTAAAAACCCAAGGTTTTAAAATACGCGATCTGATCGACAATCCGACTGGTCAGACCATATTTCGGGCACAAGCCCGACTTGTTTTTAGGCTAAAAAACGGACTTTGGTTCAACCAAAAGATTTCTGGTCAGACTAGGCATTTTTGTCAAAAAATCCGGTTAAACCGGGTGGTCCGACCAAAAATTTGTATATATATATATTATTTTTTTAATCTACATAACTTATTTACCTATATATTTCAAGAAATTACATTAAAATAAGAAGGAAAAAAAGTTTGGTCAGACCATAGGTATGACCGGTCTGACCGGTCGACCCGAGATACACACTCATTTCTGGGTCGACCTCTGGGTCGGTATTGAAAATCCTATAAAAACCTAACGGACCAGAAAGTTCAGGTCTAATTTTTTGGATCGACCAATCGGTCAAACTGGAATTTTTCCGTTCTATTAGGTAAACATATTGATTACTATTTTGACCTGGTTTATTGTATGAGTCGCAGTCTAACCGGTCGGACCGTCAATTTGAAAACTTTGCTATATTCCTTTCTCATTTACGTTCCTTCTCTCCGTAAATTTCTTTCTGCCTATACATCCTTAATCCTTTCAAACTTAGCCTTGGGAAAAAAATGTGTATTTTTCCGGTGCAACGACGTTATGACACAAGCGGTCCCTGTCTAGTTCTAGGTGTACTGATAGATTCTTTTTTCCAAACAAGAAATTTTCCTAGGCTTTGTAGGATAGGCTTATTGTTCAAAGCCATTTAACATTAATTGTCCTGGATGAACAAGACATTTAACATTTGTACGCAATCCCCGGATAGAGATATGCCTGCTCCAGCGCAGCCCCTCAAGTTGCCCGGGTCTTAAAGAAAAAGGGATAATTCTTCTCAGGCCCCTCGGGTTTACGAAAATTAGTGATTCAGCTCCTCTAGTTTTTTTTATTATTTAGCCCCTCTAGTTTGTGAAAATGGTATTATTTAACCCCTATTTCCGGAATCAGCTCTTTTCTCCGGCGAAAATGGACCTAAGATTACTAAAATACCCTTTTCTTTTAAAAAGTAAAAAAATAAATTGAAACACATTCGTAATTTTTATTGAGCTGAAATTTTTCATGAAGTATCCTAAAAATATACATGATTTAAGTAAAATATTTCAGAAATGTTGGAGGCACAGAAGTATTATTTTTATTTTCCAACGTGCCAAAGTTTGTAAAATCTTATAAAATAGAAAATTTATCTAATTGGGCTGAAATTTGTCCCATGTATCTTTAAGCATCTTTAATAAATTTAGAAATCAAAAAGTCTGAATTCTCAAGAGCCAATTTTGAAAAAGTATGGAAATACCGAAAATATAGAGTTTTAATTTATTTTTTTACTAAAGATGGAGTCTTTAGTAAAGATGCTTAAAGATGCATAGAACATGTTTTAGGTCCTAAATTCACTAAATATGCTTAAGAGCACATGGGACAAGTTTCAACCCAATTAGACAAATTTTCTATTTTATATGATTTTACAAAATGTTAGCATGTTGGAAAATAAAAAAAATACTTTTGTGCCTCCAAAATTTCTAAAATATTTTATGTAAATCATTTATATTTTTAGGATGCTTCATGAACAATTTCAGCTCAATACAAATTATGATTGTATTTCAATTTATTTTTTTACTTTTTAAAGGAAAAGGGTATTTTAGTAATCTTAGGTCCATTTTTGCCGGAGAAAAGAGCTGATTCCGGCAACAGGGGTTAAATAATATCCTTTTCAAAAACTAGAGGGACTAAATAATAATTAAAAAACTAGAGAGGCTGAATCACTAATTTTCGCAAACCCGAAGGACCTGAGGGGAATTATCCCTAAGAAAAATTGACAATTCTTAGTCTCGTACTAATCCTTGAAAAATAAGTTAGTAGCCATGTGATGCACATTGATAGGAGCCTCCAAGTTTCAGCCTTAATTTAATCAGGGGCTCATACTCCGATCAAACAAAGGGGTCTAGTTCTAGACGACTGACTTTATCCTTATCTCTTGAGAGTTTAGTGTGACCGTAAATTTTATGTACTTTAAAATTTTATAAGGTAAAATTTACATTTATATGTAATATTATAAGTGCTGAATATTTGATTTGATAATAGTATGTTTTTTTTATCTATTAAGTTACATCCGCTAACTACAATTTTATTCATGCTGTGTTTTAATGTCAAACATCAATCCTTTTTACTTAAACTTTAGAGAATACAATACTAAACCCCATGCTTACTCTTTTAGCCAGAAGAAGACAAACAGAAGCGGCGGTTAAATCTTCCCTTAACAATTGAATGACTGAGCTTGGCCATAGATGACACGAGCATGGACAGCGGCAAGAGATCTCTCGATGTTGTAGCCTGCCAAGAGACTGCTTAATAGAATTTAACGGATGATTTAGATCACCCGCATTCACGCCCCGCTACAGC
>SOPF01028459.1:259627-356125 GCA_012979155.1 Hypericum perforatum
TACACAATTTTGCGAAATGGGAATTTTATTAAATTAGAAAATTTAACCATAAATGTATAAGTGTATGTTTAGGGTTTAGGGTTAAATCAAGGTTTTAGGGTTTTAGGGTTAGGGTAAGAGTTTATAATCACCAATCTATATTTAGTCATTTTTAAAATCTTATGAATCATAGAATAAATACATCAAATTACATAAAAATATATAATTTACATGAAATTACATAATTTAGAGCAAATTAAATAATTGTATTAGTGTATAGTTAGGGTTAGGATAAGGGTTAGGTTATTTAGGGTTTATGGTTTAGGTTATCAAGGATTTAGGGTTTAAGGGTTAGGTTATCAAATGACACATAAATTACATAAAAATACATGATTTACATCCAATTATATATAAATTACATAAAAATACATAATTTGTATCAAATTACATAATCTATCTCAAATGTCATAATTTAAATAATACAAATGAGATTATTGTACTAAACTAATTTATAAAATTATCAAAAACATTAAAAATATGTATATTTCAAACATAATATTGCAAAATTGTACAAATAATTATTTTTACAATTTTTAACCCAAAAGTCTAGTTATTTGGATTCAAAAATTGTTATAAAATTATTAAAAATAATTAAAAAAACTTTATTCGAACAGAAAAGTTAGAAATGGTAAAAATAAATTTTAATATTTTTTCCTAATATTTTCCAATTTGTTTTAATTTTTATCAATTTAAAAAAAATTAAAAAAATGCTTACTTGGGCGACGTGGCCGAGTCAGAGAGAGCCACATCGTCCAGGGTGAGGAACGGATGTCGAGGCGGTTGCGCCTCGCTGACACGCGAAGGCGATATGTATTTTCAAATAGTATGATTCTATTGTACAATTTTATGTATATTTTGAGAGATATATAAAATTGATCCATTTGAAAAAAACATCATTAACATGTGGATACCACAATAAATGACGTGGCATAAATTGTATTTTCATGACAAAAGGAATGATGTGTCGTGCCATGTAGAAACCATGAATAACTAGTCTAATTAGTAGATACTACTTAGTTGTTAGTAATGTAAAATGACTTAATGCGATAAAAAAAAAATTATACTGTTTGTGAAAACGTAATATTGCATGACATTAAAATGGACTTTAAGAAAACAGTGGTAACATACAGTCAATGATTAATACTTCTTCCAGTTTTATTAATAGATTTAACATGGTTCAAACATTTTCTTAAAATATTCCCCGGCTGGAGTATGAGTGCAATACTTTGGACAGGTTGAATAATGTGGAGTGGGAAGACGATATGGCTGTTGCTTTCGGGAGACAAAATAGCCAAAGCAAGTTACCTCAAACGAACGAAACCTTATCCACTTGTACCCGAAAATGCATGCTCACGAGAAGTATATGAACTGGATACTCCTACTTGCTAAATTCATGAGATAGAGAGAGGCCTGAAAAAAGCCGTTAATGGTATGGCGTTACCATACATATTCTTCCTTTTCAACCAGATCGGTCGGTTCAGTTTGATGAATTTTTTCTCTCTTATACTTGACGCAAAGAGCTTAGGGAGACGGTTTAAAATTGTTTTTTTATACCATCTACAATAGATCATTAACCAAAATTCAAAATTAATCTTTAAAGATGTCCTGGCAAATATTTAAGATTTAATTTGATTCATTGCATGCGGATGACCCAAATTGATTTGTCAAGTCGAAAATAATTTTCTAAGTAGTTTGATAGTTGTCTTTCCAAATTATCGTCCAAGAGCCTCGTGGATGAATTTTATTCATTATTTCAAGAAAAAAAAACAAATTAGACCGTAATCACTACGATAAAACAAACAGATACAGAACATATATTACTTGTAACCTTCTCTGTCGTATACTTAATTTTGTCCGAACCATAGAGCTTGGAATAACTATGTTAACTTTGTTTTTGGTTACTTATTAGAAAACAATATTGTTTTTTGGACAAGGACTCAAAATTGACGTTCAACTAACAACACCACGGCAACATTAATTTCGCGACAAGACCACTGTTGCTTACCTTCTTATCTTGTTGCTATATACAATCCAGGACAAGGACCGGAGCCGCCTCTATAATTAGTCAATTAGCCATACAATCAATATTATAATGCCGTTGTCATATTGTGTTAGCAATAATATATGCATTTCTCTTCTGATCGCTATGTTTAAGAAATACCTAGTTGGCCACGTGATTAAGTTTAATGTTAGCGAAGACTAAATTTGTCCTCTGGTTTGACTCGGGCTAAGCCTATGTTGAGGATGTAGGAATTGAAACACATAATATTCGTATAAATATTTTTTAGTGAATCAACTAATTACTTTTTACTCAAAATAGTAAAATTATACATATAAGTTGTAAAAAAACAAATTAATGTAAAAACTAGGGTACTAGTCCTACGTAAGTATACAATGCAGCCGGTACATGGACCATGTCAAATTGACGACCCAAATTTAATAATTTAACCTAGTGGAACAATAACAAAAATGGAAAGACAAAAAATAAAAGAAAGGACCGGCCGATATTGGTCATGGTCTAAACCGGAGGCCGATTGGACCCTTTTGTGTCCAGCCCGCCTGATCGTGTCGAAGTCCCCTCACCGTTGTTGGCTGCCACCCTTGGCGACCTCACCGACCCGGACCGCATGATCGTCGAGGACGCCCGGGTCAAGAAAGACGATGCTCTTGCCATAAACGATGGGTTCCTAGTGAAAACCCACTGGTCCGACCTGTTAGCCGGTTCGCCCAGCTTCTCGAGCCGGTTGTAATTCTTCCCCCTGCTGCTCCCTTCGTTGTTTCCTCCCACCCTAAAACCACTCCGCGAGCTTCGCTCCCTGGGAAGCACCACGAGGCTCATCGTCCGTTCCAACTGCCGGCTCATAATTTGCTTCCTCACCTCCTCCGGCAACCTAAGCGTAAACCGGTCGGTGTTCTCCCCCGGTTGAACCAACGAGTGCCCAGTGGAGTGCGACCGAGGGAACCACCTTGGTCGTGCCCTCCACGAACCCGATCCGCCACGTGTACGGTCCCGATTCAGCGCCTGCTCCGGCTCCGGCACGTCAGCCTCGTCGGTCCTGGCTTCGTCGTGGCGAGCCGCCTCCAAGTCCAACTCGGGGACCGGCGGCTGCTCCTCCGTGGCGATGACGTCATCCACGGGCTGGGGGGTGAGGTTGGCGCGGCAGACGGGGCACGTAACGTGCGACACAAGCCAAGCGTCGATGCACTCCGGGTGGAACACGTGGTCGCACTTAGGTATCAAACGCAGCGTTTCGTGGTCCTCGAACTCGTTAAGGCAAACAGCGCACTCGAGCACACCCTTCCCGAGCTTCAGCCCCTTGACCTCGGAGTACTGCATCGTCGGGAACGTACCGATGACGTCAGTGTCGAGGCCGCGGGGGGCGGATCGGCGGGAGCCACGGACGAGGCCGAGGGGGCCGCCGGCCGGGCGGACGCTCCCGGAGGCGGTGTCGCCGGAGCAGTGGCGGATATAGATGGAGAAGAAGCCCATGAAGAAGAGTGCCGCGATGAGGACCACGATTATTATCGCCATCGACGGTGTGACCTTCGCGTACCCTCCAAACTGGTCGTTCGGGTCCGACGTGGACGGGCTCTGGGCCGAAACAGCGCCGGAGCATGTCGTGAATAGAAAGAAGAGCACAAGGGTGGCGGTTACGTTGGTTATAGTACTTCCCATCATCTTCTTCGTCAAGTCTCCGATTTTGTGCGTTTTGGTCATAATCATGTGTTTCTTGTTTGAGAGAGAGGGGAGCTTTTTTTTGGTCGACAGAGAGAGAGAGAGGAGCTTATAAGCGGAAGAGAAGTGAAAATTGTGTTCAAGTGTCGTGGGGCTTACGATAGGAGGAGAGGAGTGTTTTTTCCGGAGGGTGGTGGGGCCCATGTCTAGTTGGGGACTTGGACTTTTTTTTTTTAACTTTGGTTTTCAAAGTTTCGAAATCGCGTTTGGCTTTCCGTCTCCGTGAGAATATTTTGATTTTTTAGGTTGTTAAATATTTTGGTCAGAGATGGTGCGCAGCCACGTGGGATATAGATGGCTACTGTCCGAGAGGACTACCGGTAGAAGGTTCCGAAGGAGAGGAATTTTTGATCGGTTGAATAATATCATCCATCGGTAAACTTGTTTAAGTTTTTTCTTTTATTCACGTTAGTTCGTGAATTTTAGTTTATTTTTTTACAATAAAAATTTTGTTCCAATAATTTCACTAAATGCTCTATTTTTTATTTTAAATATAGTTACCATATCAAATTCACATATCATTTCGAGTAAATTTAAAAATGTAAAATTAATTTCGAATAATTTTTTGCCACATAATTTTTTTAACTCAACGTAAACCATATAAATTGAATAACTAGATGTAAATATTTTATAAAATTATTGAAAACAAAAAGTATATTTTGTTCGAACAAAATGATGCAAAAAATTTTAAAAATAATATTTTTTTCTAAAAAGTAAAATAAAAAAGATGTTTGGCAAAAGTGTCACGTCGACGATTCGCTATCGTGATGTTAATTCGTACAGAGAACGTAACACGCGACTCGCGTAAGGGAGAGAAGAGCTCCCCTCCAATGAAAACTCGTCACGTGAGCGAGTAGGGATCGCATGACCTTGGGACCAGATTTGGTCCTGGAGTCCTATATACAGGACAATTCTCGAAAAAGAGGAGGGAGTAATATTGTACTCTTGAAAATAAAAAATGCCCTTGCTGAAAGACGTAACAATTACTACGTGAACTTGCTCGATAAAAGGGTAGGAAGTCGCGCCATGCGTAAATTTATATTTTTTGTTTATGCATCATTTATTTTTTGATATTTTTGATATTATGTATTTTATTGACTTATGCATTATTTATTTTATATTTTTTTATGCATCATTTAATTCAAAAAGATTTGATATATTATTATCAAGGGTAAATTACATATGGCCCCCTCTAGTTTAGTATATTTAACGCTCGCCCCCCTGTTCTTCGCAAATCGATTAAAAACCCCTTTCAGTTTGGAAAAATTATACGATTTGCCCCCTCATGCCGGATCGGAGCAATTTCACCTGCGAGAAACATGAGAAATGACTATTATGCCCTTATACTAAAAATAAAAAATAAAAATAAAATACCCTCTCTCCTCCTCCCTCCTCTCTTCTCTTCATCTTTCCTCCTTCCACCCACCTTCCTTCTCCCCTTGCGCCTCTGCCATCTCTCCCAAAAGATCCAACCGTTTAGTATAATGTCTATATGATTAGAGCGGTCTCCCAACTCTACTCTCCTCCCTCACCTGTACCAGCGCCGTGAAGCTCCTCTACCCCCTCAATCGTCCGTGTCGCTTGGACGGTGGTGGTTTGGCTTCAACTTCCAGTTGCAGGTTCCTGTTGCATACTCCTCCTCTTCGATAGAGCTATTTCGGAAAGGCAACAAGCTGGACCTCAGCTTCGAGAGGCCGTTCTTCAAGCCCCTGTCGAGCTCTGCCAGATCGTCCTTCCCCAGGTCACCTTCTCCGTTTCAAATCGCCCGCACAGTGAAGCTAACATCTCAGTGTTGAGAGAGAGTATCCATTGGTCTAACATCTCCTCTAAATCATTAATATAATGTGGCTCTGCCATCCCGAAATCAATCGAAGAAATTTGGTCACCAGCGAATAACAGAAACCAAACAAATCCACCCAAAATCGCACAAAGATGATAAAATTTGATCAACATCAAACAACTCAATTCGGAAAGCCAAAAGAAAAAAGGGGGAAAGTTTTGGACTTTGAGGGGCCACGGCCACCCCACTGGTTCTCCAAGGCCAGCTATAGGGCCGTCCAGTTCACCAACCGTGAGCAAGATGGTTTTCACACAATGCATGGGTGAGGAGGAGAAGGGTGGTGAAGAGGAGGACGGAAAGAGCGACGTAGTCAAACCCTAGTGGATTTGGGATTCACTTTTGGAAGGTTGAAATTAAGCTCAGGGAATTGGAATGGTCGGGATTGGAATTGGAAGGTTGAAATCGATTGGGTTTTCTTCTTCTTCAATTTTTGTTTGGGTTTTCTTCTTCTTCAATTGGTGATTGGGATTTGTTTCTCTTCGGAGAGCAAACTGACCACAGAGAGAAGTCGTCGAATTTTTTATGTTTATATTCATTTTATGTTTAATCTGAATTTTAGAAGTCGTTGAATCATGATAGTTGAAAGGTTGAAGAAGGGAAATGGTAAGTAATTTTTTATTTTTTAACAGAAGGGTATAATAGTCATTTCTCGTGTTTCTCGTCGGAGAAATTGCTCTGATCTGGCATGAGGGGGCAAATCGTGTAATTTTTCCAAACTGAAAGGGGTTTTTAATCGATTTGCGAAGAATAGGGGGGCGAGCGTTAAATATACCAAACTAGAGGGGGCCAGATGTAATTTACCCTATTATCAAATATTTTTTTATTATTTGATATGATTGAGTAAATTTTATCATGTTATATAACAAATCATTTAATCAAAATTATTTATTTGAAATAATATGTTAAACCATTCGAATATATTTTAGCAAACTATTCGAACATATTAGAGCACACCATAAGAGCATACGAGAGTAAACCATTCGAACATACTAGAGCAAGTTATTCAAAAATTTAGATAAACCCATTCAAAATATCAAATCAAACTATTCGAACATATCATAACAAACAATTCGAATATATCAGAGTGAACCATTCGAACATATCATATCAAACCATTCGAATATATCAGATTGAACTATTCAAACATATTAGAGTGAACCATTCGAACATATCAGATCAAACTATTCGAACATATCACAGCGAACCATTCGAACATAGCAGAGCGAACCACTCGGACATATCAGAATGAATTACCCAAACATATCAGAATGAACCATCCGAACATATCAGAGCGAACCACTCGAACATATCGAAGCAAACCACTCAAACATATTGGAGTGAACCACTCGAACATATCGGAAAGAACTACTCGAACATATCAAAAGCAACCATTCGAACATATCAGAGAGAACCACTCGAACATATCATAGAAGCACTCAAACATATCAGAGCGAACCACTCAAACATATCAGAGCAAACCACTCAAGCATATCGAACATATCAGAGAGAATCACTCAACTATATTAGAGAACCACTCAAACATATCGAAGTGAACCACTCGAATATATCAGAAGGAACTACTCGTATATATCAAAGAAAACTACTCGAATATATCAGAGTGAACCACTCGGCATATCAGAGCGAACCACTCGAAAATATTGAAAGATCCACTTGAATATATCATAGCAAACCACACGAACATATTAGAGCAAATTACTTGAACATATCAGAAGGAACTACTTAAACATATCGAAAGGAACCACTCGAACATATCAGAAGAAACCACTCGAACATATCAGAGAGAACCACTCGAATATATCAGAGAGAATCATCGAACATATCAGAGAACCACTCGAATATATCAAAGCAAACCACTCGAACAATCGGAGCGAACCACTCGAATATATCAGAGCAAACTACTCGAACAAATCAAAGCAAACTGCTCAAACATATCTGAGCAAACTACTCGAACATATCAGAGCAAACTACGTGAATATTTGAAAGGAACCACTCGAACATATCAGAGAGAACCACTTGAACCTATCAAACAGAACCACTCAAACATAACAGAGAACTACAAGAGCATATCGAAGCAAATCACTCAAACATATTAGAGCGAAACCGCTCAAGCATATTGGAGCGAACTACTCAAGCATATCATAGTAAACTACTCGAACATATTGGAGCGAACCACTCAAACATGTCAGAACAAACTACTCGAACATATCAGAACAAAATACTTGAATATGTCAGAGCAAACCACTCGAACATATCAGAGCGAACTACTCGAATATATAAGAGCAAATCATTCAAACATATCAGAGCTAATCACTCGAATATATCAGAGCAAACCACTCGAACATATGGGAGCAAACTTCTCGAACATATCGAAGTAAACTAATCGAACATATCGGAGCAAAACATTCCGTCAAATAGAAGGCCTCCCTTCCTTTTTTTAATTTCAATTCATCAACTATATGTAAAATAAAAAAATGACCCTGATTTCAATTACTTCTGTTTGTCAATTGCGTATACCATCTGTTTATATTGAATTATGTTGCTATATTAAGTATTATGCACTTGTAAAAAACGAGTGTATTAGATCATACTAACATCATCTTCGGCCCCTGTGATCTGTAAGAAAATACTAATAGGTAACGAATATAAAGTTTCTTAAGTTTAGAGTATAGCGAAGAGTCTTCTGAAAAAATAGTATCGCGAAGAGAAGAGACACCATTGTTATAGCTGGAATTCTTAGAAACCTTGCTTGTAATTATTTGGATTCCTTTCTCTAGTACTATAACATGAATAATTTTCTTGATCGTGATATGTATTAATAAAGATGTTCACGCATCGTTGTCGAATTAAAAATCTGCGAGTACCTAAATCCCTATTGCCGTCTGAAGTTTAGAGGGGAGGAGAGAGAATGGGAGAAAGGGGAGAGAGAGGAATATAGTGAAAGGGAGAAAGGGGGGAGAGAGAGAGAGAGAGACAGGAAGGGAAAAAACATGAAAGAGGAGAAGGAGAAGAGAAGAAAAAGATAAAAATACTTTGCTTTAATATTGATTGTTGGATCAGAATTTTTTTTTATTATGCTTGATCCAATGACTTAGCTCCACTCCAGAATGGTCCTGGAGTGTTTACATATCCAGGACCAAATTCACTCCCTATGACCCCCTATGGATAGTCTAAGAAGTAGATAAAAGGATCAAGAGTTAAATTAGATTCCCCCTCTTACCAATTAACTTAATGCATCACCGATAGTTGCTCTCGATGGTAAATATTTTTTAAAAATTCTACAATAAAATTTTGGGTTTCAATTATAAGATATAATGTGGTCCGGTCTAATACATATATCTATGGAAAGAAATGATAATTTTTATTAATGGATACGAGTCATATAATCATACACAACTAGGCAACATGTCTTTATATAACAGATAAGTATAACAAAATTATCTAAATTGTCTTAAGAGACCAAAACAAGAGTCCGAACAAAACAAGAAAAACTGTTGCAGCACACACTAATTTTTAGAAAATTAACTATTCTGGACACTCCTAAAATAATTACTAGGATGTGGCAAAAAAAATATTGTGCATGAAAAACAATGAAGTTCCACTTGAACTTCAGCAAACTTCACCTTAATATGACTCCGTCCTATGAAAAATAATGAGAACTTAAAAAAACTTACTCTACTAACTCCATCTAGACCTTAGATACATTACTATCAATAATATCATCTCAACTTTCTCTTCTATTATTCAATCGCCATGTTTTTGAACTTGCTTAGCCTATTTCTTTCAATCTCTATCGAACTCCAACTAGCGAGTTCATTTATAGAAGTAATATTGCGACTAATAGACGTGCCTTCTATTATTCAGTTAGCCCCATACTTCACAATCTTGAACTACATCTCCGTTGGACTTTCATGCCTCAAAACTAAAATTATTTGTCATAGCATACAATGGACATCATTTTATTCCACCTTCAGAACATTCAACATGTTTCAAACTCTATTGTTTAGCCTTTAATAAGATACATGATTCACGTATGGTATCACTAACACCTTTATATGCTTAATGTCAAACTTATCCAATGTCATTGATGTGTACAATTTATGTGCACGTCTATTTAGACAACCATAATAGGGTCTAACTAACAAAATTTCTCTTAGATAATCATGCCTTTTTACCATCCATACCTCTTTAAAGTAGCTATAGCTTGATATTCATGTCTCCGTGAATCCTAACTCTACTCAAACTATTCATGTTAAGCATTTGTTCCCTCATACAAACCAACCTTATATAACATGAGCTCTTTACCCCTCCATTAGAATACAAAGATATGACTCCACCTAAATAATGTACCCCACAATCTGTAGGTATTTCGAGCATCTCTTTATCTTTTTATCAACATCATAGCATTCTTTTCTATCTCGATTAGACTACCTATAATCTTATAGTTATACCTATAATAATCCAAGGCTTTTAATGAGATCAAATTCTTTTCTGACTTTAAAATATGCCTACCCACAAGTCTTAAGAATATCACTTATGTAGGTGATCTTATAAGCCAAACTATTATATATAGTTACTATACCTAAATCAATAAACTTAGAGGTGTCAAACCGCCATCTCGTGGACATCATGTGAAAATAATAAATTCTATCTAAAATCCAGGAATTCAAATGGTTTGGATTTGCTAAAATCGAAAGAGAGTCACCATTTGACCTATCTAAACAGGAGGTCATATTTATGGATGCCAATATTTTCTTGCAATCCCAAGTTTTTTTAGGTCAATATTTTTTCATGCGCTCTTTTTCTTCACACCCAAAATAATTTCCTTTGAACTTCCATGATCCCCACCTGAATCCTCTTCCATCATTTGCTCCTCAATCACTATAGTTAGCCTTTACAACTAGCTCTTTTATTTATTTATCTTTGATTTCCTTTTTTGATAAAATCCTAAGAGAACACTTGTGATATTCTCCAACACTAAGGACTCTTTTTCCAAGTTAGGATTATAACCAAGTTTTCGTAGGAAATTCAGTAAGGATTCAGGAGCAATAATACTCTGTCTTTTTCCTCAAATTTAACATCAATATTTTTCAAGTTGCCAATAAGTTAACCAAAAGTATTAATGTGTTATTTCAAATTTGAACTCTCTTTAATCATGAGTCTATACAATCAGTTCTCAAAATAAAGCTTGTTCGACAAAACTTAGACATATACCTTGGCTCTAATTCTTTCATACTTGATCTGGTGACTCCTCATCCATCACGTGATACATCACATCGTCTACCAAGCACAATCAAATTATTATCACTACCTAGGCCTCCATCTCCTTCTACATTTCTTCCTCCATCTTCTTGACTTTCTTCTTTGAGAGCATAATGACCATCATTTGTTGTACGAGAAGATCATTGTCACGCTTTTGCCATAACCCAAAATTTGACAATCCATCAAAATTCACAAGAAAAAACTTCATGCCACTT
Source organism: Hypericum perforatum (assembly GCA_012979155.1). NCBI lineage: Eukaryota > Viridiplantae > Streptophyta > Magnoliopsida > Malpighiales > Hypericaceae > Hypericum > Hypericum perforatum. Next base: position 270,738 of record SOPF01028459.1, read on the forward strand.
GACATCTTTTAATATTTAGCTCTTATACCATTGGTTAGGAATTTACCAACTCACATACAAAATTCTGCAAATAATACTAACATAAGATATAATATAGTTTACCCTAATGCTTGTATCCATAATTTTTTTATTGATAAGTTTGAGTGACAAAGTCATACAAAACTTTGTCACTTATTTTTATATAATAGACAACACATTAGATTAAAAAAAACTATTTTGGTCATCCTAGAAATTCAAACAAGAATCTAAAATATTGAATTTTTTTCAAAATGTGAACCCTATTCTACAAAAAGAAAATATTAGGGAAGGATCGTATTCACTAGAAAAAAGTTTAAATAGGTGGTGGATTAAGTGAGAAGGACCAGCATACACACATATGGGATAAGTGGTGTAAAGTGTTTTGGAATGGAACATGAGATTGAAGCATAGTTTTCAAGTCGGCGGTCTGACCGATCAGACCATGATGAGTGCACAAAACACTCATTAGTTGTGTGTATTTCATTTTAGGTTCATAGTATTTTTAGTTTTTTTACTTAGTTTTTAGTTGTCTTTGTGTTATTTTTCATTCATTATGATTTTTAGTCATGTTTATCACTTCTCATTTTGTTTTGTGGTTTTTAGGAGCTATTTTGAGAAAATGGATGATGACCGAGCTGGACGAGCAGATGCATGGACGATCGACTAACCTGAAGTACTCCAAAGGAGTTGGCATACGCCAGGTGTGCCTTGTAGACACACCTAGAGTATGCCAACCTACCTGGAGTATGCCAGGTAGAGTGGTTCACCAGACCTGGCATACTCCAACTCACCTAGAGTACGTCAGGGACAGGACAGTGACATAATTAGGCCAACCCACTTGCTCATTTCAATGGCAAACATTGGAAGGGGCCATGACATACGAGTTTTAGCCTCTGGAGATGAAAAAAGACATGTGTGGGGGATAATGGAGGGGATGACAATCCCGTACTTACTCATTGTTACTAGCTTGTCTAGGATCAAACTTCATAATCTGATCCTAGACAAGTTAGTAAACGAAATAAGTTGTTGAAATCTCGGTCCTTATAGGACGACAATCCCGTACTTACTCATTGTTGTAATCTGCCCGACACACCTGGAGTACTCCAGCTGACTTGGAGTACGCCAAGTGACCTGGAGTACTCCAACTGACCTGGGAAAGATTTAAGGAATTATAAAGAAGTTGCCCTCACCATGGTTTATCGGAGGAGTCTTTGCTAAAAATTTTTTATTTTAGCCTTTTACCAACAACCATGGGAATAGTTGATTCTGCTTCTATTGGAAAGTTTCTGAGAAAGGAAAGAGGTGAAGCCTATCATATTCTGGAAGAATTGGCAGCAACCAATAGAATAGTCACAAACGAAAGAAGAAAGCACCCAATCAGAGAGCTAAGAGAACTAACTGAGCGAAGCAAGAAGAGAGGAATGATTGAACTTGATGCTTCCTCACATTTCAAGCTCAATTAGATTTAATGGCAAAACAGTTGCATGATTTAACCCTAAATAAAGTTGATGTTGTAGCTGTACAACAAAATTGCGAAGCTTGTGGCAACATTGGCCACGAGTTTAGTCAATGTGCCATGATGAACCAAAAAACTGAGCTAGTCAATTTTGTTAGTGGTCAAGGACAAGGAGGAAATAGAATGGGGAACAACCCATATTCTTTAACATACAATCCTAGATAGAGAAATCATCCTAACTTCTCGTGAAAAGATAGAAACAATAATGACAGTATGGCAATTGTACCTGATAAAGGACTACCATTATGTGCCCCACAACAAGGACCACCACCTGGTTTTCAACCACGTGGATTTTTGGGAGAAAGAATGGGGGCCCTAGAGGAAAGATTTGAAAAGGTGGAGAAATTCATCCAACAAATGGGAGAATCACCACTAACCAAAGCCAAATATTGAAAGCCTTGGCAAGCCAAGAAGAAAGGCAAAATAATTTAGAACAATTCCTTAATGGGTAAGTGACTGCCATGCGCAACATGGAGGTACAACTTGGGAAAATTGCAAAGGCAAATGCCCAAAGATCATCTGGCTCACTCCTAAGTTCTACCGAAGAAAATCCTTGAGGCCACGTAAATGCGATCGCCTTAAGAAGTGGGAAAGAATTAGCTTCTCAAACAGTCAAAGAGAAGGCTAAGGAAACTAACATTGTAATTCTCGACCAAGAAAAAATAGAAGAAGTGCCGAATGAAAAAGTCTCGTAAAAGGAAGTTGCGGAGGAAGAAGAAATTTATGTACCACCACCACCAATGATTCCTATTCTACCTTACCCTCAGAGGTAAAGAGGAAGACGAGAATGGATGAGAAATTTCTCCATTTTATGGAGAAAATGAAGGATGTACAGATTAGTGTCTCTTTTCTTGAGATGGTAGATCAAGTTCCACATTATGCCAAGTTTCTAAAGGAACTCGTCATGAAGAAGAGGAAGTGGGAAGATAAAGAGACAGTCACCCTCACGGTAGATTGTAGCTCTCTAATATCGAAAGACATTCCTACTAAGCTTAAAGATCCTGGGAGTTTTACAATTCCAAGTTTTATTGGTGACATTGAGTTTCCAAAGTGCTTATGTGATTTAGGCACAAGTATCAACTTGATGCCTTTATCTACATTTCGGAAACTTGGGCTGTGTGAAGTAAAGCCAACTTCAATGCTTCTATAGTTGGCAGACCAGATTATTAAGAAACTATTTGGTGTGGTTGAGGATGTCTTGGTAAAGATTGACAAGTTCATCTTTCCAGTAGACTTTGTGGTTCTAGATTTTTTTGAAGATAAGAACTGTCCATTAATTTTTGGTAGACCCTTCCTCAACACAGCACATGCATTGGTAGATGTGCATAATGGTAAATTGGTTCTCAGAATAGGAGATGAAAAGGTTGAGTTTAACATGACAAGTGTGATGCGCCATTCGCTTGATGAAGAGATGTGCATGAAGATCAATGTTGTAGATGAATATATTCTCGAGTTCTGCAAGGAAAACATCTCTAAAATCAAGGATAAGGAACAATGTAAAGAAGAGGAGGAAATTGTGGAAGAAGTAAAGGAGGAAGTCGATAAAAAAGGTTTACTTGAGGAATTAGAAATTCATTTGAAATATCGAACTCCACCCTCAATTGTGAAAGCTCCATCCTTGGAGTTAAAAGAGCTACCCTCGTATCTAAGGTATGCATTCTTAATAGATGGAGGGAGGTTACCAATCAAAATCTCAAACAAGCTCTCCAAGGATGAAGAGGATAAAGTGCTCGCAATTATGAACAAACGAATTAAGGCAATTGCTTGGCAAATCTCTGACATCAAAGGGATAAGCCCAGAAATTGTTATGCACCATATTCACATGGAGGATGGAGCAAGACCAAGGGTAGACCGACAAAGAAAACTTAATCCTAACATGAAAAAAGTTATGAAGAAGGAGGTGATCAAACTTCTAGAAGCCAAAATTATTTATCCGATTTTGGATAGTGAATGAGTTAGCCCAATCCATTGTGTCCCCAAGAAGGGAGGAATGACAGTGGTAATCAATAAGGAGGGCGAGCTCATTCCAACACAGACCGTGACTGATTAGAGGGTGTGCATTAACTACAAAAAATTGAATCACGCCACTAGGAAAGATCACTTCCCTCTGCCATTCATTGATCAAATGTTGGAAAGGATAGCAGGGTATTCTTACTATTGCTTTTTGGATGGGTACTCAGAGTATAACCAAATAGCAATATACCCAAGAGATCAAGAGAAGACATCTTTCACATGTCCTTTTGGTATTTTTGCATATCGCAGAATGCCTTTTGGATTAAGCTGTGCCCCAGCAACATTCTAACATTGCATGGAGTCTATCTTTTGGGAGATGAATGAGAAGATTATGGAAATCTTCATGGATGACTTCTTTGTATTTGGAAACTCATTTGATCATTGTCTGGAAAATCTTGATAAGGTATTGGAAAGATGTGAAGAAAAGAATCTTGTGCTCAATTAGGAAAAGTGCCATTTTATGGTAGATGAAGGAATAGTTCTTGGGCACAAAATTTCTAAAATTGGAATAGAAGTAGATAGAGCAAAGACAGACGTGATAGAGAAAATGATTGCACCAACCACAATCAAAGGAATTAGAGCCTTTTTGGTTCATGCGGGCTTTTATAGAAGATTTATCAAGAACTTCTCTCTAATCGCGAAGCCTCTGACAAATCTGTTAGTCAAGGATGTGTCCTTTAACTTTGACGAGCAATGCCAGAAGGCATTTAATGCCCTAAAAAAGCTTTAGTAATAGCTTTGGTTATTTCATCACTGGATTAGAAACTTCTATTTGAGTTAATGTGTGACGCAAGTGATCTTGCTTTGGGTTGTGTGCTTGGACAGAAGAAAGAGGGGAAGCTACATGTCATCTACTATTCTAGCAGAGTATTAGTAGGGGCTCAACTCAATTATACAACTACAGAGAAAGAGTTACTTGCAGTCGTCTATGCTTGTGACAAATTCAGAGCATACTTGCTTGGTTCAAAAGTGATAGTCTATACAGACCATGCAGCTTTGAAGTATTTATCTTCAAAGCAAGATGCCAAATCTTGCTTGATGCGCTGTATTTTGTTACTTCAAGAATTTGACTTGTCCATCAAGGACAAGAAAGGAGCTAAAAATATTGTTGCTGATCATCTCTCTAGGTTAGAGAAAAGTGATGGGATGGAGAAAAATGGAAAGATAAAAGAAGAGTTTCTGGATTAGACTCTAATGACCTTGAGTAGAGTTTAAGCCCCCTGGTACGCAGATTATGCCAACTTTTTAGTTGGAGAGATTATTCCTGAAGGAATGAGTTATCCTCAAAGGAAGAAATTCCTAAGGGATGCTCAACTATTTGTTTGGGATAATCTATACCTCGTTATAAGATGTAATGATGGGGTGCTTTATCGGTGTATTGCCGATTGGGAAATAGCTAATATTTTAGAGCAATGTCATAACACTCCATATTCAGGTTATTATAGAGCAACAAGGACTGCAGCAAGGGTATTTGAGTGCGGGTTCTATTGGCCTTACATATTTAGAGACGCACGTACCTATGTAGAACAGTGTGATCGCTGTTAGAGAATGGGCAACATCTAAAAAAGAAATGAGATACCTTTATCTAGAATTTTAGAGGTTGAGCTCTTTGACGTGTAGGGATTAGACTTTATGGGACCTTTTCCCACATCGTATGGCAATAAGTACATCTTGGTCACAGTTGACTACGTTTCAAATTGGATAGAAGCTTTGGCGTCACCTACAAATGACGCGAGAAACTCTTCTCGAGATTTGGAGTGCCACGAACAATAATCAGTGATGGTGGATCACATTTCTGCAACAAACCATTTGAAGTCCTACTAAAGAGATATGGGGTAACTCACAAGGTGGCAACACCTTATCACCCTCAAACAAGCGGACAGGTTGAGCTTTCAAATCGAGAGCTCAAAATAATTTTGGAAAAAATGGTTGGATCGGCTAGGAAAGATTGGTCAAACAAACTTGATGATGCCTTATGGGCATATCGAATGGTATTCAAAACTCCAATAGGAATGTCGCTCTATAGACTTCTTTATAGTAAGGCATGCCATCTTTCTGTAGAACTTGAGCATCGTGCATTTTGGGCCATCAAGACCCTTAACTACGATTACAAAAAGGCCAATGAACGCAGAATTCTCCAACTTGCGGAGTTAGAAGAAATGTGTGATTTGGCATTCGAGAGCTTGAGACTCTATAAGGAAAGGACAAAGAAGAGACATGATGCCCACATCATAAAGAAAGATTTCAAGGAGGGCCAATATGTTCTTTTCTACAATTTGCGATTGAGACTTTTCCCTGGGAAGCTCAAATCCAAGTGGAGCGGTCCCTACCTAATTGTCAAAATATTCTCTTTTGGGGCACTTGATCTGCAAGATAGCAAATGGATAGTCTTCAAAGTCAATGGTCAAAGATGCAAAATTTATATGGGAGGAAGTGTTATTAACTGAGATGCAGAAATGCAATCGGTTAATGAACCATCCAGCATTTGACCAAAAGGAACAAGAGTTAAGCTGACGATTTTAAATTAGCATGTTTAGGATTATTTTTATTAGTATTTATTTTTATTATTTTACTAATAGGGTTTATGTCATCTTTTACGTGCAAAGAATTGAGAGGAAGGATGTTTTGCTCAAGGTACATAAGTTTAGTGTATTTCTTAGTCAAGAAACAACTTCCTAGAGACATTTGCATCATCATTCTTAGTACGGCAAAATAAACATTAAGGATTGAGCACCGTGACCTTATTCATAAGAGACACTCCTCACAATTCGTGAATACTGTGAGACTAAAAGGTGACTCGAATAGGTTCAAAGCTAAAAGGGACACAAGGAAAGGTACTAGTTCATCATGGTACTCTAATTGTGAGTTATGCATGTTACGAAGGTCAGAGTTAGATCTATAAATGTAGTTGTCCTCTTTTACCTGTAGAGAATAAAGAACATGATGTTTTGTGCTAAATATAAGTGTTTAGCGAGAGTCTTAGTTTTTTGAAAATCCCGATAGATGTGTGTCTAATCATTTTGAAAAAAGCAAAAGAGACCTTGAAAATTGAGCAACGAGATGAGAACTTGGCAAGACATTCCAGAGGGACATCAAAGAGTGCATACAAGAAAAGAATGGCAAAGTTTGGATTCTTCCATAAGTGTGGTAAATTAGAACACAACGGCGATTGCAGCAAACATAGCACGATTTTGCAAATTGAGCGAACTGTCCTGTTACGTCAAGACCCAGTTAAGCTTAGGGCCGAAAGGGTTGCGAGACCAGGTAGTTCGTCTTGATATGCGATTGAGGAGCTATGTGAGTTACAGATATCGAAGTTGCATCTTTGATGGTGATTGCATTAGACATAGTACTATACGCCAATCAAGCGACCGTGCTATTATGTCGTGACCCTACTAGGCTTAGTGCTAAAAAGGTTGCAATAACTGACAGTACATCAAAAGATATGACCCATCAGAATGGGGCGTCTAGTTTTCAAGCTTTCCAGGAAGGTAGCGTAAATAAAAGCCAAAAAAATCAAAAAAATAAGAAAAGCAAAAAATAAATAGCTTAGTTGTATCATATATGTGTAAATTTGATGTAAATTTTGTATGTTTTTGTGGTCTGAAAGGACCCGGCATACTCTAATTGACCTAGAGTATGCCAGATTCGTACAAAATACAGACCTGGCATACTCCAACAACACCTGGAGTACGCTAGGTAAGGCGAGCATATGGACCTGGCGTACACCAATACACTTGGAGTATGCCAGCGAAGACAGAATCCGAGTATAAACACTCGGTTGGCCAAAAAAATTCATAGTATACAAATCTAAACCACACCCAACTCCAGAAATCACAAGCCCAAGCCTCTCCGACACTTTACCCATAAGACCCACTACCCGAAACGTGATTCACAATGGCGGATGAAGAAAGATCTCAAAGGGTTGGTAGGAGAAACCCAAGAAAGCACACGCGGAACCCTACGCCTTCACCATCAGATTCTCCACCCCAAGACATGCGTGCTCGCTATGGTGCTCCCTTTATAATCGCTCATGATTGGGAGGGAGAGAGGTACCAAAAACTCTCTAGTAAACATACTATTAGTCATTTTAGCATTAATTGGAATGACATGCATAGACTAGGAGTTGATACAGATTTACGAGCGGATTTAGATAGAATGGGGTGGGGATACTTTGTTGATAATGATGTTCAGGCTAGGCAGGAGCTCTCACTTGAGTTCTATTGCACACTGACTATTGCGTTGAACAGGAGGACATTCACTGCCCATTTGTTTGATTCTGAATTTACAATGGATGAACCTACATTCAATGGCCTCTTTAGACTTAAGTCTAGAGGAGGACCACTTGACTTCACACCCACTTCTCTGGCACAAACTACTTGGCAAGAGATTATAGAATTTGATAGATATGAGTCGGGGAAGGCGCCAAATGCCTTTATTAGAGAACCACATTTAGGCATCTTTAACCATTTTATGACTCTGACCTTCAGTGGTCATTTTGAGGAGTCTAAGGTATTCTGCTCGTAGTTATATGCTATTCACTGTTTGTGCCATGACATGACTTTTAGTATATTCTCTCTGGTCATAGATTATTTCATTCGTATGATTGGAGATAGACCAAAGAGTTTGTATTTAGGGCATATTATTGCTCGCATTGCTCGTCATTTTTTCCCAAATGAGTATACAGCTTTCAGAGGTACGAAGTTCCCTCTAGTAAGGCTAGACATCAACAAGCTCAACAAGAGCTACTTGATAGAGAGGACAACGATGAGGGATGGCGAGGAGATAGTGCATTACAAGACTTGGGAGAAGCGCCAAGCGGTTCTACAGTGCTTGCAAAGGTTAGGTCTTCTAATACTAGTGCAGGAGCTGGGCCATCAGGATCAACCTGAGGAGAGAGAGGAGGAGCAGGTTCAGGAGGATGAGGGGCTTGATGACCAAGCAGGACCCAGCCATCAGGGTCGCGACTATGTTAGTGAGCTCACCTACCTTCATAACCAGTTCACTGCTTTGCAGATGCAGGTATATGATTATGCCGTGACCAACCAGATAAGATGGGAACGGTACTTTAAGGAGCACGCCAGAGAGTCAGCAGAGCAGTGGACCGAGAGGGAAGCACAGAGGGCAGAACGGGAGGAGCAGCAAGCCTTCTGAGCAGAGCAGAGTGCACATGCTTAGTGGATGCGACAATGGGCTGACAACTACGATAGTGGATTCACCTTATCACCACCGCCTCCACCACAGGATCCAGCACAAGATTGACAGGGAGCTCCTACTTCCTTAGTCTTTTATTTACTTTACTTTATTTATTTTATTTTCTTTATGTGTTTGCTCTTCTGTGTTAGATTTTTGGTTGAGTATGTTTGTTTGCATATCTTTGCTTTTGATTACTTGCATGTTTGTGTTTTTATTTTTTTGTGATAATTGTGTTTTTGTATGCGTGTATTAGACACCCTGAGGATATTGTGTCATTCAAGTGTGGGGGAGGGTTCTTTCCAGGAATCTTTCTTTTTAGAATGTTTAGAGTGTTTAGGTTGTGTAGGTTTAGACTTGGAATGAATTTATCAAAAATTTGACCCCTCAAAAATTTTCAACTTGTGTTAGAATTTTATCAAACTATTAGTTAGGGATTTAATTTGAGCACAAAGCCTAGGAATTGGTAGAAACCTCATACTTGGTTGTTTAAATGAGTGGTTTCATTATGTAGACTAGACTAGAGGGTTTATGAGTGAACCTTGTGAGGACTTGAGCTGACGAAAGAGACACCAGTCTCTAATTTTCATGAGGTGCATACTAGTGTTAGTAAATCGGGGCATCCTACTAGTACTTATCGTAGTCTTGGTTGCATGGAAGTTAGTGAGATGACGGGGCATTCTTTGATATTTGAGCCTAGAGCCTTAGAGCCAAGAACCTTCATTACCAATTGTAATAAACCATTTGAGCCATGCCTATTATCTATCATCATCCCTACCTTTGACCATCCGATTCGAGGAAACATAGGTTTGCATGTTGGGGGTTTATTGTATTGAGAGTAATTGGTATCTGAAACTAACTTAGGGTATATGGTTGGGATTGTTTTATGGTATATGATATTTTGAGAAGCCAAGTTTGCCTAGACATGTGCAGTTTGTATAGTGAAATGAATGTAAAAAAAAGAAGAAGAAAAGGGAAAGTCAAGAAAAAGAAAAGAAAAAGAATGTGAAATTGAATAAGCATAAGTTTCTAGGCAAAACTTAGGCTTCTCGATCTTAGCACATTGGGATATTGGGGAGTTTACTTTTATTATACTTGATGAGGATGTTTTAGCATAGTCTAGTGATTGCATAGTTCTTTTATCGAGTCCTCGGATTGGGTAGTTTAGCCACTATCTATACATTTTTACCTCACCCTGACCTTCAGCCCCATTACAACCCAATGAAAAGCCCCCCGATTATTAATAACCATTGTGATTTTTAGATAATGCTGAGTACGACGTAGGATGCTTTGAGATATTGACCTATATGTGAGTGATAGGAAAGTTGACCAAACACACTACATGAGTGAAACACTTTACTATCCTCGAGAGTTTAACCTTCTAGTGTCTTTTACATAGAGTTAACACTTGTTTAAACAATAGAGTGTCGAGGGTTTTACTAGTTCATTGTGCTTTGTATTATGGAATTGATAAACTAACTAGGTTTATGATGAGATGTTGATATAAGTTGATATTTTTGAGGGAAGTTAAGTTTTGATCGAGTCTTTCCAAGTCTTTACCTCGCTATGTGCTTGTTTGTTCTTATGTGATTTATTTTGTTTTGTTCTTGTCCGCATTTAAGCCTTGCTTGGGGACATGCAAAGATTCAAGTGTGGGAGTGTGATGAGTGCCCAAAACACTCATTAGTTGTGTGTATTTCGTTTTGGTTCATAGTGTTTTTAGTTTTTTTAGTTAGTTTTTAGTTGTCTTTGTGTTATTTTTCATTCATTATGATTTTTAGTCGTGTTTATCATTTCTCATTTTATTTTGTGGTTTTTAGGAGCTATTTTGAGGAAATGGATGATGACCGAGCTGGACGAGCGGATGCATGGACGAGAAGGGAGTTACGGAGGCGAAAAGTGCACGACTGACTGACCTAGAGTACTCCAAAAGAGTTAGAGTACGATAGGTGTGCCTCGTAGTCACACCTAGAGTACGCTAACCTACCTGGAGTACGCCAGGTAGGGTGGTTCAGCAGACCTGGCATACTCCAACTCACCTGGAGTACGCCAGGGACATGACAGTGACATAATTAGGCCAACCCACTTACTCATTTCAATGGCAAACATTGGAGGGGGCCATGACATACGAGTTTTAGCCTCTGGAGATTAAAAAAGAAATGTTTGGGGGACAATGGAGGGGAGTTGTTAAGATTTTTAGATAGAAAATCATTTTATTTACTTTTGGACTTTGGACTTTAGACTTTTGTAATTAGTATGTGCATTAGTGTGTAAGAAACAAGGAGAGACTGAGACACGAATTTGGACACTCTTCTCTCTGCCATGGATGTGAGTGAAGAAAGAAGAAAGCTTCCTTGAACATTGATAAGCTTTCTTCTCTTGCACTCTTCATTTTGTTGATTAATGTTTAAGTATGTTCTTATTTATGCTTATCTTGTTCTTTGCAAGTATGTGTTAGTAGTTAATCCAGTGAGTATGGTGCCTTAGAACTAACATGTAGCCACGGTTTAAAGGAGTAAAAATGCTAAGAAACATGTTTTAATTAAGGAACTTAAAGCTTGGACTTGCTTGATCACCAAGCCTTCGAACCAAACTAAAACTTGAGACCGAAAGGAGATAGGATTATTGGAAAGGTTAATTAAATAATTTGTTTCTTTGTGTGAAGAGAAATCCTCCTTAGTAACTTGTTATCCACTGAGTGATATGGATAGTTGGTCGTTAGCTAAGCGAAGTTGGCTTTTGGGGTCGAAAGAATATCTTGTCATTCTAAGCTTAGTTTATGAACAATTTAGACTAATCTAGCGCGAAAGTGTAGGTTGGTTGCTCTCGAAACACTTGGATCATGTCACGTACACTAAAAACTCCATAAACTTGTTGGCTACATTGGTTTTAAGTGTACCTTACTCATTTTAGCATATTGAGTTGTTGAAATCTGTTTTGTAAACAAACCTTCAAAGTGTTAGTTTAAGTAATCCTTAGATTCGTATTTTGGACTTTAGAACGAGTGTTTAATCAATCAAACTTCATAATCTGATCCTAGACAAGCTAGTAAACCAAACAAGTTGTTGAAATCTCGGTCCTTGTGGGACGACAATCCCGTACTTACTCATTGTTGCAATCTGCCCGACACACCTGGAGTACTCCAACTGACCTGGAGTACGCCAATTAGCTAAAACAGACGACTGGTCGTTCTGTGTTAGGCAGGGTTCTTAAGCGAAAAGAAGAAATAAGGACCAAACAGACCATGAATCAGCCAAAATACCAAGCAAAAAAGGCTAATCTGTACGGTGACCTAACGGACAAAAGATTTTTTGGTCCCGATTAAACTGCAAAATTTAACCTAGATTTTTTGATCCAATAGGTTTTTATCCAAATCCCCCTTTTAATTTTTTTTACTTTCCCCCTTTTTTTACCCCCTCTTCCCGCCGTTCCAACCCACCCTCCCCCCTTTTTTAATTTTAATTTTTTTTACTTCTCTCTTTTTTTTAACCCCTCTTTTTATGTCCCCCCTTTTTAAAAATTATTTCCTTCCCCCCTTTTTTTTCCTCTGTTCTTCTTCTCTCCCCCCCCCCCCCCCTTAAATTATTTGGTTACCCTATGCTTAACAATAATATCCTCTAAAGATCCGGGGATGATTATAATTTGGTCCAAGACTACTCCGGACATGGTCAACTAGTAATTTTAAGAAAATAGAATTTACTTATTAAAAAAAAATAAATTGCTAAAATATTACGCAATTAAATTTACTATTTTACACATCCTAGTGTTTATAAGTATATTTAACGTGAATAAACCAAAGATATAGCTTATCTTGATAGTTTTTTTAATGAATGAATGACAACCTATCTAAGGGTCTGTTTGGTAGAGCTCATGAAATTTATTTGTTAGCTGTTGGCTGGTAGTACTCACCAGATAGTTGATATCCGGTTTTTGCAAAAGTGTTTGGTAAATTAGCATTAGCTGTTGCTGTTGAGTTGTAAAATTACTTATAAGGATAATTGATCAATAATTATTATTCTTTAATATATAACAAATAAAATTAATTATTATTTTGCAATAATAATAATCTTGCAATACATTCATAAAGCATCTCCATTTGCTACGGTACACAAGAAAATAATTGCGTAGTTGTCAATAAAATTATCGAGTAAAATTACTCATAAGAGTATTAAATTAATTAACTTGATTCTTTTAATATATTCCCAATAAACGTTTTCGCCTGGCCATTTTTGGTGTCGAATACGTTAGTTTAAAGGTCAACAAATTGAAATGTTGAATGTTAGGAAATTTTTTTTGTTACAAAACGATTAAAATGAGGCAGGTTAGAGTTGGGGTGTAGCTAAAAAGTAAAAACTATCTCATATCGTAGCTGAAATTTATAATTGAAAAAACTATAAAACTAAAAAGATGAAAAACATTAAAAATATAGAATTTTTAGAAAATAAATTAAAAGGTATGTACATTATCCTCCTCTCCTTATACGTGAAATTGATCAAGGAAACAAAAGGTTTGTGAATTATAAAAGAGGGTATTATGGTAATTTGTAAATCTAAAAGCTAAGAGCTGAATTGATCAGCTATAAATTTTAGCTATTGGAACGTGAAAAATTGGCGTTTGTGTTCCAACATCTGTTTTTTTTTTAATTCACCAAACACTAAAAAATTGGCTAATAGATATTGAACAGCCAACCAGTGATTCGTGACAGCCAAACCAAACACCCACTAAATAGTTATGATATGGATTATTCAAGATTAATTTTTTTTATAGAAGAATTTAAGATTAATCTATGATGTCCGTTCTTATCTGCCGGAAGATATATATTTTCGCGATGGTCATCATTATTGTCTCATGCGTGGCTTCCTTACGATGGTCCCGACTTCTCCATTTCAATCTACCCAAAAACTTTTTGATAAATAAGTCGAAATCGAAATCCTTTCTGAAATCTAACCACAAGTCCCTTCCTAGGGTTTGGTCTCCGCTTGAGAGAATAGTCCCATATTAGGGTTTCATAGTAATCCAGTATATCAAAATTCGTGGAAAATTAAAAAAAATCCATAAAATCATAAACAAACTTAACTCGCTTACGGACAGTTGTAGTTCTTAGTAAAAGATAGTATAAGTCTCTTGGGTAGTCTAGATAGGGGGTAAGGTTAGAGTCTTCCTAATAGGGTTTCAGGGGGAACAGTGTTTTCTTACTCCTGGTGTCCGGTGGAAGGGGGGAGACGGAGAGATGGCAGATGAAGGAGGGCAGATCTCAAGTCTAAAGGGGACGGAAGTAGAGGAGGAGCAGCAGGAAGAGGGGTGAATATAAGAAAAAAAGCTCACACGAAGGGGGGAGAGGAAGTTTTGTTAATTCCATGCGATTTATCCCAGAATACGTCCACCTCTATGTGCATGTTGGTGGGTTTAGTCTGGACTGAAAAAGTAATCAATGCAAGAGCCGTCATGACCATGTTGAGGAACATATGGATGCCACATAAGGGTTTGGAGATTAAGGAGGCCGCAAGGAACAGATTCTTATTCGAATTTCAAGATCGTCGAGATATGAACAGGGTTCTCTTCGATCAATCATGGCTATTTGAGAAACACATGATATTGTTGGGGGAGATCACAGAAATGGATAAACCACAGGAGGTAGCCTTGTTCACGGTACCATTTTGGGTGAGAATCTATGACCTCCCATTGGGAGGTTACAATGATATCATAGCTAGGGTAATAACTGGCCTATTTGACAAGTTAATCTCACTAGATGAGTCAGTGGAATTGAAGGGGAGATATATGCATATGCAAGTACAAGTGGACATAAGGGAAGCATTGCCGAGGACAAAGAAGACTCAGTTCCAGGGGGTCAGGTGAACATGGTCTATTTCAAATATGAATGCCTCCAAGCATACTATTATAGATGTTGTATGCTGGGCCATCTAGAAAAAGTTTGCGACCTGGCAAAAGAGGATGATGAGCCTCCTCTATTTACGGAGTTATATAGAGCCTGGCTTAGAGCATTGCCATTCAAACCACGTCGAGACATTGGGAGTGGGAGTCATAAAAATTAGAACACCTAAGGTAGATGTAGAAGCCTTGAGATGAACTTTAGAAGAGAGGATACTCAAAATGCGATCCCAGGGCTTCAACATATTGTAGAGAACACATATGAGAGGAGGTTGATGGAAGAGCTCCAATCTTCTATCTCGACAACAGGTCTAGAGTCGAGTCCCTGAGAAAAGAGCAATTCCTCACCTGACATTCTACAACAGATAGGGAATAGTAATACTACCGTATACCTAACTCCGACCCTAACCAAAACCAAATCCCAAGCTACCAAATATACACCACCTCTTTGCCGCCATGATATTCTGAAACCTGAGAACTAATCCCTCTAAACTAAATCCCACTCTATAGATACATTAACACAACCACCCACACCATAAACAATTCTGAACCCTTTGGTTAGTTTCTCATCAAACTTCCCTACCCCAGCCTCCACTATCGCAACCCCTCCACTCACACAAACAACCAGCATAAACCATATTCCACCTATCCTAGACGTCGTACCACAACACCATGCCACCAACTATCCTATCCTACTAACCACCACCACTACCAACAGTAACCCAGACTTACACACCAAAACTACCCTATTTACACATAACCCCCCACCCCTACCCCCAACTATTCCTGTCCCTAAGGAGATCGGGACCCTAGAAGTCCAAACAGCTACCTCTCGACCAAGCAAAAAGTGGAAGAGAGTAGCTAGACTGACAAAAATGGAGGAGGATTAGGAGATGATTACCCAACATGATCTGGTACTTAGGAAATATGGAAATATAGAGATGGACAGAGAGGAGTTTTCTGTTAGCAAGCAATAAGCCATGGTTTTTGATAACCCCTTACATAGTGATTTACAGATGGAGACTGCGAAGTAGTCTTGCCAGACGCCATGAATCTCATATGCTGGAACTACCACAGAATGGTGAGTTTGGAGATAGTTCATCAAGCACGCAGGATTATTTGGTCCTGCTCTCCCCAAATCCTCTTTTTGTCAGAGACTAAGCTCTTAGAGGTAAAGGCGGATACACTAAACTAGAAACTAAACTTTGAGTGTGGAATATACATTGTATGTGTTAGGGCAGGAAGAGCCAGAAGTGGGGGATTCGCTCTGTTGTGGAGATGTGATATCCCTATTCAACTACTCTCCTTCTCTCGTAATCATATAGATATGGAAATTCAGGAACTAAATCCTTGGAGGTTCGCTGGACTTTACGGCTAGCCAGCTACTATGGATAAGCATAAAACATGGACTCTCCTATAAACGTTGAGAGATTTCTCTTCACTTCTTTGGATGTGTGGTGGAGATCTTAATAAAATCCTAGATAACTCAGAGAAAAAGGGACGTCGACCTATTGCTATTGGGTGCCTGGGTAATTTCTAATTAGTCTTACACTTTTATGGCTGGAATATCTTCCTCAAATTGAGATGCATTACACTTGGAGCAATGGACAGGAAATGACAACCATGTAGAATGCAAGCTTAATAGGCTATTGGCAACTAAAAGTTGGATGGACCATTTCCCAAAGATGGAGGTGATCTCCTTACCTGCGTTAAGTCAGATCATAGTCTTTTATGTGCAAAATAAAAAGAATGAACGTGCCATCCCTATCCTGTCGGTTCAATTTTGAATCTATATGGTTACGGCATGATGAGATCCAACAAAAAGTGGAACATGCCTGGCTATTTGATGAGAAAGCCGTCTTAACCAAAAGATTGACTAGTTGTGCGAAGGAGTTGTCAAGGTGGGACAAAAAAACTTTCGAAAATTTCAAAAAGACGGAGCAGCCAACTAGAAAAAGAAATCAAAATATCCAAAAGTTGGGGTTAACTACTGATGAGTGTCAAAAACACTCATTACTTGTGTTTATTTTGTATTAGTTTTCTAGTGTTTATAGTTGGTTTAGTTGCTTAATAGTTGTCAAAGTGTTAATTCTCGTTCATTGTATATTTTGGTTAAGCTTATCGTTATTCATTGTATTTTCTTGTGTTTAGGAGCATATTTGAGGAGAATTGGAGGACGATCGAGCTAGATGCACAGATGCATGGACGAGAGGGAAGCCACAAAGGCAAGAAGTACAAATCTGGCACAATTGGCGCACGCCAATGAGCCTGACGCAAGACCTCTTACAACTCAAATGATGATAACTTTTGCATCCTATGTCCAAATGAGACGAATGAGGTGGCGTTGGAAAGAAGACATCTAGGGCTACAACTTTATCTCTAATAGGAATCTTCAACTTTCGAGTCTAAAAGGTCCAAAACGCAAGAATGGCGTACGCCAATGAAGCAAAACCAAAGACCTGGCGTACGCCAGGGGTAATTGGCGTACGCCAACTGATGCGGTCCAACTTGGATCAATTATACATGCAAGAATTACACGATTGCACAAGTAATATAGTGATAAGTAGGATCGTCTCCACAAAGAATAGCGAGTGAAAATTGTTCATCAGGTACCAGTTTATGCGTTCCTAGATCTTAAGCAAAGCGAATGGATTGTTGGGTTGATGATTTAACACTATTGGTACCAATAATATCGCAAAATCTCAAGGTTGTCAATCTCAATCTTTTAACGATACTTCTAAACTACAAGCTCAATATCGCTACGAATCTAAGTTTGTCAGGCCTGGATTCATTAACAATACTAAGTTGAGATAAGCGTATGAAAGCTATGATCTAAACTAAGTTTTCATCCTTGATCATCGAATAAGCATTCATTGAATCAAATATCAATTTCAACGAATAACGATAGAAATAATCTTAAAAACAAAGGAAATGAAAGTACCTTGATGATATCAATTTCAAATGTTGAATTTAATATTCTCAAGAACAATATCCAAAAAAAACACAAAGTAAAGTCTAAATACTCAATCTACAACTTGGAGGATTTCTTGGCTAAGCTTTCTTGATCTTCTTCTTTTTTTTTCCAAAGCCCTCTCTTCTCTCCCTCTCCAAGTCTTTTTGCAATGCCTGCCTACTCCCTCTCTTGTCCTTTGCCAAAAGTTGTGGGCCAACCAACTTAAGACCAAGCTGAATGGGAAGTTAGGTGAGCAATTCCTCTTGTCCCCTGTCGTAGGCCAGCGTATGCTGAGGTCAGCTACTGCCCCTTTTTGCTCTTTCTCCTCTTTCTCGCTTCTCTTCCTCAAACTAACCCAGCGAACGCTGGGTGGCCAGCGTTTGCTGGCCTTGCATTCTGTCCCTTTCTCTTGTCTTGCCTTCAAGCTTCTACTCGTTGTCCAACTCATCGCACATGGCTACCGATCTTCGTTCCAACTGCTCGAATGCTCCTAAACACCTACAAAACACATAAAAGCAACATACAATCTTCTCCTTGACCAAACATACAAAATGAAACAAAATGTAGACAAGACTCGACTTAACATCTCCTAAAACATGACTAAAACATAACAAACTAGGTCTAAATGAATGCATGTTATCATATGCATCACACCCCCATACTTACTTCTTTGCTTGTTCCCAAGCAAAGTGCATCAGAAAACCAACATGTGGTGCCATCAGAATTCAAACATTTATCACAAGATCTTCCCCACAAACACACATTTCACACCATTGAGCATTATGAATACAAAATCCATAGGCAATTATACCCTCAATCATTTAATCAAGTTTTCACACCTAGTGTTCCGAACTAGAGAGTTAACCACTCGTAGGATAGGATTGATTTAAACTCACATGTGTATGATGGTCAACTATCCTACTCTCGTGTGCACGTTCAAGGTCTAAAAATGTTAAACTTCATATCAAAGCACACTCGAAACAAAGTAGATCATGCCATATGAGGGACTTTTATTAGGTTGTAATGGGGCTAAAGGTAAAGGTGGAAAAAGTATAGCGGTGATGGCGAAATCACCTAATCCGAGGGTTACATAGAAAGCTAACTCTCGACTATACTAAATATCTCACCTCATTATGCATATACACTTAACCCAAATTACCCACATCCTAAAGAACCAAAAATACAGGATAAGTTGCTCACATTTACTTGTGCCTTTTTTCTTTCCAACTTTCCACTTTTCCTTTGATTTCTTCTTTTCACTTTTCTCACTTTCCACAAGAGAGTTTCTTTTCTTTTTTCTTGTTTCTCTTGTTTTTTTTCTTTTCTATCCCAATTTCGCACTATTACTTAGCAACTTATCCCGACTCTTGGTCATTAGCCTCAATTCTACCCATTTTCATCCCAATGTATTTACAAAAAAAAATATTCCCCTAAGCTATACTACTAGATAAACCCTTACAAAATATTCCCCAATGATAACCTAATCCCTCGGACTAAGTAGTCAAAGGTAGGTGGGGTGAAGACATTCAGCTTAAATTATAGGTTCCAACTAGTAATTCAATAAATAGGTTTAGGCTCAACAGGGCTATGCAATGGATAATGTCAAGTTTTTGGCTCTAAGGCTCTAGGCTTTATCAAGATGGCCCTCGGCACTCTCTACCTCATTGAGTAATGCAAGGTAATCTTCTAACACTCTCATTGCTCAAACAATGCACACACCTCATGAATAAAATGAGAACGGGTTGTCCTCACCATCGGCTCAAAAATCTCACAAGGTGACTCGTTAATTCTCTAGTCTAGTCTACCAGATATAACGACTAGCCTAAATGAACGAGGATATAATTGCATATATCTTAAAATTCACTTTGCTCAAGAGTGTTGAATGCATGATATGGAGTTTTTCTTATGACAAAAAGTTGAAAAATTCCAAGGATTTTTCATCATATGCAACAGATTCTACGCACTTCAATCAAAAATTTATTTTTATTTATATATATATAAATATATAAATATTAGTAGTATATAATAATATTAGTGGATCTTAGTATATATAATAATATTAGTGGATCTTAGTATATATAATAATATTAGTGGATCTTAGTATATATTAGTATATATATATATTTAGATTCTATTCATTGTTACTAGTTACTCGAATCTAAACCGAGAATTCATAAATTAATAGAGTGATCATACATCCCTTATCAGTGTATGGACAGCTATCTCTCGAGCACAGGGTTAGGTTCGGCCTCAATAGAAAAAAAAATGGAGCACCTAACAACGTATCTTCACAGACCAAGAACTACGAAAACACACTCAAAACAGACTTGATCACATGCAAACAACAAAATAACAAAAGGCACAGGCACAGCAAGATCAACACAAAATAACAAAATATAAAGCATAACATAAAACACACACAATGCACGCCCCCACACTTAGAAGACACATTGTCCTCGATGTGTGAAGAAAAACATGCATAACAAAAGGTGAAAACAAACATAATATGACAATTAAAAACAAAAACTAAACAAGAATAAGGAGAAGAAGAAGCCTGTGATCATTGGTCCAGTGGAGGTTGGAGGTGGTTCCGTAGCCATTCCCATTGAGCGTGGTTGAAGGTCTGGTCCTCCTGATATTGCTGCCAGCGAGCTGCCTGGTCAGCTACATTGTTCCGCACTTCAATCTCCAGATTGCTGATTCGCTGGGCAAGGTTATTTATGTCCCCTTGCTGCTCTAGAACTTGGACATTTTCCTCTTCTTGTAGGCGCCTCCTGACACCTTCATGCTCTATGTATGGAGTGACTGTGTATTGTCTGGTGTCGCGCTCCACTGTGCCTGTTTTGGACATCAGGCTCCATTTAACCAGCTGGTCCCGATCAATGACCGACAGCCCTATTGTGCTTTCTGGCACCGGTGGGTCTGCAATAAACTTACGAATAAGCACAGTAACAATATGGCCAAGCCCTAGCCATCGAGGGTTAGGCATTTCTAATGTATGTTTAATCATATCAATAATTAATAAAAATGTGTTAAACGGGCGTTGGTGATGTGCACAAGCTAATGTGTAAAGTTGGGTCCGTGTGACCTTACTGCTCTCAAATTGGCCACTAAAGCATGCAGCCATAAATCGATGCAAGACACACAAGTGGAGTTCTCTAATAACTACGCAGGGGGACTGTGTCTTATAGCGAGCTAAACCCTATTAGGGCTTGCCAAGTGTCAAAAACTACAGCAGATCCTCCCCCACGCTTAATTTCTATCAGTTCATGCAGCACATCTTCATCTATGGTTATTGTCTTTTCGTGTATATGTGTAGTAAATGAAGAGTTATTCGGAGCAACAACTACAGTGCTATAAAATTCGATCATAGCAGCAGTATTAATCTTAACGATCATGGTAGTAAAGTACTCCCAACCTAGTTTGACTATGGCTTCCCGTAGTTCTTGTTCACACCCACCCAGCCCAATGCATCTCGCTCCATTCAATCAATTGATAGATAATGAAATGGCAATTCTTAAACCTACGGAATCTCTTTCCCTCAAACTCTTCATGAATGGTAAAAGAAGCATTATACCTCTCTGTAAGGTTGACCGGTGGACGCGAGCTTTGTCCCGGCTCCATTGCACCTCAGCGACGCTTGACTATAGGTGTCTTGCCCATGTTGGATTGGTTAGATCAAATTGAAGGCCTCAGCAAGGGGAACAAAACCCAGTCGTCGGATTATGATTTCGTTGTCGGATGAAGTCGGAATCTGTAAAACAAATTCAGATTAGGGAGTTTTTGTTCTTGGAGGGAATTAGGTGAAATTTGAAAGGAGGAGGAAGTGAAGGAGGAAGAAGGAGGAATTGGGGTTTTAACCTAGAATTCCCAAGGGCTAGCGTACATTGGGAAGCCAGCGTACGCTGGGGTTGCCCACTGCCTTTTTCGTGCTTTCTCTCGAACGAGGCCAGCGTACGCTGGCATAGGTATGCTTCTGCCCCTCCTTTGTTTTTACTCCCAAACAAGCTCTTGAACTGTAAAAACGATCAAATAATATATTTTTTTAGGGTAATAATATATACATTCCCTTAGAAATCCACAAACTCAGGGAAACTCGGATGAGTGACTCGAGAAATTCAAAAGAAAATTGAGAGAAGAATGTAGTTCTAAGTTAACATCGTTAGCTTGACGGTAGTAAAGTCTTACTGAACTATATCGGCAAGATCAACATGGGACTTTAATTTGTCAAATTGATTACCAAGATACACTTTCAAATGTTGTCCATTGACCTTGAACTCAATTCTTGTTTTGTCATCACGAATTTAGATAGCACATACGTAGAGACTTCAACAACTATATATGGACCGATCCATCGGGACTTAAGCTTTCCTGGAAAAAACTTGAGTCATGAATTATACAACAATACCTGTTGACCAATAGAAAACTCTCGGCGGAGGATCTTCTTATCATGCAACCTCTTCGTTCTTTCCTTGTAGAGTCTTGCATTATCAAAAGCACTTAGGCAAAATTTGTCGAGCTCTTCAAGTTGTAGCAATCTTTTCTCGCCGGCTTTTTCAAGATTGAAATTCAACCGGTGCAGTGCCCAATATGCCTTGTGCTCAAGCTCAACTGGAAGATGGCAAGCTTTTCCATAAATTAGCTGGTACGGTGACATCCCAATGGGAGTCTTATATGCAGTCCTGTATGCCCACAGTACATCGTTTAACTTGCTAGACCAGTCCTTCCGTGATGGGTTCATCGTGACCTCGAGGATGCGCTTGATTTCTCTGTTGGAGACCTCTACTTGACCACTAGTCTAAGGGTGACAAGCTGTTGTAATCTTGTGCGTGCCGCCATATTTTGTTAGTGCATTTGCAAGCAAATTATTTCAGAAATGCTTACCTCCATCACTGATGAGCACCCTGGGAGTTCCGAATCGACTGAAGATGTTCTTTTGCAAGAACTTGACTAACATTTTAGCATCGTTCGTTGGGAGTGCAACAGCTTCGACCCACTTTGACATATAATCAACTGCCAAAAGGATATAAAGGTTGCGCTCGGATGGTACAAAGGGTCCCATAAAGTCTATGCCCCATACGTCGAAAATCTCAACTTCCATTATTCCCTGTAGTGGTAACTCATGGCGACGAGAGATATTACCTATCGTCTGACAACGGTCACACTTCTTTACAAATGCTATGGCGTCTTTGAAAGGCATAGGCCAGTAGAATCCACTTTGTAATACCTTTAAAGCTGTGCGTTCACTAGCGAAATGGCCTCCATAAGGAGAGTTATGACAACGGTGGAGAATGAGCTCTTGCTCTTCTTAAGATATGCATCTTCGCAAAAGCTGATCTTTCCCTTGTTTAAAAAGATAGGGTTCATCCCATACATAGAACCTGACATCATGCAAAAATCTCTTCCTCTTGTCAGAAGACATGTTAGGAGGCATGATACAACTCACAAGATAGTTCACTATATCAGCATACCATAGAATTGAAATGACATCTAATGCATACAACTACTCATCCGGAAAGGATTCACTGATAGGAAGAGAAAATGTTACCGTTGTGTGTTCTAGGCGCGATAGATGATCTGCAACTGGGTTGTCTGTACCTTTTTGGTCTCGAATCTCTATATCAAATTCTTGGAGCAGGAGAATCCATCTAATAAGCCTTGGCTTAGCATCCTTCTTATTGAACAGGTAACGGATAGCTACATGGTCTGTGTATACCATCACCTTGCTACCAAGTAAGTAAGCTCGAAATTTGTCGAGGGAAAAAATTACTGCAAGGAATTCCTTTTCCGTTGTCGCATAGTTGATTTGAGCATCATCCAACGTGCGACTTGCATAATAAATAGCATAGAATCCTATGACCTTCTTTTGACCAAGCACCACTCAGATAGCATAATCACTTGCATCACATATGATTTCAAACGGGAGCTTCCAGTTTGGAGATATGATCACTGGTGCTGATACGAGTGCCTTCTTTAGTTTGGTAAAAGCTTCTTAACATGCTTCATCAAACAAGAATGGAGATTCCTTCTCAAGCAACCTACAAAGAGGCTTGGTTATTCTCGAAAAATCTTTAATGAAATGCCAATAGAACCCAGCATGCCCTAGGAAACTCCGTATTCCCTTAATGTTCACCAGAGGTGGTAGTTTGTCGATGACTTCCAATTTGGCTTTGTCAACTTCCAACCCCTCATTTGGTATTTTGTGACTAAGTACTACAGCTTCTGTTACCATGACGTGACACTTTTCCCAGTTAAGCACCAAGTTAGTCTCTTTGCATCTTTCAAGCACCTTACCCAAATGTGAATCTTCAAATATTGAGAAGTCATCCATAAATATCTCGATCTGCCACTCCATCATGTCCAAGAAAATTGCCATCATGCAATACTGAAAAGTTGTAGGTGCATTACATAAACCAAAAGGCATGCGACAGAAAGCAAATGTACCATAGGGGCAAGTGAAGATTGTCTTCTCCTGATCCTCCGGTGTAATGGCAATCTGTAGATATCCTAAATAGCCATCCAAGAAGTAATAAAAAGTATGCCCTGCCAACCTGTCTAGCATCTGGTCAATGAATGGTAGTGGAAAATGATCCTTTCGAGTTGCCTTATTGAGCTTACGGAAGTCAATACAAACTCTGTGTCCTACTACCATCCTCGTCAGTATAAGCTCGTTGTTGGCGTTGGAAATGATAGTGATGCCTCCTTTCTTCAGTACACATTGCATTGGGCTCACCCACTTTGAGTCCAAAATGGGATAAATAATACCAGTGTCAAGCCACTTGATAACTTCTTTCCGTACTACCTTCTTAAGATTCGGGTTGAGTCTTCGCTGTGCTTCCACTGAAGGACTGAAATCATCCTCTAAAATAATCTTGTGTTGACAAAGCAAAGGACTAATCCCCTTGATATCCCTGAGTGTCCATCCAATAGCTTCTTTGTGCTTGCCTACCCCCTTGAGAAGTTGCTCTTCTTGATCTTGATCCAACGAGGCAGAAATGATTATTAGCAACTTTTGATCTTTGTTTAGGTAGGCATACTTTAGATGTGATGGAAGTGGCTTGAGCTCTAATTTCGGTGGTGCAACGGTGGATGACTGTAACTTAGGCCTTGGTATGTCATCTAATTCCAACGATTCTGCCATGCGCACCCATGCCACCATTTTTTCAGAATCTTCAATATTTTTGACATCTTCCCACATCATTTCTTGCGCTTGTTCTTCTTCTTTCACAGCTACAATCTTATCTACTATATCAATCCGGTAGCAGTCATCCTCCATAGATGGATACTTGGCTACTTCTAAAACATTAAACACAACCTCATCTTCACAAACCTTGAACCAGAGCTCACCTTTCTCTACATCAATGCTTGTCTTTCTGGTAGCCAAGAATGGGCGACCAAGGAGAAGTGGCACATCGCGATCTTCCTCCATCTCCATGGCAATAAAGTCGACTGGAAAGATTAAAGTGTCAACCTTAACTAGCACATTTTCCACAATTCCCTTTAGTCTGGTCACCGATCGATCAGCAAGTTGAAGGACAATTGAAGTGGACTTCATGTCTCCTAACCCAAGCCTTCTAAATATTGAGAATGGCATAAGATTGATGCTTGAACCAAGATCGATCAATCCTTTCTTGAATGTTTGGTCTCCAATAGTACATAGAATAGTGAAACTCCCAGGGTCCTTCATCTTTTGAGGTAATTCTTGGCTTAAAACAACGCTGCACCCCCTCATCAATGGAATAACTTCAAAATCATCAATGCTCTGATTCTTTGAAATGAATTCCTTGATCCACTTCCGGTATGTTGGCATTTGCTCAAAAGCATCAAGAAGCGGTATGTTAATATGAAGGTTCTTGAATAGCTCTAAGAACTTGTGGTAGCTCGGATGCATGACTTGCTTGTTCACCCTTTGAGGAAAAGGTGGAGGAGGATACTTTATTTCTTCTTTCTTCTTGGGCTGCCTTCTTTCCTCTTTTCTTCCAGAATGTGATCCCAGCGTATACTGGATAGGCGGCGTTCGCTGGCCTTGGCTAATGCCCAAATAGTCTTCTTTCTCGGACAAGCCCAGCATATGCTGGTTGGCCAGCGTCTGCTGGGGTTCACGGCTGTACCCCTCTTCTTCAGGTGTTGGCTTGACTGCTTCCTCCGATGACTGATCTTTTTCTCCAATGATAGGAGTTACTTATAGCTCATCTTCCTCTTCTACAACTATCTCCCTTGGTGGAGGATTTACTTGCGTCTTCACCACATTCTTCCCCAAGTCCAAACCACTTCTTGTTGTTATTGTCTTGCAATGCTCTTGTTTGGTGGGTGGAGCTTCAGTGTTACTTGGAAGAGTTCCAGGTGGTCTTGTGTTGAGTTGTGCTGCTAGCTGACTAATCTGCACTTCAAGATTGCGAATGGTTGCTTCATGGCTTAACACTTGCTTGTGCAACTCATCCTCTTCTCGACGATCTTGTGGTACTGGTCCTTGCTACTGCCACCTTTGTTGATATGGCTGAAATTGTTGAGGTGGAGCACCTTGTACATTCCCACCTTCGTAAGGCGGTCTCGGATGTTGAGGTACCTGCTGTCCTACATTGTTCTTCCATGAAAAATTTGGGTAGTTTCTCCAACCTGGGTTATATGTACTGGAATATGGATCATTATTCCTATTAGTATTACCCACAAAATTGACAGGCTCAGCGATTAATGAACAACTATCTGTGCTATGTAATCTAGTACAAATTTCGCAAACCTGAGAAGATGATGTTGCTTGCAATGTCATTGATCCTTTCACTAGTTATGTAAGTGTTGCAACTTGTGCTTTCAAAGTGTTTACTTCATCATTGTCTTGTACACTAGCAACTCTTCTTCTCTCGGTTCGATCCCCCCAATCGTGGTTGTTAGTAGCCATGGCTTCAATAATTTGGAAACCATCAGCTTTGGACTTGTTTGTCAAATCTCCTCCAGCCGCTGCATCTAGGTTGACTCGAATTTGCGACTCACATCCATTGTAAAACGTTTAGATAAGCTCCATTCAGGTATCTGATGATGTGGGTATTCATGAAGTAGTCTCTTGAAGCGATGCCAAGCCTCGTGCAACGATTCACTACCTAGCTGTTTAAATTGAGAAATCTTATTACGAAGTTGGGTGGTTTTACCTAGAGGATAGTGCTTTTCCAAGAATTGTTGGGAGGCTCGTCCCATGTTGTGAAAGTGCCGGCTAGAAATGAATCTACCCACTCCCTAGCATCATCTTTCAAGCTATACTTAAACAGTCGAAGCTTAATGGCATCAGGTGTGACACCATTGTACTTTACTGTCGAACAATGATCCTCGAACTTCTGGATGTGCTTTGCTGGGTTTTCTGAGGGATAACCTCCAAATTGGTCTTTTTCAACCATTGAAAGGAGGTTGCTCTTGATCTCAAAATTGTTCGCCTCCACAGTTGGATACTCTATGCTTGACCAAAGATCGACAAGTCTTGGGTGTGACTTGTGTCTTATGGTGGCAGGAACTACTTGTCGATCGGCCATCTTTTCTATATGTAAGTTTCTTCTCCTGATTCGTCGAATAGTCTGTTCAATCTCTGAATCTTGCTCAAGAAGAGGTTGATTCTCATAACGAATATTTGGCATTCATCTCCTGTACTTGTATGGTGCTATAACACTCAACAGAGAGGATTAAATGCAACAAGTAACAATGAAACAAGTAACAATGAAACAAGTAACAAAGCTTAGTCTCAAAATTAAGAACACTAGTTCCAATATTAACTAAAACAACTTTAAACTCCTACTCCCTGGCAACGGCACCAAAAACTTGATGCGGTCCAACTTGGATCAATTATATGTGCAAGAATTACACGATCGCACAAGTAATCATCGTGATAAGTAGGATCGTCTCCACAGGGAATAGCAAGTGAAAATTGTTTGTTAAGTACCAGTTTATGCGTTCCTAGATCTTAAGCTAAGCGAATGGATTATTGGGTTGATGATCTAACACTATTGCTACCAATAATATCGCAAAATCTCAAGGTTGTCAATCTCAATCTTTTAATGATACTTCTAAACTACAAGCTCAATATCGCTACGAATCTAAGTTTGTCAGGCCTGGATTCATTAACAATACTAAGTTGAGATAAGCGTATGAAAGCTATGATCTAAACCAAGTTATCATCCTTGATCATCGAATAAGCATTCATTGAATCAAATATAAATAAGAACTTCAACGATAGAAATAATCTTAAAAACAAAGGAAATGAAAGTACCTTGATGATATCAATTTCAAATGTTGAATTCAATATTCTCAAGAACAATATCCAAAAAAACAGAAAATAAAGTCTAAATAATCAATCTATAACTTGGAAGATTTCTTGGCTAAGCTTTCTTGATCTTCTTCTTTTTCTTC
This sequence comes from Hypericum perforatum, assembly GCA_012979155.1. Classification (NCBI taxonomy): domain Eukaryota; kingdom Viridiplantae; phylum Streptophyta; class Magnoliopsida; order Malpighiales; family Hypericaceae; genus Hypericum; species Hypericum perforatum. The sequence goes on from SOPF01028459.1 coordinate 298,709, forward strand.
CAAAGCCCTCTCTTCTCTCCCTCTCCAAGTCTTTTTGCAATGCCTGCCTACTCCCTCTCTTGTCCTTTGCCAAAAGTTGTAGGCCAACCAACTTTAGACCAAGCTGAATGGGAAGTTAGGTGAGCAATTCCTCTTGTCCCCTGCCGTAGGCCAGCGTATGCTGGGAAGCCAGCGTACGCTGGGGTCAGCTACTGCCCCTTTTTGCTCTTTCTCCTCTTTCTCACTTCTCTTCCTCAAACTAGCCCAGCGAACGCTGGGTGGCCAGTATTCGCTGGCCTTGCATTCTGTCCCTTTCTCTTGTCTTGCCTTCAAGCTTCTACTTATTATCCAACTCATCATAAATGGCTATCGATCTTTGTTCCAACTCCTCAAATGTTCCTAAACACCTACAAACCATACAAAAGCAACAGACAATCTTCTTCTTGACCAAAAAAACAAAATGAAATAAAATATAGACAAGACTCAACTTAATATCTCCTAAAACATGACTAAAACATAACAAACTAGGACTAAATGAATGATGTTATCACATGCATCACCAACCCCCAACAGAGATAGAATTAGGCTAACCCACTTGCTCATTTCAATGGCAAACATTGGAGGGGGCCATGACATTCGTGTTTTGGCCTTAGAAGATGATAAGAAACATGTATGGGGGACATCTTTTGTGAGTTGTTAGGATATTTAGATTAAAAACCGTTTTATTTACTTTTGACTTTCGACTTCTATAATAGTGTTTGCATTTATGTGTAAGAGTATTACATTAGACTTAGAGAGAGAGGACAGAGGGGAGAGGCCACGAAATTGTTAGAAACTCTCTGCCAAAAGGGAGAAATATGATGGAGGAGGAAGAAAAGCTTCAAGAATATCATTAAGCTTCCTTCCCCTTAACTTTTTCCTTTGTATTTATGCTTGTGTTCATATTGTATATAAGTATATTGTTGATTATAAGCATGTGTAAGTACTTTGTTTGTGAGTTTGGTGCCTTGAAACCAAACATGTAGCCACGGTTTAAGGGAGTAAAAATGATAAGGAACATGTTTTGATTAACGAACTTAAGGCTTAATCATGGTTTCACTCAGGTTATGATCATCATTAGTCTTAGTAACCATGCTTTGGTTTTGACAAGGGTCTAGTGGCAAAGTAAGTTCGGTTTTGACACAACCAACTTTTATTTTGACAAAGTCATAGCAACCATGCATTGGTTTAGACTAATTGGCTATGATAAAATCTTTGTGAGTAACCTTGATTATGAACTTAGTTAATCCTTGAGGCCGAAAGGAGATAGGATTAGTAGAAAGGTTAATCAGATGATTTGTTGCTTTGTGTGAAGAGAAATCCTCCTTAGTAACTTGTTATCCACTGAGTGATATGGATAGTTGGTCCTTAGCTAAGTGAAGTAGGCTTTTGGGGTCGAAAGAACATCTTGCCATTCTAAGCTTAGTTAAGTATCGATTTAGACCAATCTAGTACGAAAGTGTAGATTGGTTGCCTTCGAAATACTCGGACCATATCACATGCATAATAAACCCCCTGAATTAAATGGTTACATTGGTTTTAAGTGTACCTTACTCACTTTTATGTTTTAAGTTGCTAAATCTCAGTTTAGTTAGTTAAACCAGTAGACAATTTTGCTTCTGCCCAACACTTGGCGTACGCCAAGTATTGGCATATGCCAACCAAGACAAAATAAGAGACCTGGTGTACACCAGCCTCACTTGGCGTACACCAATCAGACCCAGATCATAGAATCTCCCTCATAGAAGTGATCAATCGTTTGTAGTTTTAGATTTAGGTAGATCTTTCTCATTAATTTCGTCCTAGACTAGCTAGCTAACCAAAAAGGTGGTCTAAACTAGTTCCTCTTGGTTTGACACTCTACTTCACTATTATTGCAACGAGTGTTTGTTTGTTGGCACAAAAATCACCCTCGTCAACTACCAACAAGATGTCAATTGCAAAACTAGTGGAAGAACAAGAGGAGCTTTTGATCAGAGAGAAGATGATGTGAGCGTAAAGATCTCGAGTAGAATGGCTGAAAGAGGATGATCATAATTTACATTACTTCCACTAGAAGACTAGTCATAGGTTTACTAGAAAGTGGGTAGAGGAGATCAGGAATGAAGAAGGAGCGATAGTCAGTAAGCTGGGGTTATCCAAGAGACTTTTAAGGCTTACTATCTTTCACTATTTACCTCTTCTGGCTCTGTGTAAGTTAACAATGTCATCCAGATGCTATCCTTGCTAGTAACCCCAGATGCAAGCTCTGCCCTCTCTGCTCCTTACACCAGAGAAGAAATCATGACAACCATATTTGAAATGTATCCAACAAAGGGGCTAAGCCCAGATGGAATGCCACCACTTTTCTTTCAAAAAATTTGGCCGATTATTGAAGATACGGTCACTTTAGCAGCGTTGGAAATACTGAATAAAGGGTGAGACCCATCTTCCCTTAACCAAACGATCATTACACTGATTCCGAAAGTACAAAAACTAACTAAATGTGCAGATGTCAGGCTGATCAGCCTCTGCAATATATCTATGAAGATAATCACCAATACCATTGCTAATAGGCTCAAGTACCTTCTTCCTGAAGTCATCCATAAAAATTAAGGCACCTTTGTACCTGAACAATTGATAACCAACAATGCCCCTATAGCCTATAAAATCTTTCACTTTTTGAAGAAGAAGTAGGGTCGCAAGGGTTTCTGTGCGATAAAACTAGACATGGCTGAGGCGTACAATTAAGTAGAATAGTCTTTCCTCAGTTAATCAATGATCGTATTTAGATTCCCGTCCTCCTTTATGGATTTAATCATGAGGTGCATCAGTACGGTTCAGTATGTAGTCAAGATAAATGGCCAAATTGGTTCATCCTTTGCTTCTAGTCGAGGTTTATGTCAGAAAGATCCTCTCTTGCCTTACTTATTCCTCTTATGTGTGGAGGGATTGGTAGGACTTCTTACCCAGTTTGAGCATGCTGGAGCTATATGAGGTATTAAAGTTTTGCGGAATGCACCATCTATTACCCACTTATTATTTGCAGATGATGCTCTTCTATTCGCTAGAGCTACAAAATTTGAACTTCAATGTATCAAGAATCTCTTATCTATCTATGAAAATGCTTTGGGGCAAAAAGTTAGCCTACAAAAGAGCTTGGTTACTTTTAGCCAAAATATTTCTACTAACTCAAAAGAACATCTACAAGGCTTGCTCGGAATGCGTTTGGGTTTACCTGGGGAAAAATATCTTGGTCTTTCCATGATGACAGGCCGATTCAAAAAGTCCCTTTTTGAAGAAATTGAGAGCCAAGTAAAGCAGAAAATGGGGGGGGCGAAAGAAGTGGTGTTTATCTAAGGCACATCATGAAATACTAATAAAGTCGGTTCTTCAGTCTATACCTTCATATGTCATAAGTTACTTTCTACTACCTAATGAGATTTGTTATCGTATAGAAGAACTCAGGGATTTCTTCTGGGGAAGTGTGAATTGAGAAAGAAAAATGTATTGGCGCAGCTGGGATCAAATGTGCCTCTCAAAAAATAATGGCAGTATGGGATTTTGATAATTACACAATTTTAATAGCACAATGTTGAAGAAACAAGCTTGGAAACTTTTGGCCAATCAAGAATTGCTAGCTGCTTGAATCCTCAAAGCAAAATATTATCCTCGGAGCAATCTTCTACATGCCACTGATGGTTATACTCCTAGTTATACTTGGAGAAGCATCAGGTCGGGACTAGAGCTACTTGATAGAGGGGTTGAATGGAGAATTGGTATTAGCAAATGACTCAAAGATACTGGGAATCCCTAATGGTCAACCTACCTATCTTCGTCTTGGAATGGATCAGTTCCAATCAGTGAACATCTGGAATAACTCATGGATACTAGAAATCCCTAATGGTCGGCCTACCTATCTTCGTCCTGGAATGGATCAATTCCAATTAGTGAATGAGCTCATGATGCAAGGAACCCTAGAGTGGAACGAGAGACTCATCGACGACACCTTTCAACCGGAAGAGGTGACTGCCATCAAGTCAATATAACTCAGTATGCGAAGGCCAGTAGATGTGATAAGGTGGAAGTATACAACTACGGGTAGCTACAGCGTTAAAAGTGGATACCACATGGATTTGAATAGATGGTGGGTTTCACTAGGAAGAGAAATATCAAAATGCGATAGGAAAATTGGTCAGCTGTCTTAGAAACAGACCGAATGTCCACCTCGAGTAAAATCCTTCATATGGAGAATATTGGACAATATTCTCCCTGTACGAGATAATCTTACTAGAAGAGGCATGAATGCAGATCCCTACTAGTATTTCTCTACTCTATTTTTCTTCTAATACAACTAGTGGCATATTCTCGTTACAATATTTTACATCACTTTCATATTAATTCTGCTTATTTTTAATATCATTAAAAATAATTCTGAACTAAAAAAATAATTATTAAAAAAATAAAATATTTATAAATAATTTGAATTATAAATACATAATTAACTATAAAATTAAATTACTTATGACTAATTTAAATTACAAATACTAATAATTTAGAATTTAAGATTTAGAATTTATATTACATAATCTTTGTCAAATTACGTAATTATAAATTATATTACATTAAATATATACATAAAATTATATAATTACATAATTTTTACAAATTACAACCAAAATAATATAATTATTGTATTTTAACAAAAATATATATTATTCCAGTCAAAATTACATAAAATTATATAGGCTTTTCTAGTTATATAAAATACATATTGTTTTCTCAAATTACATAATTTAAATTTTATTAATTAGATTATTGAATACAAATAATTTATAAATTTATTAACAACATATAGTAATTTTTTCAAATAGAATAGTTAAAAATGGCACAAAATCATTATATAATTTTTTATAAAAAAATTTCCAAATTTTTATTTAAAATTTTGAAAAAAGGTTGAGAATAATTAATGCGGACTAATCACGTCGTGCCACACAAGCAGGCGCACCAGTTAGAGTAAGGCCATAGCATGCTCACTTGTACGCGATGGTACTATGATTGGTCCACTTGGACCATGGACTGCCCCTTGTAGATTTTTTTCCAAAATTTGTTATTGGTGATGGTAAATTATGAAAGGGTACCCAAAAAAATTTAATTACCAAATTAATATCCATGTAAGAAGCCTGAAAAAATTCTCGTGACCAAGTTAAAGAAATTTTTTGTGTGACATGGTTATCTAAGGTACAAATTATTTAAAAAATTTGCTGGAATAATTTTTGTGCATAAAAATTTGGATTTTCTATCTACCAAGTCATTAGAATGTTTTTCATTTTTTTGATAAAATCTTTGCCTATAAATACACAATCACACGAATGATTGACACAACCTACCTTCCTCTCCTTCGAAGTTTAACTAAATAGAGTCAAAGCAGTATTAAACTTGACTCACGTAAATTATTATGATTTAATTTTATATTTTAGATTACATAATTAATTATTTATAAATTATCTATTGATATAGATATTGATATTGATTTGTAGAATGATTGGTTAAACCACATGTTGAATCACTAGTTAAATAGTCATGGTCGATCTTCTCGTCGAACCATTTTCATATATTATGTTAATACATATATTTACTAATATTCATATATTTCTCTGGCATGATTGATAAATTACAAAGTATGCAATCTATACCAATGGATATACAATTACTATGTTAGTACTTTTGGAGGCTTCACATAATTATGTTGTAAATTTTTCCATATCTTCATGTGAAATTGAAAAATAATATCCTTGTTTGTGCTAGCTTGACCCCAACATGAAATTGCACTATGTGTCCCTTTATCTAGCTCAAGTTAGACCTCGCCACGAATTGAATCCAATTCGTAATTTGATTCGATTCGATTCATTAATAATTCGATTCGATTCGTATATAATTCGATTCATCGATAATTCGATTCAAATTTGTAATGGTATGAATTGAATTCGGTTTGAGATTTTTATAATTCGTCATACCGACAAATTCAATTCGAATTCGATTCGACTTAAATTCATAGTGAATTTGATTAAATTTGTATATATATATATATTGGTGTAAAAAATCTCAAACTCAATTATTTACTAAACCTTAAATCCTAAACCCTAAACTCTAAACCCTAAAATCTTGAAACTCTAACTCAATTATTTATTAAATCATAAATTTTAAACCCCAAATCTTAAATCCTAAAATCTTAAGCTTAATTATATACTAAAATGTAAACTTTTAAATCATAAATGATGAAACCCTTAAACCCGAAATCGTAGATAACTTATTCTGGCGCATTAAGTGCAAACTCAAATTTTAATTTATTTTTTCTCATAAAATATTAAACATTTATTCTTTATTTTTTAATTTTTAATTACATATATTTAATATTTAAGAATCAATTCGAATTCGATTTGAATTCAATTCGAATTTGAAAGTTTATAATTCGTATTCAATTCGTCATTGGATGAATTGAATATGGTTTAATATTTTCATAATTTGAATTCGAATCGTGGTCAGGTCTAGCTCAAGTGGTAATGGAATATTCTGGACATAGCCAAACTATTACAATACTTGATAAGGATAATGTCACTCTATGTAGTAAAAAGTTATCAATGACGCTCATACCAATCATAATCATTGATTTCAATGACATATATCTAATAATTTAATAATAGTGGCATTAATGTATGGAAATCAAACCACCTACGTAAAATTTCAAAGTCAACATAGCTGATCATGAATTTGAAAAAATTATAATTTTTTATTTTAAATTTTTTTAATTATTTACGTCAAGATAAACTATGACGCTTAAATATTTCTTAGAATGTGTCACACCATTTACACTAATATATATATATATATATATATATATATATATATATATATATATCACACCATTTACACGATATTATAAAAATATCATGTGTCTTAATGCATAGTAAATTATTAAGTAGTGCTTGCTGCTTGATCATATTTTTGGATCATTAAATTTTTTATGACTAGCTGATGTATGATGATCCTTTTAGAAGCCTTCTTAGATATCACTCCTAGATTCTAGAGATAGAAAATACACAGTAATCAATAGTTTTGCATAACTGATTATACAAATGCAACTAGACACAGGCTACTCCAACTATAAGTTGTTATCAAATTTAATTTTAATAACATCGATAACTAACATAGATTGACCTTTGACTCACTTGTCTACATAAATAATATGCAACTAATTAGGTACATTATGTTTGCTCAAATAAATTATTTAATGGTCTCATCATTAGTCTCAACAGAGCGATCTATAGGGTCATAAAAAATTTCTAACTACCTCAGGACAATTGAGTTGCCATTCACATAATTTGGTGCGTCCTTCGAGTTCTTGTTTAAGAATTGAATACATAACTCTAGCTACTCAGGCATCTAATATTTCATAAGTGGGAAGTCATCAATAAGGAACCTGTACAGTATAGGGACATCCTAAAGAGTTATTATCATCTCTCCCACTGACATATGAAATGTGTATGTATCTAGCCACCATCACACTATCAAAGTTGTAATAACACCTAGTTCGATCACAACGTGATCGATGTACCACATATTAAAAAATCTGACAGCCTGCATGTAGACTATAAATGCCTGATTCTGCACCAATTTTTGCTTCTATTTGCATCGATAGATCTTTAGTTTTGCGTCCACATCAAAATCATCATCGACACCATATACCTCTGTATTCCATATAGCTTATTACTAATGAACATCGTGACGCTTGAATAACATCCTATCTAAAAGACCTCCACCCCTAAAAATATATTTGTGACGCTTTGACATCATCTCTAAACGAAGATATATATATATAGTCTATAATTAAATATTTAACCAAGAATAAAGAATCAAAGAGATCCAAATCAATAAGTACCACACAAATTAAGTAAATTCTCTTAATTAATGATTCACAAACTACCTAATTAACAACATATAATTAAATAAATACTAATCAACATTATAACAACACTAATTAACCAAATTAAGGAAAATAACTAATTCACATCCTATCTAATTACAATATCAATCAATTCATTCACTTACAATATAATTTAACTAGTTAATTCACATTAACTAATACATTAACAAGATTAATTATAAAACTTTAAAAATCAATTAATTACCTAAATTACTGGGGATGGGCGTTGAAGTCCGGAGGTGGGCGCACGCTGCTACGTTATATATCGTTAGTATAATTATTAACAAAGATTTTAGTTATTAAAACAAAGCAAGCAAAAAAGCTCCCCAAGGTCCAAGATGATGGGATGCCGCATAAAATAGTCAAAGAAGAAAACCTAGTCATAGGAATTCCCTGTCAAGATTCTCAAAGTTCAAATAATGGGAATTTTTTTTCCTAAGAATGATTGGATTTCCAGAAATTAACAAAAATGAGATTATCGAAGTAAAAAAATCTGTCTGAGGTTCGCACAAAATCGCAAAAAAAGATGTGGTTTTAGTTTATACAAAATTGCATAAAATTGTAATTTTGGTTCGAATCCGCACATCTTTGTGCAGTTTTCGGTAAATCAAAATTGCGCACAAAATTGAACAAAAATGTACGATTTTGGTTTGCACAAAATCACACAAAAAAGTGCATGTTCAAACCAAAATCATACATTTTTGTGCAATTTTGGGCGAACCACATATATAAAAAAAAATTCTCGAAAATCTCATTCTCGTTTATCTCGGAAGATCCGACACTCCTTAAGAAAAATACTCAATAATGGAGCTCCTATGTCGCAGCCAGCAAGTAATATTGGACCCACAAAGCTATTATTTTCTAGATTCGTCGAGTTGGATCAGCTTTTAATATTTTGAATTCATGACACTAGGCACATGTTCTAGTGATCAGGACAAAATTGTACTGTCCAGATTAGATCATTTTAATAGGTTGCAGGATGTGTTTGACTCGATGAGATTGGATCTACAATATTGATTTAATTGGCTATTACAAATATAAGACATGGAAATAAATTGGCAAAGAATTATGCGAACTATATAGATCTTGAGTTGAAGCTTAAACATGTTCATACAAAATTAGTCGAGTAAAAAGAGTTTTTATGGTTTTAACATATTCGAAACATATATCCATAAATATTTGGATATTTCGAGGAAAAATAACAACAGGTATATTGCATCTTGTAAGAAAATTTAAGTACCCTATGATATTATAACTGTAGTTGTTATAACGGTTGTTTTTATCTAAAAATTATATTACTGAGAAATTATGTCACCGATATCCAAAGTACAGATTTCCACCTATATATAAGACATGGCAGATTTGCCTAACATTAAACAGTTTAAAAAATAGGAGCTAACACATCAAACAAATGTATTTCCTTCATTATATTTTAAGTGATCCGACAATAGTAAGCTGTTCTTCATTGCTTATTTTTTACATAAAATTCTCTATTCAAAAAGTGTAATTTCTAGTGATTCCATCGATTCACTTAACAATCTTATAAAGATTTTTTTCAATTTACTTTGTTCTTAATCGTATGCATCCCAAACAATTTATGAAGAAATAATCCATACTAATCTAATTCTCAAATGCAAGTTCAATATTAAAGTTCTTTCAGGATAAGTGTCAAAAAAAATTAAATCATTTGTATAAATAATAATAATCAAATTACATAATTTTGTTAATTATCTGCATATTTTTTATAATTAAAATTTTAAACTAATACACCTTGTCATGTATTGAGCCACCAATTCAAAATCCTTTTGCCGAAATACCGGCATAGTTAGCCGGAATTTTCCGTTTGAAGACGAAGCTAAACATTATTAGATTCTAGATAAAAAGATATATTTTTATTAGGTCAGATACAAAATTTAAAATGCTACTCAAATCACTTTTTTTTTTTCGGAGAAGATTGCTTCATTTCATAATAAGGGAACGAACAGTTCATCGAAGTAGGAAGAAAGGAGCAACGCCAGACAGCAAATAGACCCTTAAGTGTATACCCTCCCACTCGTATAAGTACAAAGTTGTAGCCGTTGGCCTCACTAAAAAATTATTCCAAAAAATTTGTCGCAAACAAAAAAAAATCGAAAATAGAAAAAGAGCACTATCGATAACACTGCACAAACGTTGAAGGATAAACATAGCACAAAGAAAATACACCCAATCCTAACGAATAGAATAACACAGCCAATCCCGAATCTACGTAGATGCGTCAAAAGACACTTCGTCAAAAGAAAAATCACGATTTATGAATTTTACCTATTGGCGTCCTAGTTTGAGTTATTAACTTATAGCAAATTTTCAAGTCAGACACCGTAATTGGAATTGGTCAAAACATAAAATTCAATTTGAAATATTTCGTCACGCATGATACAGCAAGTGTCTTAGTGTCTTCATCGATATATTAATCTGTGTCTAGAAAAAGTTGGCTGAAACCGAAGTATTCCCTTTTCCAATGAAATATTGGGTTTTTTTATTTATTTGGTGTTACTATTCATGAATATTTATCATTTTGGCACCCAACATCCAAAATTATGAAACAAGTGTCCATGTTGGACAATCGAGATTAAATCTCGGCTATTGAACCAATAGCCGGGATTTTATCTCGCCTACCGGTTGTAAAAATCAATAGCTGGGATTTTATCCCGCCTATTGGTTCAATAGCCGGGATTTAATCTCGATTGTCCAACATGGACACTTGTTTCGTAATTTTGGATGTTGGGTACCAAAATGATAAATATTGGTGAATAGTAACACTCAATAAAAAAAATCCGAAATATTTTGATGAGGGACCACTTGAAAAAATAAAAATCCCCCTATGAAAAAAAGAGCAAATTGACCTCAGGTCCGTGGCCTTTGTTAAAATCACTATTTTTGTTCCTACTGTTTCGGAAAAGAGGATTTCGTTCCCCATCTTTTCTTAATTAACACCCTCAGGTCCCTGGTGCCAGAATCGAAAAATTTCTCCAGCACCTAGGGACCAAAATGTCTCCTTTGCCCTTTCGTTCAAAAGTTAAAAAAAAAAACACCGCCGTGAGAGGGGAGGAGGAGGGAGAAGGATGATAGGAGGAGGAGGATGGAGGAGGAGGAGGATGGAGGAGGAAGAGAGAGGTGGGAGGATAGGTGGAGGAGGAGGAGGGAGAAGAAAGATAGGAGGAGGAGGAGAGAGGTGGAAGGAGGATGGCAGATGAGGGGGAGGAAAGGAGGAAGAGGGGGAAGGAGGAGGGCGGATGAGGGGAAGGGGATTAAAGGATGAGGGAGGAGGAGGAAGGAGGAAGGAGGTGGGTGGAGGAGGAGGGAGAATGAGGAGAGGAGAAGGAGGAGAGGAAGAGGAAGAGGACTCAGTTTTTTTTTATTTTTAAATAAGGGCAAAAGAGACATTTTAGGTCTCTGGGTGCCGGAGAAAATTTTCAATTCTGACACCAGGGACCTAAGGGTGATAATTAAGCAAAGTTGAGGGACAAAATCCTCTTTTCCGAAACAGTAGGGACGAAAATAGTGATTTTAGCAAAGGCGAGGGACCTGAAGACAATTTGCTAAAAAAAACAGCTCTTTTTATTCCTCTTCCCCTTCATCCCCTGGCTCCCCTTTCTCCGCCCACTTTTGATTTCGGTAAACGAAAAATGTCATAATTATATATATTGCCGTAATTTCCTATGACAGTAATTAATAAACTATTGATGAATACAATCTACTTTTATAAAAATGTTGATTTCAACCAACAGATCAAATGATGAGATTTATTCTATTTAAACAAAAGTCTTGCGTTTAAGAATATCAAATAAAGGAGAATTTTTTCATATTTCAAACTTTTTATCCGACTTTCATCTTTTTATTAAGGAAAATATGGTACTTCATTCCAATCAGTCACTCATCCGAAACACAATTGTCGGAAAGCAATACATCAACGAGAACTTGCGGACAAACTTGGAAGAATAACGAAGGGGTATTCGCATTAAAAGGCGTCTTGGCCAAACGATGTGCAGCTTGATCGGCTTCTTCTCGAGTGAAATGGAACGACACCTCTGCAATATGTATCGACTTCTTCTCGAGATATCTCCAAGGTCATGCCGCTTATGGTGTAGAGCTTGAATGACAGGGAGGCAATCTGACTCTGTGATTACCCTTGAGACCTCTAGGTCATCGGCAAGCTCCATGGTTAATAGGATACCCGTGTGCCTCGAGCATTGTTGGATGGGTAACTTTTGGAAGGTATTGCACCACAGCGCGGACAAAGTTACCTACCGAGTCTCTGGCCTCTACGTCCACGTGACCCCCTCCATCTCCCACCATCCCTACATCAGAGTTTAGCTTGATCATTCCACTAGGCGGTGATCACCATCTCCATACTATCATGATATTTTCCAACTACGGAAGGGCATTGACCTCCAAAAAGTAGTTACGGAATTTCACTGCCCTTGTCATTTCACACTTTGGGGGCATGCTCTAGACCTCACCATTTGTCGAATTAGGTCGAACTCGAATCGAATTGGTTCGAATTCGAATTTATAAAATCTTAAACCGTATTCGATTCGTCTAAAGACAAATCGAATCCGAATTATTAATTATCAAATTATGGTCGAATTATAGTCGAATTCGATCGAATTCAAATTAGTTTGAATAAGCATTGAAATTTTTTTGGAAAATAAATAAACTAAAGTCTGGATTTACATTTAATGTAGAAAATTAAGTTGACTATGACTCAAAGTTTAGAGTGTAAGGTTTTAAGGTTTATGGTCTATGATTTGAAATTTAAGGTTTTAAAGGTTTGATATTTAAGGTTGTAAGGTTTAGAATTTGTGGTTTTAAGATTTTATGTTTGGGATTGTAAGGTTTAAACTTTGGGATTTAAGGTTTATGGTTTAAGGAGTATAATGTTAAAGGTTTGTAGGGTTTGCGATTTGGGTTTTAAATGTTTAAGGTTTATGATTTTAGAATTTAGGGCTTGAGGTTTTAGGGTTTAGGGTTTAGGGGGTTAGGGTTTAGGGTTTATAGGTTTTAAGGTTGTAGGGTTGTAGGGTTTATGGTTTTTTTTTTTTTTTCAAGAACTGCCATCAAATAAAATAAAAAAGCGTTATACAAACAAACCCAGAAAGCCCACAAAGCACCTGCTGACCAACAGTCCTGGTAGTCAGGTGGGGCATAACCACTCGCCAGCTAGCCAACAAGCCTGGAAGTCAAGCGAGGGTAAAAAGCTAGCTAAGATCCATGCTATCCAACAAGCCTGGTAGTCAGGACCTATAGACAAACTTGCCGAAAAATCGGCATGACCCATTCGTACCGGATCCAAATAAACCTGGGCTCAGAACCCAGCACAGCATCAACAGCAGGTCGCAACTAAGAATAAGATCATCAAGGGACAAACCTGTGATAAGGCTGGCCGGACATGTCACGGCCTACCAACCCTATGAGTGATGCAGGGAGGTTCGGCCACCATCCCTCCTCTGTGAGGTGTGTCAGGGCGTCTGCGACAGAGTTCCCCTCCCGGAAGATATGCGTAATGCGGATCTGCATCTGCACTCGGATCTGTGACATACGAAGCCATCGGGAGTGCCATCTCCATGGAACTGCTGCCTGTGGGGTCTGGAATCTGGAGAGAACATATGTGGAGTCAGTCTCCAACCATAGTCTGTGCCATCCCCTCTCATGTGCAGCCTCAATAGCTAGGATGGCCGCAAGAAGCTCAGCCTCAAATGCGAAACAGCTGGAGATGCTCTGACTGTAACAGCCCCTGACAAATCCTCTGCTAGTGCGGAAAACTCCAGCAGATCTGCCCAATCCCGGGGTCCCTAAAGAGCTACCATCCGTATTGCACTTGAGCCAGCCCGGTGGGGGGCACTGCCAAGTGACCTCAATAATACGAGGAGCTCGACCTGGCCTCGGTGCAATACGGAGATCGCGAAGTAGAGACTGCTCACGATCTGACGAAAAGCACTGCCCAGTGTCAAATAGCACCGTCTCGCTGATCAACCGGCGAAGCAAAATAATCAGAGTGTCTAAGCTCCGTCTCTGGCCACTGAAAATACGTGCGTTGCGCTCCATCCACAAAAGCCAACCGGTGGAGACAATGGCCACTCTCCACAAACGATCAACCTGTGGGCTGAACCGCTGGCGGATCCCCTCTGAAATCAGCTCTGTGAAGCTCAGGAAGGGCCGCCACACTACTCCAAAAATGCCGAAAATGTACCGCCAAAGAGCGGCCGCAATCGGGCAACTAGTCAACAGGTGGTCAAGGGACTCCGCCGCAGCCAGGCACAAGCAGCAAATGCTCGGACCGATGAATCCTCTGTGGAGCATGATATCAGTAGTAGGTAGGGCTCCTAGGATAGCTCGCCAGATAAAAGTAGACCGCCTCGGGGGAATAGCGACATCCCAGATCCAAGAGCCCCAACGAACCTGAAGGCGAGTGGTACGAAGATGGTCGTAGGCTGCTCTAGAGGTCAGAATGCCATCCCGTGCATGTGCCCAGACAGTCCTATCAGTGCCTGGAGGGCCCAGCTGATAGTGTCGGATATCCTGAATGATGTGGGGAAAGGCCTGGCAAAATCGTCTATGGAAAACCCAACGACCATCCTGCCAACAGTCTGCCACCGTGGCAGTACAAAGGTGGTACAGGTGCTCAGGGAATCCCACACGCTCAGCAATAATGTATCCCAACCAATTATCTAACCAGAAATTGGCTGTAGAGTCCTCACCCACGAGCACGCGTGAAGCCTGCATAATATCCGGAAGACAGTTCTTGACCCCACGCATAATAGAAGAACGTACGTACCTCCGGGTGGTCATGGTCGACATGTCCAAAGTGCGGTCGCGGATGCAGTCGAGGTACTGGGATGACCCATGGAGAATGGTCCAGGTGAGGCGGCTAAGGAATGCCAGGTTCACCTGTCTGATCGATCGAATACCCAGTCCGCCTTCCTCCTTTGGCGCGCAAACCCTATCCCAGGACACTGGGCAGGACGGACGACCGTGGATGTCTCCAGTCCATATGAAGTTCCTCATGCACGAGTCCACCTGATCCATGAGCGAGACTGGCCACTGATAGATCATCATGGAGTGCGTCAAAGAACTGAGGATGACCGACTGAACAAGACAAGTACGACCAGCCAGGGAGAGCGAAGAGCCCTTCCACCGCTCAAACTTGCTGATGATAGTATCGGCTGTGGCCTGCAAATGAGAGCGGCGCGGAGGACCACAGAAAAGGGGGATACCCAGGTAAGTGAATGGCATCTGACCTGGCGAGATCCCTAAGATGTCCAGAAGGTCACTGCGCTGACGAGAAGGCAGATTCTCCGTGAAATACACGCGAGACTTCTCCGGGTTGTAATGCTGACCTGAAGCTGCTGCGTAGTCCTGAAGAAGTCGGAGAAGAGTACGGCAGTTGGCCTTGGAGGCCTGGCCGAAGATAATCACGTCATCGGCGTAAAGCAGGTGTGAGGGAAAGACGGTGCCTCTCCCAGATCGGAAACTCAAAAAATCACCCCGTGTTTCAGCCCGCTGTAGAAGTCTGCTGAATATCTCCTCAGCTGCCACAAATAATAACGGGGACAATGGGTCTCCTTGTCTTACCCCCTGAGTACAGCTGAAGTAACCTGCCGGTATCCCATCCACCAAGATCGATAGGCGGGCAGAGTGGAGGATGCTAATAACCATATCACCAAAAACCGCATCGAAGCCCCAAGCTCTGAGAACAGCCGATAAGAACTCCCATCGGATAGTGTCAAAAGCCTTCCGGATATCCACCTTGATGGCTAAGTTGCCACCAGTCCGCCGCCGAGCAAGACAATTGACACCCTCCGATGCCAAAGCCATGCAGTCATGAATCCTGCGACCTGGAACAAAGCCGAACTGGTGAAATGAAAGTAAGGAATCTAGGATCGTACCAAATCGGGTAGCCAAGATCTTCGTCACGATCTTGTAAACAAAATTACCCAACACAATGGGCCTGTAGTCCTCGATCCTCTGTGCCTCTGGAGTCTTCGGAATCAAGACCACAAAGTTGGCATTCAGCCCAACTGGCAGACATCGCGAGTGAAAGAACTCCTGCACAGCCAGAAAGACATCCATACCAACCACCTCCCATGAGGTCTGAAAGAAGTGACCACCAAAGCCATCCGGGCCTGGGGCACTATCAGGACTCATGCCGAAAACTGTGTGACGTACCTCCTCCTGGGTAGGGCTCCGTGTCAACTCGGCATTCTGAACAGCACTGACCCTGCTGGTCAGAAGTGCCTCCAGAGGACCCAAGGCAGTCAAATCTAGGGGAGCACCCGAGTCCGTGAACATCTGCTGATAGTAGGAAGTAATGTGTTCACGGATCCGGTCGGGCTCCTCTGATATCTGTCCGTCAATCATCATGGAGGAGATACCCAGTCTGCTCCTACGGATCTGCACACTGCGGTGGAAGAAGGTGGAGTTCCTATCCCCATCGCGTAGCCAACTGTCTCTGGATCTCTGTCTCAGGAAGGTACACTGCTGCTCTAAAGCGACATTGTACATCCTAAGAGCATCTGTCTCCTCCATAATCAGATCCTCCTGAGGCCCCTCGATCTCAAGGCGGCGCTGAACATCCTCAATCCTGGACTCTGCCAGTATGAGATTACGCATTACGTCGCCAAAAACCTCCTTGTTCCAGGTGATCAACTCCCTTTTCAGACGGCGAAGCTTGCCTGTCAGGGAAGACATAGCAGAATCACCTGTGGACTGAACCGGCCAAGTCCGCCGCACCAAGGCAAGAAAGTCAGAATGTTTGGTCCACATCGCCTGGAATCGGAAGGGCTTTGGGCCCCTAGAGAGCATGGTCCCTCGAAGCTCCAAGAAAATGGGTCTGTGGTCTGAGGTGTTCCGGAGGAGGGCTCGACACTGTACCGAATCCCAAATATCCATGAAATCCGGAGAGACAAGGGCGCGATCCAGTCTAGACTCCATACGTCTCCGCGTCCCCCCACTGGCGAAGGTGTACCTAGCTCCTTTCAACGGGATGTCCATCAAGCCTGCCGCGCTGATGTAGGCCTGGAACTCATAGCAAGACTGGGTGACCGGGAGGGCCCGACTCCTGCGCTCATGGGCGCCCAAGACTGCATTGAAGTCCCCAATAAGCATCAACGGTCCTGGGGGTAGGGTGAGTAAGTCTTCCCAGAGCTCCCTGCGCCTGTAATAACGAACATGGGCGTAGACAAAACCCAACATAATACTGTGCTGGAGATAAGAGGTCCGGAAAACTACCACCTGTGAAGTACGGAGGATGATGTCAATAGTCTGGGAGACTGGCTGACTGGTGAGTATCCAAAGGTTAGGAGCCTTCGCTCCTCTGTCTGTAGTACCGACCAGTCTAAAACCTAGAGGTGACCAGAATCTCTCCTGAGTAGAGTCGAAAGAGACCATCGGCTCAGAAATAGCCACCCAAGATGGCCTGTGACGCATGTAGTGCTCTCGAAGCTGGGTACGGGCATGCGTAGACCCAATACCCCGAATATTCCAGTAAAGAATATTCATGGTCCCCGAGGGGGCTGATCAGACGGCTTTGCGCCACGTTGGCGTAGGTGATACGTCGGGCGTAGCGGTGGGGGTGAAGAATCCTGAGCACTATCCCCAGAAGCATGTCCCCATGACTGTTCTCCAGCCATGGCCTCGATGTGGAGCCGATGGCTCGGTGTGTCATCCACCTCCAGAACCTGTAAATTTGTCTGACAGACTATAGGAGTGGCCCCTTCCCTGAGATCAATAAAGTCAGCACCCACCTGCACAACATCCCTAGCTGGTGTGGCCGGAGCAGGTGACTGTCCCTGCAGACTGGGTGGTGCTGTAGCTGCAACTGTATCTTGGGTTTCTACCGAAAAATCGGCATGACCCACTCGTTCGGTGTCCTTAGAAAGCCCAGGCTCAGTGCCCGGCACATCATCCACAGCAGGTATATCAGGCAGAGTAATACTAGGGGGCTCCGTGCCCGTAGGTCTATCCATACCTGCCTTCTCCATCGGCTGTGGCATATCTGCTGAGGTCTCAACCTGTACTGTGTGCTGATCATCTGTGTCCACCTCTAGCTCCGAGATATCAGCTAGGGCTGAAAAAGCATTCCCCGTCTCCAGCGGGGTGGACGTGGTCCCCTCAGCAGTAGGGATGAAAGGCGTGTGTGACGGACTGGAGGAGAGAAATCGCCCAGTAGCTCTCCAGTTCCGCGTAGGTAGGGAAGACTGGGCAGCCTGCTTCCCCTCCTGAGATCCAGTAGAAGTAGGGGCCTCAACTGTCCGGTTCCTTCGAGCAGAAGGTCGTTTCGTGCAAGCAGTCAAGATGTGGCCCCGGGCTTTGCAGTACGCGCAAACCGGGGTGGAATCCTGATACTGGACCTCGACCTCCACCTGGCCATCCTCAAGTAGTATGCTGGCATGAGTAGGTCTGTCCCTGTCAGCCTCCAGCTCTACCAGCACCTGAACCTGGACACCGTTCACCCTATTCAGGGCGTCAATATCGAGCCTGATAGGTCTGCCAATAGACCGTGCCAGCCCGAAGATGATATCTGGCTGAATATGCTCGCAGCTGAGACCCACGAGCCTGATCCAAGACCTGGTGGCTCTACTGGCCTGGGTATCCTGTCTAGAGGGTTTGAACCCTGGGACCCACGGCTGGAGAAATAACCTGGCTGTCTGAAGTTGCCATGAGCCAGGAGTCCAAAACCTGTCCTTATCTGCAGGGGAGGTGAAGCTGAAGCAAAAGTAGCCAAGGCCGATCGATAGCATGGTCCAAGCAGAGGTGCCCCAAAGCCGTGTCAGCTCACCTCGCAAATTAGAAAAAGTCAGAGGCTTAGAGCCTTTCGGGGTGACAAGGCGGCCAATGAAAGCTGTGGATCCGAAATCTCTAATGGATCGAGAGATAGTCGGACTGATGACCAACGTGGGCGTGCCATTGATCATAATAGGTTCAGGTGCAGTACCTGAATAGCTCCAACCCCCCGGCTGAGATCGTGCTAGGGCAGCATAGGAGGGTCGCTCAGCTACGGGGGGGGAGTGGGTAGATGCCGTGGCAGGCTGTGAGGCCTGTCCTGCCCGCGGTGGCTCAGAGGCCAAACTAGGTGAGGGGAGCTGCGACTTCTTCCTAGGACAGGTGACTGTCTCTCTGATCAGCTGAAGAGTATGCTGCGGAAAGTCAAAATGTGCACATAAACTCAGTAAGAGCTCAGCAGGGTCAGCAGGTAAACCAGAAGATGAGTCAGGGACAGCAACATCCCTGGATCTGGGATCAGGCTCGTTCCGAGACGGAACCGAACAGGATCCCCGAGTAGGCTGACTGCAGATACCCCCTACAGCTGGGGCCTCAGGAGGAGGATTTGCATTCCACACTGCCTTGCCTTTATTATGCGCAGAACTTGCCGGAAAATCGTCATGACCTTTCCGTAACGGCAGTGAAGACTGTCGAGGCTCAGTGCCTGACACAGCAACAACATCAGTTGTAACAGGCAAAATAACAGACGCAGACTCAGTCAAAATAGGCAATGAGGAGGGTAGGGGGAACGGGCCATCCCTATGTCCGGGATCACAGCTTTCCGTCGTCGGAAAAAGCAGCTGGGATCCCGTTGCAGGCAAACTGTGGCTAGCCCCCACAGCTGGGCCCCCCGAAGGAGTATCAATGCCAGAAGCGAACGCGTAGTGCGTATTGGCCTGCAAAAATGAAGTAAACGCGGACCAGAGTCCATTAGGACCCGAAATCACCAGCGGGTCGGGCGAGCGAGCCAGTGTCGGGGTCGGGTTGTGGGCCAGCAACGACTCGGGAGGGAAGTCCGAAGCCGGGACCGGGGCCGACGTCGGGACCATTCCCTGGCCGAGAGAGGGGGCCAGCCGTGCGGGCCGAACAGGGAGGCTGGGGGTCGGGGCAGAGGCGACCAGCGGCGGGAGGGATGAGGCGGCGGCCATCAGCCGGGTGGGAGGGCCGGTGAGCTCCTGCTGGCCGGGGACAACGGCGTGGAGGGGAGCCGTGTAGTGGATGAGCGTGGAGGGGGCGGAGGGCTGCTGCTGGGGCCGGTCGGAGGGCGGCGTTGAGGTCGGCCGGACCTGGGCGGCGTGCTGGGACGGAGGACGGCCCTTGATTTGGCCGTACACGGTGGCCGTGGCCGGAATTCCCGAAAACCCTAGGAATTGGGGGTTTTCGATTCCGGCCAAATCAACTCGATCGGGGGGCATGGGAAGGACCGGGGGAGAGTGGGGAGTCGGAGGGAGGTTGAGCTGGGTCGCGGCAACGCCGCACACGGCGTGGCGGACCCCGTTTTCGCCGCGGAGAACGGCCAGCGCGGGGGGAGCAGGCGGAGCAACCTCAGACGACGGGGAGAGCACCGATCGAATCGCCTGGATGAGGAGGAGCTCCTGGGATGAGAGGCCGGCACCGTCGAGGCCGGGAACGGCGCGGCGGAGAGGAGGGGTGTCGAGGTCACTGTTGCCGCGACTGGGGAATGGAGCGCCGACGATCTGGGGCATGGCAGGGGGAGATCTCGACGTCAAAGGGAGCAGCGGGTCCGGGGGATGCCGGATCTGGCCGCCGATCATCCCGGCGACGGCCAGGCGCGGCGGCGGAAGAGGATTTGTCTTTTGGCCTTCGATCGGGAAAACGGTCGGGTTTTTCAAACCGGAGGTCGGAGAGTGTCGTGCGACCACTCAAAAGGAGCGGCCGGACGAGGCGGAGGAGATAGCGGTTTCAAACCATCCAGACGCCGCCGCACGCGCCTCCACGCGCCGCCGGAGTTGAGCGGTTTCAAAATCGCTGGAAAATCGCCCTAAAATTTTTTTTTTTTTTTTTTTCGCGAAAATCCGTTTTTTTTGTAGGGTTTATGGTTTTAGGGTTTATGGTTTAGGGTTTAGGGAATATAAGGTTTAAGGGTTCTAGGGCTTGAGATTTGAGATTCAAAAGTTTATGGTTTATGGTTTTAGAATTTAGGGTTTGAAATTTTAAGTATTTAGGGTTTGAAATTTTAAGGTTTGGAGTTTTAGAGTTTAGAATTTATGATTTGAAATTTTATAATTTAAGGTTTTAAATTTAGGATTTTATACAGTTAAAATTATATGATAAATATGACTAATATATATAATTAGTAAATTTTAGAAATATTTTATTTATCTTAAATTTTTAATTAGATAAGTGGAGAATTTAGATTGAAGTGTGTAAACTTTAAAGAATAAAAAATAATATTTATAGGATTTGAAATATTTTTAAATTATTAAAAAATAAAAATTGACCCCAGAAAAAAAAGCCCACCCACCCCAAATTTTTTAATTCCAACCTTCCCTCTCCACCTTTCCCCTCAAAACTCTCTCCCCCCTTTTCCCTCCATTTGTTTTAGGCCTTCCTTTCCTTTTCCCTCCATTTTTTTAATTTCACCCTCCTCTCCCCCCTCTTTTTCCCATGCAACCTCTCCCTCCATTTTTTAAATTTTCCTCTCTCTTCCATTTTCTGAATTTTGTAATATATATATACACAAATTTAATACGAATTCAACTCGAATCGAATTCGAATTAAATTCTTCGGTTTGACAAATTATAAAAATCATAAATCGTATTCGAATCGAATTTTTGATGAATCGAATTGGTAACGAATCGAATCAAATTTTTGACGAATCAAATTATATCAAACTGCGAATTGAATTCTAACAATGGTCGGGTCTAGCATGCTCTTTGGTTCCCCAGATACTAGTTTATTTGTAATCATACAAACATCCCATAAGGCGGTCACAACTCGACACCATGCTTTGCTCCCTTTCTCCTTAATATAATTGTTACAAATTATATACATTGTTTTTTGATGATCCGACTTTTCCCTCGCAGCGACCTTTGAGCCTCTAGCAGTCACTCACCTATTAGTAAAGAGCTCAGAAATTTTGGGGACAACGATCGCTGGGCATTGCAGACTCTTCTTAATTACATCATTATGGTTAGGTTTACTAAGCAACTGAAATATATGCTTCTTTGTAAGACATATGGCACAAGTTGTTATGTATTGAGGACATATTGTAATTCTTCTCCATTATAGTGAAACTCATTGTTGTCGTCTACTATAGTTTTTCCTGTAAGCGCTTTCCACATAAATCTCGTGTCTTGTTCTTTCTCTATTTTACATGTTTATTGTTTAGATTTCATAACAAGTGGTATCAGAGTCGCGTGTTCAAGATAGCCTCCATGGAGTATGATCTTCTGCTGTTAGATTGGGATACCTGATTCTTTTTGTGGTAGGTGAAGATGTGAATGTTATTGGCATAGAGTGACTTTGATGATGCTTTGGATAGTTTTGACAAGAAGGCTATTGCTATTTGGTTTGAGGATAAGAAGAGGAAGAATTGCAAGACTCTACCCAAATTAAACTCCATCTACATAATAATATCCTACAAAAAATTATTGAGAAAAAGAAAGTTGATGCCTCTGGTTAAAGTTGGAAGGATCTATATGACAAAGGATCTCACCAATAAGATGCATGCGAAGCAGAAGTTGTTCTTGCACAAATTACAAGAGGGAGGTAATTTATTACAACATATTTTTGCTGACCTAGTGTTTATGGAAGTCAAGTATGATAAAAAAGATTTGGGTCTAATCTTATTGTATTTGCTACCAAGTTCTTATTCTAATTTAGAGATAAAATCATATATAGTCATGATTCCCTCACTCTCAATATGGTTTATGAAACCTCCAAGAAGAAGATGCAACATATAGTGTCTATTGATAGTTTAAATAGCTGTCATACCGAGGGCTTACTCATTTATAGTAGATTAAAATAAAAGAGCTCAAATTATAGATCTTGAGATAAAAGTTCAAACGGTTCTACAAACTGTGTTCCTAACACAGAGACTGTTACTATTATTTCTGGTTGTGTTAATGCTAATAAGGAGTGTATTCTTGATTCATCATGCACTTATCATATGTGCTCCTATAGAGGATGGTTTATCACTTTCAAACCCACTTTTAATGTTGGATCTATTTTGGGTTATGACAACTCATCAAGTAAGACTAAATGTATTATTTTTTTTTTCAAATCAAGATGATTGATGGCACAATCAGAAACTTGACAAATGAATGTTACATTCGAAGGATAAAGAGGAATCCCATCTTTTTAGTGTCCTTGATAAAAAGGATGCAAATATGATAAGAAATATGGTATTTTGAAGATCACAAAAGGTTCTCTTATTATAATGAAGGCTAACTCAAGGAAGTCTAATAGACTTTACTATCTTCGAGGTTCTATAATTTATAGTTCCAGTACTCCTATTATTTGGCATAATGTATCTGATGATGATGTTTCTAATCTTTGGCATATGCATCTCGTGCATATGTGTTATGACCCTCAACCTTTGATTGATTTTGTTTTGATCGGTTTTTGGAATGTTTAGCTTAGTCTATTAACTTTTCGTAAAATAGGCATAACGTTTTCATACAAACTCCGATTTAGGTGATTCCAATTCGAGTGGAGCCATAACATCTAGATATATAACTTTATTGTTTTAAGTTTTTTGATAAATGAATTAGTATGGTCGGAAAATAGGAGAATTTCAGGTACTTGGTAATAGGTCAGATTTTGTCGATATTGGAAGAATTCACGAAATGATATGCTAAATAACTACTTTGGATTAAGGCTTGTTGTAGGGACTTATAAGAACTTAGCAAGAGGTTTGGAGTGTATTTAGGAAGGTTAGAAA
The DNA here is from genome assembly GCA_012979155.1 of Hypericum perforatum. Taxonomy (NCBI): domain Eukaryota; kingdom Viridiplantae; phylum Streptophyta; class Magnoliopsida; order Malpighiales; family Hypericaceae; genus Hypericum; species Hypericum perforatum. The sequence goes on from SOPF01028459.1 coordinate 322,399, forward strand.
AGTCAAGGACCAAAAAGGGATAAGTTAGAAGTTAGTGGGCTAGGTGTCAATTTTTTGGTTGAAGCTTAGGAGAAATATCTTGGGATGGAATTGACTTAGACCATACACTCTTTTAGCTTAGAAAAACAGAGAGAAGGAGTGGGAGAAGAAAAGAAAAAATCGTGGGAAAGGTGAAGAGGAAGAAAAGGAAGAAAAATCTCACCAACTTGGAGGCTAGGTAAGTGGTTTTGTAGGACTTTGCTTTGCTTGTGAAGAAATCCTTGTTTACCTTGAATAGGTTAGTATGTAGAGGTTTTAAACAAGCTTTTGAGAACCTAGATGAAGGAGGTTTAAGTGAGTTGAAGGTAGGATTTGAAGTTATGAGCAAGATAGAAGAACTAAGTTTAGATGGTGTGTTTTGTGGTCTTTAACATGATTTTGAAGTTGCCTTGTAAGGATTCAAAGTTATGGTTTTTAAGATGAGTTGATCATGTTTCTTAAGGTTTTCACATGCTTTGGAGGTTGGTAATGATAGTTTATTTTTATCTTTTGATTAGTTGATCGATGATTTGAATCCAAGCACCGAGAGATGTGAATCGAAGTACAGAGCTTCTATTTGTGTGATTTGTGCAATGCATGTCTAGGTAAGGGGGATATTATCTATAACATGTGTTTTAACTAACTATATGTACTTGATTTGATATATTTGTATGAGTTTGATGTGTGGTTGTGTGGGATCTTGGTTTATGTGTCTTTTGATGTTTTCCTTTGAATAATTGTGGATTTGGCAACTATGTGTCTATTTGTGATGTGAAAATTTTTGGTATAAGTTTACATACGTGATCAACTAGTTCTGATCAGTATGTATATTTGTGAGTCATTTGCGAGATGGTAGTTGATTAGGTCTACCCATGACCATCCAAGGATGTTAGCATATGTGCACATATTTTGCGGATACTTTGGATTTTGATATGATCTGTTTTGGCTAGCAGGGTGGTTCTAAAGGTATCTTTAAGATTTGGTATCCTCGTTTTAGTATGGGAGTGATACAATTTAGACCTATCTGAAGCTCATCTATTTTATGTGACAAATCTATGTGTGTGTGTGTATACTTGGTATTTGAAGTTGTTCGATATGTGTGAAGTCTCTATTTTCTGAATGTCTGGACTTTGCATATGTGATTATGATGTACTTTGGTGATCTTACGTGTGATGTGATACCTCATTATTTTGTCATCATTTGGTTAATGTTTATGTATGATAAGATTGTTTGATTAGTTAGTTAATTATATATTTCTTTTAATATCTTCCTACTAAGTATTTCTAAATACTTACTCCCTCCATATGTGAAGAAGTTTAGGGATCGGTTGACCTTTGGAGAGTGTCTTTTGTCTGTTTGTCTGAGGTAAACCTGTTGTCTTTATCCTGAGATACTTTTGAAGTCTCTAGATGGTATTTTCTCTTGTAATCTAGGTCGCTCCATTGTGCATAGTTGGTCTTGGATTTTATGACTTAGAATTATGCATATTTGTATTATGAATATGTATTGTATATATTTATATATATTATGCTGTGCTTTAGAAATATGTGTATATGTTCGAGGCTAGCTAGGTTATGATAGTTCGAGGTAGGTAAGCATAACTTAGCGCCGGTCAGCAACCTGGGTTTGGGTCGTAACAGAGTTGGTATCAGAACACTAGTTTCATTAGAGACCTAGGTTATGGGTCTAAATTATGTGTTATGTATAATAGAGCATATGATTTATCTTGTTATTGTCCCCTTTTGTATGTCAGCATTAGTATGTCTAATTTTGACTCATAGTTATAGGAGGATATGACAGATACCCCTAGTGATTCCGAGAGAATAGGGAAAGCCCCTAAGGTTGAAGGGAGGAGGTTGCATATAAGAATATACCACCAATGGGAGCCACGACTATGGATGGTATTATAAGAGATGAGATCCCACTACCTGTTGCAAATGTACTTACCTCCGAGATAGAGAGGCAGGGTGGTGATAGTATGGATAAAGTGATTATAGCAATGGAAAAATACATCTCTACTCAGCAAATGCAGATGGAGCAGAATGTCACTCTAGCTACTAAAGATGATTCCTTGAGTGAGTTTCTGAGGTTGAAACCACCGATATTTTTGGCATGAGCGGTGATCCCTAAGTACTTATTGATGAAATGGAAAAGAGAAGAAGAATTTTAAGATGTGAGAAAGAGAGAATGGTGGAACTAGCTTCGTTCTAGTTGGTAGGTAAAGTTGGAATTTAGTTCTAAAATGAGGGATCATATGCTTGGACATGGGAAGTTTTTATCAAGGCTTTGCTTGATCAGTTTCTGCTAGAGAGTTTGAAGGATACCCAAGCTTTAGAGTTTGAGCAATTGATGAAGACTCCGGAGATGATAGTATCTTAATATGATGAGAAGTTCAACTATCTATTACGGTATACGAAAAACTTGGTTCCTAATCAGGAAAAGAAGATAAAGAGGTTTGTTCGTGGACTTAATGACTCTATGTTCAAGGTTATGATGCCTTGTGGTTTTGAGACATATTCTACTATAGTGAATTGCGCTCGATATTGGAAATACGAGACAATGAACGTCAAGTGGTTCCTATTCCACCAAAATTTTAAAAGTTTGAGAAGCAACCACAGAGGAGTGTGAACCAAGGCTTTAGGCAACAAGAGAGATGGACTGGTAATCAGTTGATGTCGTTAAAGGGTAGAAGACCAGTGTGTAGATTCCGAAGAGGAAATGACTTTCATGGCTAATGATTCAACCCAAATTAATCCAACAACTTGAGAAGATGTCCAAGTTATGGTAAACAACATCCTAGAGATGTTTGTTATAAGAGGACGGGACCATGTTTCTGTTGTGGTAAAGTAGGCCACCTATTTCCTAAAGCCTAAAGTCTTAAGAGTTAAGACTTACTGCCCTACGACAATCAACATTTCTTTCTTCTTTTCTGAGAAGTTCTCAGTTATTACAAAACTCAAACAACCCACTGTCACCTCTACCCTCCGACCGCCTTGAACTACTTCCATAGCTCTATCCGGTGAGTTTCCCTCTCTTAAAACAAATTTAAATCAACATTCGAGACCTAATTGAATTAAAAGACGCATGTCCAACAACAGCTGAGCAAATAAGGAATATAGAAAAGATTCCTTATGCCAATGCGGTAGGATGTCTCATGTACGTAATGTTGTGTACGAGACCTGATATATGCTATGATGTGGGCATTATAAGCAGATATCAATCCAACCCTGGTTTACCTCTCTAGATAGCCGTTAAGGGAATTATAAAATATTGGGAAAAGAATCTTTAAGTACCCTGTAGTTTGCAAAAAAATCACTTTAGTACCCTGTGGTAAAGAACCCTTAATTCGAGTCATACCTCACCAATTTTCCATCACTTTGGTCCCAAAATTACGATATTGCCCCTCCCTGAATCAGAACCTAACCAAACCCAATTCAACCAGACCGAACTCATATTCAAGTTAATCCAATGGAGCGTAGAAAATAAAATATGACTCGGATTGAGCTGAAATTTTATAAGAAGAATTCTAAAAATAAGTAGGACATATGGAAAAATTTTCAAAAATTTTAGAGGCCCGAAAGTAATTTTTTTTTCAAAGTGCTGAAACTTCGTAAAATCATATAAAATAGAAAATACATCCAATTAAGTTGAAACTTGTCCCATTGGGAAGAATCCTAAAAATACATATGATTTAAGAAATACATTTTAGGAATTTTAGAGGCACAAAAGTATTTCTTTTATTTTTCGAAGTGCTAAAACTTCGTAAAATTGTATAAAATAGAAAATACATTCAATTGAGTTGAAACTTGTTCCATGTAACCTTAAGAACCTCCAATAAATGTAGGAACTAAAATGCATCCCTATGACAAGTTTCAACTTAATTGGATGTATTTTCTATTTTATGTGATTTTACGAAATTTTAGCATTTTAAAAAATAAAAAATACTTCCAGGCCTCTAAAATTCTTGAAATTTTTTCTGTAATTCGTGTGTATTTATAGGATGCTTCTTGTAAAATTTCAGCTCAATCCGAGTCATATTTTATTTTCTACGCCCCATTGGGTTAAATTGAATATAAGTCCGGTCCGGTTGAATTGGGTTTGGTTAGTTTCTGATTTAGGGAGGGGCAGTATCGTAATTTGGGACCAAAGTGATGGAAAATTGGTGAGGTATGACTCGGATTAAGGGTTCTTTACTACAGGGTACTAAAGTGATTTTTTTGCAAACCACAGGGTACTTAAAGATTCTTTTCCCTAAAATATTTGAATGTCACTGTAGAATATTCCCTATGCTATCAAGGTAGAAACCTGAAGCTGAAGGGATATACTGACGCTGATTGGGGAGGTGATTTGGACAAGAAAAAGTATACATCCGGTTTTGTTTTCCTGTTGACAAGGGCTACCATTTTATGGAGCAACAAGAAACAGACTTGTATATCCCTCTCAACGATGAAAGCCGAGAATGTAGCTTCAGCTTATGCTGCACAGAAGCGGTATGGCTGAAGAGATTCTTGAATCACCTATCCCTGACCAACTCAGTGGAACTAGTGTGTTTATTCTGCGATAACAAAGTGGCTATAGCTTTTGCTAAGGATCCGTGTTTCCATAGCAGAGCTAAACATATAGACATTAAATTTCATTTTGTTAGAAATTTAGTGAAAAACAAAGAGTTGTGTATGGAACACATATCTACACAAGATATGGTTGCAGATCCAATGACCAAAGTGTTATCTCGAGAAGTGTTTGAGAAATAAGTAAAGTCACAAGGTTTGCAACAGTTTCATTAATAAATGTATTAGTTTTTTGTTTTTGGGCAATATGAAAAACTTGCGTAACATGTCAGACAGAAAAGTAGCCCACTCACACGAGTGTTTACCTCAGTGGGAGTCAAATGCATTGATTCTCGATTGAGTTGAGGCAGCTGTTGGATATTTTAGATGTGCAATATCCTACGGCGATAATGCTGTCTTACTATGAGAGCAAGATTTGTATAGGAATACAGTAATGAGTTACTGTATTTAGATTTTCTATAAACCATATGATAAGAATAAGTGGAACTTATCGTACCGTCTGTCTTAAAGCCTAGAGTTAAGCCGTGGCTATAACTTTAGTATGGTGTTAATTGACATGTGTTCCTATAGAATGGAATCCACACCATAACATGAGAATAAATTTCTTGTGTGCTGTTCGACCAACGGTTTCATTAATAAATGTATTAGTTTTTTACTTTTGGGCAATATGAAAGACTTGCGTAACATGTCAGACAGAAAAGTAACCCACTCACACAGGTGTTTACCTCAGTGGGAGTCAAATGCGTTGATTCTCGATTGAGTTAAGGCAGCTGTTGGATATTTTAGGTGCGCAATATCCTACGGCGATAATATTGTCTTGCTATTAGAGCAAGATTTGTATAGGAATACAGTAATGAGTTACTGTATTTGGATTTTCTCTAATCCATATGATAAGAATAAGTGGAACTTATCGTACCGTCTGTCTTAAAGCCTAGAGTTAAGTTGTGGCTATGACTCTAGTATGGTGTTAATTGACATGTGTTCCTATAGAATGGAATCCACACCATAACATGAGAATAAATTTTTGTGTGCTGTTCGACCACCGGATGGGATTAAAAATGTTCATTGATTTCACAATCCTTAGAGTGAGACCACGTTTCGAGAACTGTAGTTCCCGATATATACCCTTAAGATCCTAAACATATTCTGGAAATATGATTTAGTGCTGCTATCTTAGTTAGTTCATGAAGAGGTTATGACATATTGATTCGACCTGGCAGGACTAATTAGAAAAGTAGGCTAAGTTATTATGGAAAGAATATTGTTAAGGGAGAAGGAACTCTGTACATCATATTTCGAGTTTCGTTGTTCAGGTGCACCTATTGTATTGAAAAGTACAATAATGAACGCGAATAAAATTGTTTGAAATCATTGTGTGAACAATGAAATGTGAATGAGTCCTGGGGTAAAAGCACACTTTATTATATGTGAGATGTCGAGATACTACTCTTCAGCTCGCTCGTGTGTCGGTGCTTCTGAATTTTAGCTTAACAGACTCGACGTGTGCTGGTCGCACGACCGCCTATATAAAAACTGTTATCTGTACATTGTTGGTTGTGGTCAATAATGAATGAGTGGGAGATTGTTGGACTCCGGGGTCAGATGATTGCATTCATCATGCAAATTTGGGCTCGAGCCAATTAGACCTGGATATTGTACTAGTTAGTGAATCGGTATTATCCGTGTGGATAGGCGCTAACGTCAACGAATGGATAAATACTATCCTAATGGATAAGCACTATCCTAATGGATAAGCATGAAAGTAAGCAGCTGAGTCAGCTGCTTGCTTTCCCTGTAAATAGGGGCTTTGGCCTTTATTTGAGGTGCTGCCACCTGTCGTTCCCGACTGTTTACGGTCGGGCCCGGCTCGGATATTTCCGACGCGGGCCCAGTTCTGTCATTTACGGGCGGGCCCTGCCCGGGTATTCTCGGTTGGGCCCAACTCGACGATTACGGCCGGGCCCTGCCCCAGCTTGACGGTTGTGGGCGGGCACTGTCCAGATAACCACTCGTATAGGAAAATATCAGTTTAGTACTTGATATTTTCCAAGATATACGGATAGGTTCAATCGTGGAAATGAGGCTCTGATTCGTTTCGAACGTGATCAGACCTCGACCAACGACTCACCAACAATGTTGCGGGCTACGGCAACTCACGGTTGTAGATCAAGACCAATGGACTTCAAGACCTGTGCGGGACATCGCTTCAACAAGTAAGCGATTTTTCCTAAGCTTAATTCGTGTTTAATTAGGCTAGGTTTAATTGTGTAATTATATGTTAATTATGCATGAAAACCAACAATTAGTTAAATTGTTGTAAATGTATAAATCTTCAGAGTGGGCCCGTGCTTGGTCTAAAGTGTAAACAAGAAAATTATCGAGACTACAAGCCATATGAACTTCAAAGGTCGAGTCAGCTCCAATCGGAAATCCAAATTGGCACGATTAGACCAACTTTTAACATGAAAGCTTGAAAACATATCAACTTTAAAAAATTTCTTTTTTCATAAAGAGCTGTAATTGGCAAATATAAAAATCACGGGTTTACTATTACTTTATCTTCTGCAGTGTTTCAAGAACTATTTTGCAGGTTGATAAGACAACACATTCACGGAAAAAAATTTAACATGCCTACATATTAGTTTGTATTTCGAGATCCAGAGAAGAAAATTTTAATTGAAAACAATAGATAATAAATTTTTAAACATATTTTAAAAGAACCGTTGAACCACAATAGATATTAAACTTTAGCCTAATTTCCTCTTAAATTTTTTATTTGGTTCAACTGATTTGATTATAAACATCTGATCAATTTGTTGGTATGCAAACTTTTTCTTTAGGTTCAATACAAGGGAAAAAATTTCGTGTATGGATCACGGTTCAATTTTTCATATGTGAGTAACACAGATATTTTTTGTTAGGAAATTCATAAACATGAGAACAAGATGTAAATAAATCCTACATTCATGATGAGAAGAGATAATATTTTTCGATGGATGCAAGTATCAAAAGCATACACAACCCTAGATAATATGACTTTAAATAATAGACTGCACTTAGAGTCCAAAAAAACCTATCTACGTCGAATTAAGAGTCCAAAATAAGTCTTGATCTAATTAGAAAAAATAATCGTAATAGCACCCAACGATCATTGGCTTGTCAATGGAGGTCGACTTCTCGAAACTGCCTCGACACCAATGGCCGCTAGGTGGCCAATGGGCGCTAGCCTCAATCCTCTTGCCACATTTCATCAATTTTTATCTTGAGAAATTATCCTGTGCGTGAAATTCTTAAGCTCCACCCAAAATTCCACAAATTACACCTTGAAGAAAACTTTGTCCCGTGAAGAACCATAAGAACTTGCGAAATAGACTCAATTTTACCACTCCTCCACAAACCAAATATACTCGCCATTAATAAGACCATCTCAACTTTCTCATGTCTTTTTGTTTAATCACTTAGAGTCAATCCCCAAACTCATGCTTCTGAGCTTACTTGACCTATTCTCTCAAATCTCTATTAAAACCCAACTGGTAGGTCCACTTATAAAAGAAACCTTGAACTGCTTCTATGTTAGACCATCTTGTTTCAAACTAATGCTACTTATAATAACATTCAATGGGTAACCTTTTATTCTAACTAGTAGAACCTTCAACATGTTTCAAACTCTAAAGTATGGCCTTGAGTGAGATCCCTAATCCAAGCATGATGTCATAAATTACTTTGTATGCCTAATGCTAAATCTACCCAACATATTTGACGTGCACATTCCTTTTGACAACCATAGTAGTGCCTAGCTAACAAAATTTATCTAAGATAGTTGTAACTTCTTGTCAACCATGCCTTCACAAAACAACCATAGCTTGTTATCCATATCTTTGAGAGTGCTAACTTTACTCAAATTATTTATGTCGAGCTTTTGCTCGCTTATGCAAGCTAACATCATAAGACTTGAGCTCTTATCTCCTCCATCGGAATACAAGGATATGACTCAACTTACAATAGTACCCCTACTAACAAGTAGATATTTCTAGCATCTCTTTCATCATTCATCACTATCATAACATCCTTTTTTATCTCGATTAAACTGCCTACAACCTTATAATTATATCCATTATAATCTAAGGTTCCTAATGAGATCAAATTCCTCTCTAACTTTAGAATATGCCTAACTCCACATAATTTTACCACAACACCATCTTACATCTTGATTTGGATACCTCTTATAACAGTGATCTTACAAGTAGAACTATCACCTATATTCACCATACCTTAATTAACAAACTTTTAGGTGTTAAACCATCCTCTTTTAGGCATTATGTGAAATAAAATCCAAGAATTTAAATATTTTAAACTTGACAAAATTGAAAGATAATCACCATTTGACTCATCCAAATATAAAGCCATATTCAAAGATGCGATATTTCCTCGTGATCCTATGGACTTATTAGATATTTCTTCTCCATATGTCTTTTTTTGAACTCAACGCAATTTTTTTGAAACCTCTTTGAACTCGACCTAGATCTTCTTCCATTTTTTACTACTCGATCACTATGGTTACCCATCATAACCAATGCTTCTAATTATTCTTTTTTGGTTTTTTTTCTTTGATGAAACTGTAAGATATCACTTATGATATCCTTTAACTCTAGGGACTCCTTCCCTTGTGTTAGATTTGTAACCATATTGTCATAAGAACTCAGTAAAAAAATTCAAAAGCAATAATGTCTTGTCTTCTTTTTCAAACTTCATATTAACCTTTCTGAAGTGGTTTATAAGCTAACTAAAACTATTGATATGTTGGCTCAAATTTGAATCCTCCTTCATCTTGAGCTGCACTATTGTTGCTTAAATTAAAGTTTGTTTGATAAAAACTTAGATATATACTTTGCCTCTAATTTCTTTCATTCCTTAGCTAGTGACTCCTCATCCGTCATATGATACATCTAGTTGTCTACCAAGTACAAGCAAATTGTTGCCACTGTCTTGGCCTCCATAACCTTCCACTCTTGGTCTTCCATCTTCTTGGGCTTCTTCTCTGAGAGCGCGGTGACTATCCCTTCTTGCACAAGGAGATCATTGACACACCTTTATCATAACCCAAAATTTAACAAACCATCGAACTTCACAAGAGCAAACTTCACATGCCTTTGATCCACTATCTTCTAACCTTTAAACTCTGATACCATTAGTTAGAAAAAATTACCAATATCAAAATAAGATTGTGTGAAGAACACGGATAGAAGATATAATGTGTTTCAGTCTAAAGGCTACTTTCGTAGTGAGAAGAGAGAACTTTTATTGCTGGATGAGAGTTACAAAACCATACACAACCATAGTTAATTTGTCTTTATATAATAGATAGTATAAAATGAGTCCCGAGCTAATTAAAGAAAATTGTCATAGCAGCACCCAGCGAGTGCTAGTTTCTCGAAACTGTCTCGACCCCAGCAATCGTTGGATGGCCAAGTGAGTGCTAGCTCTAATTCTCTCACTACATCTCAACAGGTCTAAAAAATAATAGTGTTGCCATATGGACACCAAGTCTAAAACAATTGTTTCAACACTTTAATAAGAAAAGCCAACTAGTTGGAAGGAGTGGACTGTCCCGACCTTTAACCTAGGTATCCATTTGTTGATATCATAAATTTAAAATAATTTTTCGAATGATTAAAAATCTGCCCATTTTCTGGATCGGCTGGTCGGAGTGATGATCAGACCAATACTCTTTTACTTTGAAAACCAACCCATACTATTATTGCTTTCCATGTTTTCCACATCCCATATCTTCCAACCCCGCTGCTTATAAAGAAAAATATTTCCAAACCATATTCTTTCTCATCTTGTTTGGTTGATTAAATTAAATCAAATAGTCACTTTTCTTATTGATTTTTGCCCTTTTCTCTTTTTTATGTGTGCATGGAAAGTTCACTGTTCTGTCTCTGTTTTTGTTATGTTTTAATTTGTATGTTTTATTTGAGTTGATAGTTAGGAAGAATCTGGATATTTTATTTTTTCCCAGTCAAACTGCTTTTTTTAGGCGAACCAAGTGAAACATTGCGTGGTTGGACCTCATTTTGGACGGTTCCAACAAAATCTATTTTTTATCCTAAAAATGACCTATTCTCATGAGTGATTTAGGATATCAGTGGTTAAATTGTTGACTAGACCATATTTTTCAAAATTATAGTTATTTTTATATTTTTTTGATAATATTTTGTTAAGAGAAAATTAATAAAACTATTTTTTTCCAAAAAACTCCCACCAATAAATAAAAAGAAAAAGATACAAAAAGTCATAAGCCCAAAATGCATTTGCTAACCAACAATCCTGGTAGTCTGGTAGGACAAATAACTCACCATCAGCTAGCCAACAAACCTGGTAGTTTGATGGGGCAAATCAAACCAGCCACAATCCCCACTAACCAATAAATCTGGTAATCGGGGCAGGCAATAACATGACAAGTGATTCCAATAGTCACTGGAAATCTCATCAAGGGACAAACCTGTAGTACGACTAACCAGTCCTATTGATGAGTGTCAAAAACACTCATTATTTATGTACATTTAGTGTAAGTTTAGCGATTATTACTTATCATTTTAACGAGTTTTCAATGTCTTTGCCTCGTTTTTGTACATTTGGTGCTTCTATCGTGTTTGTTTGTTTTTCTTATATCTTCTTGTTTTTTAGGAGCTTTGTGAACAATGTTTGACGAATGCACGCCCAAGACCACGAATGCACACCCAAGACCACAAATGCACGAGCAAGACCACGAGTGCACGAGCAAGACCACGATGTTGCGAGCAAAATGGTTTTGACAAACCAAACCAAGGAAGGCATAAAAATGAAGGAAAAGGAAGCCCATGGAGTTTTCTAACTCCATTGGGCTTGATCCACTAAAAAAATCCGTGGCTTGCCATGGAGGGCGCCAAAGATGCCATGGAGGTGCGCCATATGCCTACGCCAGCCCTGATCTCTTCTGACTTTAAAAATCATAACTTCCTCATACAAAGTCGGATTGAGGCGCCGTCAGCAGCATTTGAAAGAAGACATCCTTCGCTACAATCTTTCATAAGGGCATCTTTCAGTTCAGAGTCTAAGTGGTCCGAATTGTAAGAAATAAATATGTTAATGCAATAGTGAGCATGGAGGGCCCCATATGCATGACTAGGCAAGGTGGAGGGCGCCAATTCTTGCATGGAGGGCACCATCTTTGTGGCTAAAGCAAAAAAGTCACGCATCCATCCAAACTCAATGGCAAACACTTGGATATTTTCTTGCCAACTTACCTTAACCCTTATGTGGGAAATAAGAAAAGAGGAGACAAGGTTAAGTTAGTAAGTAGGATATTTCTTTTTTAATATTGTTAATGTAATAAGTTAGGAATGAATGACTACTAAGTCATTCATTCACTTAGTTAGTGAATTAACACTTAGACAAAAAACTTGGCCGTGAGAAAAAGAGAAAGAGGCAGCCAACTCTCTAAAGAAACTCATGGACCGAATGAGAAAAAAGAAAAGAAAGAAAAAAAGAGAGAGGGGAGGCCGAGAGTAAGCAAAGGAGAAGAAGAAAGAAAGAAAAGGAAGAAGGCAAAACAAAGGTTAAAAACTAAGCTTAGGCTTGGACTTGTAAATCTTCCTTACTCTTTCTCTTCTTTAATTTCTTAAGCTTTGTTCTTGTAAACCATATATGTATGTTGTTGTTGTTTTGTTCATGTAATATATTTGTTTTGTTGTAAATATGTGTGAGTAGTTTTGTTTGTGGGATTGATGCCTTGAAAGCCTAAGCTAAGCTTATGATTTAAGGTGGTTAAAATGATAAGGACCATGAACTAGTTAAAAACTTAATGCTTAGACTAGATTGGCCACCTAGAACTATGAACATAATCAAGTCTTGAGACCGAAAGGAGATAGACTTGATCGAACGTTTAACTTGTTGATCCGTTGCCTTGTGAGATGTGGACTCCTTCTTGGTGATGGATTATCCAAAGGGTGATGTTTATAGTTGGTGTTTAGTTAGGATTATGTGACTGGTGGGGGCGAAAGCACATCGAGTTCACTTAATCCTAGGTAAAGATCAATTTAGACTAATCTATCGCAAAAGTGTAGATTAGTTGCCTTGAAACATCTGGATCATGACACGAACTTAATAAACCCCATGAACCATTTAGTTTGTTTAGGTGATCAATGGTATCTTACCCACTTTAGTTTAATTTTCTTGTCTTTATATTTGTGTTGTTGTTGATATTGAGTTGTTATTTTGTGCATATTAGTGTGTTAGTTACCAAAACCAAACCATTCAATCTAAAGTCTTCAAGTTCCTAAAACATAGTAAGTAAGCCGAGTAAGGCGTTCACTTAATCCTTATGGGATCGACAATCCTACTTCAATTTTGGAAATTACTTGCGCAAAACACGATTTTCGACGAGTCTTGCTGAAAACCTGAATATGATTAGCCTCGTATTTTCACTATTTGAATAACTTAAATCCAATCTGGGAAAAATTTCCTTAAAAAAAGTTATAACATTGGAAGTCTTCTTTCATTTGCCGCTGACCTTGCCTAAATAGGAGTTCAGACGAAAAAGTTATTAATTTTTTAATTTGCATGCCCAAAACGCGCTCAACCACCAACTTTTCTTTGGAAAGAGAAGTGGATGTAGCAAACTTGGAAAGGATATTGCAACAAGAAAAATTGCGATAAGAGAGGCTAAATCAAGAAAAGGATGAATTCCTTTGGTTACCATTGGTACAATGGAATTCAAAGTTCATTTTATGATGACAAAGTTGAGGACATACGTGAACTGGTGGAAGCAAATCAAAAGAAACTCAATCTCATCCAAACTCAGCTTTGGACTTGTGAGTTGTGCGGATGTGAAGGACATGAGAAAAGTCAATATACAGAATACTGGTTCCCCACCTGCCATGGAGCACCCTCAGATCATGAAAATTTTATGCATTACGATGAGGGGCAACATGACACTAATTGTATTCCAATGTAGAGCAGAAATCCTTATTCCTCATGGTGCAAAGAAGAAGTACAACCTCAAAGGTCCGATTCCTTTGAAGATAGATTTGACTCAATGGAAGCACGAATGGATAAGATATTTGAAAATGGTGATGATATACTCATTGAGTTTGAGAAATTGTGTACGCCAAGTCAAACTTTTGAGAGAGCGCAAGCTCACTCATATGATATTTGCACTAGTGCACATACAAAAGATGCCATATTCATTAAACCATTTGAGCAAATCTATCATTTAGGGAAAAACAATGAAGTGCAAGTGGGGGATGACGATAAGCAAATGGACTTGAAAGTTGAAGAACCTTCATACGTTCCTCAACAATCATACATCTATCTAATGTCATTCCTAGAAGATTTATATAGTATAGAGAACAAGGGGCATTTGTGGGATTTTGAAATAGAGGATTGGTACCAGGAGGACGAGCTTGTTTATTCATGCGAACGCACTTCCAAAAAAGGATGAAAAGAATGAGGAAAAGGAAGAAGAAAAAGAAGAGATTGGGGAAGAGAGCACTAACAAAGAAGATGACGAGCCTATTACTAGTGTTAATTTCTTTGTGCATAAATCTTGCTCAACCATAGATTTTGTCAAATATTAAAGATTCGAAGGAAAAAGAGGAAGCCATATCTAAGGAAAAGTCTAGTGTTATCCGCCACAATATTCCATCTCGACTTCAAGATCCAAAAAGGTTTGCTAAACCTTTACTATTAGAGATGGTAAGTGATGGAAAAATACCCTACCAGAATGTTGAACGACCTTCCACTCTTGGTTGGGATTGGTTAAACTTGGGTGAGATTAAAAAATCTCTCAATCCTATGATTAATGTAAGTGCTATTGACCCGTTGGTTGATTGGCACATGACTGTATTTTTGCGATTTGATGAGGGATAAGAAGTTGCTCATATATGATTGTTGTTTTCAACAGTTTGTATAGAGGGTGAAAAGTTTGAACACGAAGGTGACTGTAGCAGAAATAGCACTTACTCACAAATTGAGAATACCGTGGTACTACATGGTGACTCAACTAGGCTTATAGCCAAAAAGGTCGCAAGGAGAGGTAGTTCATCATGGTACACCATTTGTGAGTTATGTGATTTGCGAAAGTAAAAAAGTTGCATATATGACCCATCAAAATGGGGCGTCTGGTTTTCAAGCTTTCCAGGAACGTAGTGTAAATGAAAGCCAAAAACAATTAGTGTAGATTGTATTATAAAGTGTGTTAATTTGTTTTTATTTTATTTGTGTATGTTTTTTTAGATTTAATGTCTTTTGTTTATAAGTCTAGCACATCAGGGCACACTCTATCCACATTTGACGTTCACCATGGCAAGTCAACAAGCCCATCTTGAAGAACATAGGCGTACAATAATCTGCAGCAGGCACACAACGAATTGACAAGGGAGCTCCTTTTTCCTTTATCTTTTATTTTTATTTTTTTTCCTTTATTGTAATTCCATATTTTTGTGATATATGTTGTTTGTTCATATTTATTTTATTGTTTGCTTATTTTGAGATGTGATTTTTGTATCTTTGGTGATCCGGTACGGAAGTGTTCTGATTTGAGCTCTATAGGGTTTGATCTCCTTGCTGCTTCTTAACATACTAGATCATCGAGTTAAAACTATCTCAAATATGTTTTTCTTTTTGTAATTAGGTGCTTATTAGTATTTTAAACACCTTGAGGACAATGTGTCATTCAAGTGTGGGGGAGGGTTCCCTTCAAGAATCTTTCTTTTGTGTTTACTATGTTTATATATGTGTATCTAGGTTTAGACCTGGTGTAAATTTTTCAAAATTTGACCCCCTTCAAAAATTTTCAACTTATGTTTAAAGACTTATCACCTTATTAGTTAGGACTTTAACTCGAGCGCAAAGCTTAGGAATATATAAAAACCTCACACTCAATTATTTAGACTAGTGGTCTCGCTATTTAGACTAGACTAGAAGGTTGATGTGTGAACCTTGTGAGGTATTTTGAGCCGAAGGAGGAGACATCATTCTCCAATTCTTTTCATAAGGTGCATACTGATTCAGTTGATTAAGGTATCCTACTAGTACTTATCATAGTCTTAGTTGTGTGGAAGTTATTAGGAAGACGGGGGCATTTCTTTCGCATTTGAGCCTAGAGCTTTAGAGACAAAATCCAATAATTTCCAATTGCGTAAACTAATTTGAGCCTAGCCTTTTCTTGATAATAGACTAGGTAACCAACTTTTAGCCTAAATGATCGAACTTCCTTACCTTTGACCAACGTATCCAAGGATTATAGGAAAAGTTGTATGGGTTTAGTTGGTAGCTTCATAAAAATGGTTTAAGTCGTGGAAATTGTAGAAAATTAAGTGGCCAAGTGTAGAAGCCGAGTTTATGCCTAGAACATGCTAAGTTATTTAGTTTGTTTATGTTAAAAAAATATGTGTTGTAAATATTGTGTTATAAAATAAAAAAAAGAGAAAGAAAACAAAACAAAACAAAAGAAAAAAAGAGAAAACAAAGAAAAAAAATGCAAAAAGAAAGTTAGAAAATAAAGCATGTATTCTAGGTTTAGACTCAAGCTTTAAAGTCAAACAAAATTGGGAAAATGGGTGAGAGCTTCATTATTTTAAGTGAGTATGTCTAGATTAGACGAGTGACTAGTTGCTTTTGTAATATGTCCTTGGATTGGGTGGTTTAACCACTATCCAAACTTTTTACCTCACCTTTATCTTAAGCCCCATTATAACCCGATATAAAGACCCCCTGATCATTAACAACCAAATGACTTTAGACATTGTTGAGTAGGATGTAGGATGCTTGAAAGATATTGACTAAGTATGTGAGTGATAGGAAGTTGACCCCACTTATTAAATGAGTGAGATAAATTTCTAATCATTGAGAGGTTAACGTTCTAGTGTCTTTTATATAGTGTTAATATTAGTTTAAATAATTAAGTGTTAGAGGTGTCTATTGATTTGTTCGTTTTGTGATTAAGTTAATGAACTAGCTATGTAAGGATAGTCTTTTGACGTAAGCTGATGTTTTTGAGGGGAGTCAAGTAACGAATTTTTTATGCCAAGTCTTTTCCTTTTTGTGTGTTTTTCTTTCATCGTGATTTATATTTGTTTGTTTTTATTTTCTCTGTGTTCGCATTTGAGTTTTGCTTGGGGACAAGCAAAGATTCAAGTGTGGGGGTGTGATGAGTGTCAAAAACACTCATTATTTATGTACATTTAGTGTAAGTTTAGTGATTGTTACTTATTGTTTTAACGAGTTTTCAATGTCTTTGTCTCATTTTTGTACATTTGGTGCTTTTGTCGTGTTTGTTTGTTTTTCTTATATCTTCTTGTTTTTTAGGAGCTTTATGGACAATGTTTGACGAATGCATGCCCAAGACCACGAATGCATGCCCAATACCATAAATGCATGCCCAAGACCACAAATGCATGAGCAAGACCACAAATGCACGAGCAAGACCACGAGTGCACGAGCAAGACCACGATGTTGCGAGCAAAATAGTTTTGACAAACCAAACCAAGGAAGGCATCAAAAATGAAGGAAAAGGAAGCCCATGGAGTTTTCTAACTCCATTGGGCTTGATCCACCAAAAAAATCCGTGGCTTGCCATGGAGGGCGTCAAAGATGCCATGGAGGGCGCCATATGCCTACGCCAACCCTGATCTCTTCTGACTTAAAAATCATAACTTCCTCATACAAAGTCGGATTGAGGCGCCGTTAGCGGCATTTGAAAGAAGACATCCTTCGCTACAATCTTTTAGAAGAGCATCTTCTAATTTGGAGTCTAAGTGGTCCGAATTGCAAGAAATAAATATATTAATGGAATAGTGAGCATAGAGGGCGCCATATGCATGACTAGGCAAGGTGGAGGGCGCCAATTCTTGCATGGAGGGTGCCATCTTTGTGGCCAGAGCAAAAAAGTCACGCATCCATCCAAACTCACTGGCAAACACTTGGATATTTTCTTGCCAACTTACCTTAACTCTTATGTGGAAAATAAGAAAAGAGGAGACAAGGTTAAGTTAGTAAGTATGATATTTCTTTTTTAATATTGTTAATGTAATAAGTTAGGAATGAATGACTACTAAGTCATTCATTCACTTAGTTAGTGAATTAACACTTAGATAAAAAACTTGGCCGTGAGAAAAAGAGAAAGAGGCAACCAACTCTCCAAAGAAACTCACGGACCAAATGAGAAAAAAAGAAAAGAAAGAAAAAAAGAGAGAGGGAAGGCCAAGAGCAAGCAAAGGAGAAGAAGAAAGAAAGAAAAGGAAGAAGGCAAAACAAAGGCAAAAAACTAAGCTTAGGCTTGGACTTGTAAATCTTCCTTACTCTTTCTCTTCTTTAATTTCTTATGCTTTGTTCTTGTAAACCATATATGTATGTTGTTGTTGTTTTGTTCATGTAATATATTTGTTTTGTTGTAAATATGTGTGAGTAGTTTTGTTTGTGGGATTGATGCCTTGAAAGCCTAAGCTAAGCTTATGATTTAAGGTGGTTAAAATGATAAGTACCATGTACTTGTTAAAAACTTAATGCTTAGACTAGATTGGCCACCTAGAATTATGAACATAATCAAGTCTTGAGACCGAAAGGAGATAGACTTGATTGAACGTTTAACTTGTTGATCCATTGGCTTGTGAGATGTGGACTCCTCCTTGGTGATGGATTATCCAAAGGGTGATGTTTATAGTTGGTGTTTAGTTAGGATTAAGTGACTCGTGGGGGCGAAAGCACATCGAGTTCACTTAATCCTAGGTAAAGAACAATTTAGACTAATCTAGTGCGAAAGTATAGATTAGTTGCCTTGAAACATCCAGATCATGACGCGAACTTAATAAACCCCACGAACCATTTAGTTTGTTTAGGTGATCGATGGTATCTTACCTACTTTAGTTTAATTTTCTTGTCTTTATATTTGCGTTGTTGTTGATCTTGAGTTGTTATTTTGTGCATATTAGTGTGTTAGTTACCAAAACCAAACCATTCAATCCAAAGTCTTCTAGTTCCTAAAACATAGTAAGTAAGCCGAGTAAGGCATTCGCTTAATCCTCGAAGGATCGACAACCCTACTTCATAAAACTATATTGCGACGATGATTAGAGGTGTTTCACGATGCCGAAGACCACTATCATTACCTATCGCGGACAATAAGACTAGAGAGCGAGGTCAGGAAGTTCGGCCATTAGCCATTCTTCATGAGGTGAGTCAGTGCATCTGCTACCAGGTTCTCCTTGTAGAAAATGTTCGTGACATGTATCTGTATTTGAGCCTTGTGCTATAACATGTGCAGCCATCAGGCCTGCCAGTGCCAAGGGACCTCAGCATGAGGCATCTGGATAAAATATATTACATACTTGGAATCAATCTCCAACCAGGGATGGTACCAACCTTGCTCATGAGCAATCTCCACTGCGAGAAAGGCTGTAAAGAGCTTCACCTCAAATGCAAAGTAGCTCAAAATAGGGTGACTGAAGCAACCCTTGATGAAGTCGTTGTTGCTGCAAAACATGCCCTGACCAACCCTGTCCCAGGATACCCACTGAGCTGCTATACGTATTGTACTTGAGCCAGCTCAGAGGGGGACACTGCTAGATAACCTCTCTGATATATGGCGATGTCCCGACCTTAGTGCAATACAGAATGCCCAAAGAATATCCTACTCTTGCTGTAAGGCAAAGCAATCCCCCATATCAAAGATAACTGTCTCGCTCACCAAGCACTAGAAAAGCAAAAGTAGCACATCTAGGCTGCGATGTTTGATCACAAAAATACATGCATTGCGCTCGGTTAAGAGTAGTGAGCCAGTTGTCACAATGGACACCCTCCAAAGAAATCCCACCTGGGGCTAAAATGCCAACTCATCACCTTTGTGACTAACTTGTTGATATAAATTCAAGTAAGAAATTCCTAAACTAGGACTATTTGCTACTTTAGGCTGGAGTAGACCACAACCCATGACTTACGCCTTGCAATGTACCTTGGTATTGATTCACCTCAACCCGAAGTAATATAATCGAGAACCTTTGTCTAAGTCAAATCAAGCCACAAATGGTGATGGATGGATCGTTTGATAAGTGAAAGGTTTTGTCCTCGCTAAGCACACCAGGCTAAGCAAGAACACACAAAGAGTTATCAAACTCATGAGTTTATTATGCAAAATATGTCTACCTTTTTATTACTAAGAGTTATATAGACTCCAATGTAGCAAAATATTCCTAAACAAACTAACTCCTAAAAAGGAGCAAAACATTCTAGTCGAAACTCTTATTTCCTAACTAGGAGAATTCTGGCCAAATGTCTTAATACTAAATAAGAAAGATTCTAACAAAATATAGTAGAATAATAAGTTGATGAATGTCCTAAAATAAGATGTTGCACATCCCAAATAGGAAGATCTTCATGTATGCATGCATCTAACAGATATCGGTATCTCAAGCTTCCAATTTAGCTTCAATCACATACATGGGCTTTGTATGGACCTCATGGATGTCCTTAGTCTTGCATGAACATGCTTGAGCCCATATGTCTTGCATTAACCTATTAAACTCTTCTTGAAATTTCTTGGCCCTTGCTCTTATCATTGGTCCATTTAGAACTTAGACTTGCTGCGAGTCTTGAATCTTGATAGTAGGTGTGCTCTTAGGTATGCTCACATCATCAACTTTATGGGGTTCCTATTATTACTCACGAAGAAATTTTGAAAGTTCTGTGTCATTGGCTGATCCACAATATTTATTGGAGACCATGATGAGTGAGATGAAGTATATGTGGAAAAGGGAGATTGAGAAGTGTCATAAACGGCTTGATAAAATAGAGAGCGAGATTCCAGGTTGTACACAAGTTGTCTAAAAAAGAAGACATAGGCTTACCATTATGGCAATGAAGACTGTTGAGAGGAATTTAAAGCCAATTTGGTTAGAGAAATTGACTTGCATTTAAAGAAAGTTGAAGAAGCACGACATAAGAACATCTTTCAAGCTAAGTGCAAAACTGAGGAGAAGGTATATTATTCTGATCAGATTATTGAAGATGTTTTGACATGGGCGGAATTTGGTGAATTTTCCATTGATTTATTTGACGGAGATTGTTTTCATGAGCATGACATGTCACTTCTTTACTTAAGAGATTTGTTCAACGAATTAAAAATTTTGGAAGTTGATCACATAAAGAGCCACTTTATTAGTATTGTTAGTGAACATGAAGAACTTATTATTGCTAATGAGAAGGAAGAGGTTCAGCACATATCTTACATGTATCTAGATTTTATTATTGAACATGTTGATCACATTGACTTCTTAGGAATTGACAAATATGATAATATTGGAGGCTCAACATTGCTCAACTTGTGGAATAGTTTGAAATCAATCAAAGGCTTGTAAAACCAGCAGGTTCTTGGGTTCAAATTGGAGATTTCTTTGTGCTCAAAGTATTTATTCAGTTAGGGTGGAAGATATCAAGTGCAGTCACGACATTGAAAAGTTAAACCATGTTCCAGCAATATTATTCATCCGAGAATGCATGGTGTATGCAAAGATTTAAGGACAAATCCCTTCAAGAGGAGGGGTATGATATGAATCTGATGGGCCATAATATGAATCTGATGGGCCAAGAAGCTTCAAGCAAGTTTGTGCAAGTCCAAAGACGTCCATGAATCCCATGCAAAGCCCATGCACGTCATTGAAGCTAAATTGGAAGCTTGAGATGCACCATTTTGATGGGCCAAGAAGCTTCAAACAAGTTTGTGCAAGTCCAAGGACGTGGGTTGCGGTCTGTTCCATCTAAGAGTAGCACGGTCCGTTGTGATTCTCTTGCCGAGGATCATATCAGCCACAAAGGCAAGTAAAATGTCACTTTTATATTATTTCAAATTCTAGGCTATCGATTTTATTTTATTTTAATAATCACGATACGAAGGCAATATGCACATGTTCTGCACCTAATCGGCACTTAATTAGTTTTTCCAATTTATATCTCTTTAATAGGTTGCAAAGATGTGTTTGACTCGATGAGAATTTTCCGTTGACTTGATTAAATTTACTATTAATAACATAAACATATTTAAAATAGGCGAAGAATTATTTGAACTATATCTTGAAATCTAAACCATGTTGATTTACAGAACATTAATAAAGTAAATAATTTTTCGTAATTTTAACATGTTCAAACGACAGTTAGTTAACAGAAAATATTAAAATATAGATTAGTTTCGAAAACAATAATCGTTATTAGTTGATCAACATGTATGATGTATCCTTTAAGAAATGTTAGGATTTTATTTGTGAAATTGACATATACATCCCTGATTTAATTTTTTCTAAATTTGTCCGATATTGAGCAGAGAATCTGTATAGTTTTATACACACGACTTCATGATAACCTAGAAGGTTCTAGTGAAATGTAAGTCTACATTTGCTGATAGACGGTATTTGTTGGAGAAAAAAAAAACCATGTTAAAAAGAAAACAGGTAGTTTTCTTTGGTGGGGGTCATTTTGTTTTTCCTAGAGATGTGAACGTTTGTTTTCTTCTCTGGGCAAATAAAGAAGTTCTTGTAGATGAAATGAAAAACTTTCTTTGCATTTTGTTTTTCCTAGAGATGTGAACGTTTGTTTTCTTCTCTGGGCAAATAAAGAAGTTCTTGTAGATGAAATGAAAAACTTTCTTTGCATTTTGGGTGTGGAAAATTAACTTCTTCAAGAAATTCGTGAGTAAAGAATATTAATGATTTAGGGACGGAGTTAGAAAATTTGAAGAGTGGGGTCAATTTTTAAATTTTTTACGACTTAGTTGTAATTTATATGTAGATAATTTTTTTTGTGAGTTCAATTTATAATTTTAATGGGGGCATAGAGTAAAAAATATACTAATTATCAAATAAAAAAAAATTAAGTGGGTTCAAATTGACCCCACTCTCTTTAACCTGGCTCTCTGATGATGAATTTTCATTACAATGATCTCGTGAAAACTTCATAAATATATATGAATTAAAAAAAAATAAATATATTTTATATATGGATTTTTACAATATATTTCATTGGAGTCAGAGCGACATTTACCAAGAAAACAATTTCTGTGATTCGAACCTGTTTTTTGAAATTTGGTTCACGACAGGCGGTGTTCTTCATGAACAAGGAAATTGCTGACCTTGTACGAAAACGAGGAAAAGTTTCGTGGACTGTACTGGATTTGTTGCAAGCTGATTGCACTAAAGGACCCCGTCCATATTTGAACACGTGTGGAACCACTTGCAGTGATTCAAAATTTGCAACACAAATTCCCAATTCTGGGAGCAGTTGAGACCCCCAACTCAGGGAAGTTCTATCCACAAGGCAGTTAAGGCGAGGGAAAAAAAGGGCCTGATCTGATTTGGACGTAAATTATGCTATTGGGCCGAATTTTAGAACATAATATTGATGTTTTCGATTTTTTTAAATCCTTGACGGGCCCAAGCAAAATATATTTTTTCTTAAAAAGGAGAGTGGAGCCTCGTTGGCTTCCAATTCACGGGCCTCCGCGCGCTGCCCTGCGTTGACTAGAGTCAACGGAGATATGGGCCGCTCGAATTTCGACTCAATGGTCCTATTTTGGGTTGGCTGACTAAGTTTTCCAAAGTTTGCTTAACCCAAAATAAAAGATTAGTATCTTTTGAAATGATTGTTTCAAATAAGTTAAACAAATATATTGTTCAATATTTTTAAAGTAAGGGTACTATGAAAAACTAGAAGTTAACTTGGTCAATTGATCATTGCATCTTCCGTTGTGACGATATTTTTTATGCATGACATCTCTACAAATGGAAATTAAGATTTTTTTATCATGAATATTAACCTAATTGATTTGAATCTGGCTGCAAATTTGCGGTACTTTCTTTTTGGATTCCGAAAATTCATATCACCCAACGCCATGTTGTTAAGGTGTATACCATGTGAAATAAGATTAAAAAAAAAACTCGTACAATATGATGTAAGAATGATGCCGAAAGTCCATATTTTTTAGGGAATTAGATCATTTTCAGATTTCTTTTATTTTTTTTCTTCAGCAATTTCCATTTTCATGGGTGGAAAAGTTACTATAGATCATACGACCCCCTCATAATTTAAAGTTGCCTATAATGTCTCATCCAGCATTTTTCCTACACGTGCACCCCTATATATTGCGGGTTTATGTCTACCTTAGTTGCACGTTAGTTCAGTTTATTGTATATAATATATTAAATTTTATTAAATTTAAATATAATTACAAAATAACTATAAAAAAAATATAATTAATTTCAAAGTAACAAAAATATGATTTGGAAAAATAGAAAAATTATTTTAAATTAAATATATATTTCATAAGAAATTAAAAATTACATTAAAATAAATAAAAATACATTAAAGTACACCATTAACTTATCCATACAGTTGCGATATTAACTTGTACTTAATATCTTATTTTTCAGGAAATAAGTATTTTTTTCGAGTAACCAAAGATTTCAACATCGATAAATTTGTGTGATATTTTATGACTTTAGTCTTTTTTACTGCTTGTTATTCTTTTATTTCTTCTTGCAATTTTATGATGACTAAACTACCATAAAATTAAAAAGTGAAACAAAGAATTAGTTACAAAATAATATATTCAAATCGATCGAATTATTAGTTACAAAATAACTAAGGAAATAATAACAATATAAAAAAAAATTGGATCATGGAAGCCTAGAAAATTCCCTAGCCTAAGGATTCTGGCGGGCCCCTTATCCCTCTAGTCTTAGCTTGCATGTAATTTGGAAGTTAGTTTAAGTTCAGAGAAGCATTGCTGTCATCGTAATCATGATGAATTACTACTAATTGGCGAATCTTATCAACCATCTTTTTTTTCGTCTTCTTATTTCACTCAAATATTTACTTAGCCTGTTGAAATTAGATTAATCATTTAGTTTTGTTTAGGATAAATATTAAAGAGCTATGTTAGGATTGGTTTTAACTTTTTAATATCCAGAATCAATCACCATATTATATAAAAAATATTTTATTTCAATAATAGCTATTTTATGTGTAAGATTTGAATTAGAGAACAACAACTAATTCATAAGATTTGAATTCGTTAACAACTAGATCTTTAAGTAATCAATTAAGACATTCATAGGTAAAAATATTTGACATAATAGTAAAAGACAGACTATTTGATAACTAATGATTCCTCTGGTAACCAGTAAAAAAAAATTCTGGAAACGGATTATACCCGATGAAATTTACCGGATGTTCTTCCAAATACACGATGACCATTTATTCCTAGTAAGTTTCATTTTTCTGCCAGCTAACTTATTGGAAATATATGCGAAAATAGTTGGAACCAATTCAACTAGACACGTATTTACAATAAGAGTTGAAAATGGAAATAAAATCTCCTTCCAATTTTCTTGTCTACGACCTGTAACTTAATTACGGATCCCGCGAACTGTCTCTTATTTCTAATTGAGTTTATTAGGATCTTTTAGACAACTTTAGTAGTCTCTATTATTAGGAATACACATTTTGAACCTATGATATAAAAACTCCCTCTCTATTATTACCGGGAGTTAAAATTCTGGCTACCCCACGTGGCAATTACATGGCACAAAATAAATCTTTCGTCTCTTCCACGTTCCTCTTACGAAGAGGTCGAGGGAGAATCAGGGGAGTAAAAGGTCGGCTTCGCTTGTAATAGTTATCTCGTCTATAAAACTAAGGAATGGCGTTTTGGCCCTAGGTGTAAGTTCTACAAGGTTGAATATGTGATTTTTGTAAAGACTCAACTTATAAAAAGGAGGTCGAATTGTTTGTTTACTGACCGAGCTTTCGATTTTTTAGTCTTTTCATGGTCGAAGAGAGAGATTTGATATTGAGAAAGATGAAGATGAACCTCGAAGAAGTGACTGACTTACTTCTTCTTTGCTGATTATTTTCCAATTTAATTCGTTTCTTTTACCTCCGAATATGGCTTGATGCCTACAATTGATTACTGTTTTAAAATATGGTTTTTGGTACGTGGATAAACTGAGTACGTACTCAAATTATTAAACCGCACGAAATAGACGTTTTTGCCAAAACCAAAAAACATGGGACGAAATTGAAAAAAAATCTACAGATCGGTATAATATGAAGGAAATGTCGATATTGCAAATATACGAAAAATCAAAAAAATGCACATGCTTTTTTTTAAAACAATACACATGCTGGTAGCACATGAAGAAAATGCCAGTATTGCATGAAAAATAAGCGCGGTCCACCCACCTTTCGCACCATAAAAAATTATTTTATTGAGTCTGAACCCAATGTGTTCCCTTTCGGTATGAACTAGATTTTGTATCTTCTTTGAGTCGTTCAATTCGACCAGGTTGGACAAGATTTTTTTTATCATTTTAACTAATATTCAATAATATAACATGATCCTCTAACATATAAAGTAACATTTTCAAATAGAAAAAGTACATATATGTATCTATTGTTTTATAATTTATAAAAAGAATGTGTGATTTTTTTTATCTCAAATTAGTTATTATGATTTACTTTCTCAGATATTTCCGAGTCTTGGGAAGTTCAAATATGTGCCCTGCCATATGGGTGTCCATGTTGATGCCACGTCTCCCAAAATGATGTCATTTTTGTTCGATATAGCGTTTTAAATATTTAAGTTAAGATGACATGGCAAAAGAAAAATTATCGAATTAATTCTCAATTCTAATTGTTTAAAAAATTCTAATTCCAGCGACATTTTCCAAGGATGGGAGTGACAATATTTATCCAAATACACATCATCTTAGATAGATAATTAAAGGTTTAAGTAAAATATAATTCAAATGAGAGATTAATTTGACATTTGATCATATGCCACATCATCTTAACTTAAACATATGAAATGCCACATTGGAAAGAATTGACAACATTTTGGCGGATGTGGCGCCAATATGGACACCTATGTTTCAGGACTCGAAAATATCTGAGATAAAAGTAAATATAAAGTTTGATTTGATAAATAAAAAATTATACAATCTTTTTCTAGAAATTGTGAAACCACATTATATTTATGTGTATATTTATGTTTTAAATAATAACATATATTTTTGCCTAATTAAAAAATTTGACAAACATTTGAAGGTCTTATTTTGTGATAAACTTGATTATTTAAAAAAATTGAAATCATCATTTATCTTCTGAGTTACCGTTGGTGATTGTCTCTTGAATAGATAGTAATTTTTCTAGTGTATGACCAACAAATTACATTAATAATTTTGGAGATATAAAAAAAGTTTATCTTATGTAATAATATCTAAAAAATAATTTTTAAATTTTAATATTATCACTTTAATTAAATTTTAACTACTTATGTACTTTTTTAGGCATATTAAGAAAAATTACCAAATGCACCTTAAAGAATTTCACAAGGATGAAAATACTCAAGAGAGTCCGAATAACAATTATTTAGATTGTAAAGTCAACATGTTAATACCCAAAGGATGAAAAGTTCACTGAAATTTGATTATCACGAGGGAGGCTCCATGCTTCTGAGCACGCCGAGGTGCATGCATTTTACCGAGATCAGTCGACATAAGTAACCTAATTATTGTTGCATAGAGAACACAAATTATTGAAGAGTACTCATTCATTTCTCACGTGTCATATATTGAGATAATAGTTTTAAGAAAAAAGTCTACTTTAGTACCCCTATAGTTTGACCTGTTCCCAAATAAACCCTTGTAGTTTAAGTGTTAATTCGAGTCCAACTTCATCCAATTTTCTCATTTGGGTCACCTTTGACCATTCAATTCAAAAATCCGAAGCTTGATTTTGCGATTCCGATGACGAAGACGTATGAAACTGGTATCCACACGTGGAGGACACTTCGGAGAGTCAACCAGATGACAATCGGCATTGAAAATGCTAGATTTGATCGGACCAAAACGAACAAAAATAAATTGAACCGGTCGGAGGTGACCCAAATGGGAAAATTGGACGAAGTTGAACTCGAATTAATACTTTTAAACCACAGGGACTTAGTTGGGAATAGACCAAACCACAGGGTACTAAAGTGGACTTTTTCCTAGTTTTAATCTATATAATTGTACAACAATACCAGTTATGGTTCGCTTTTCCAGAAGATAATAAACCTAAGTTAAAACAAATAGAGATTATTTTTACGTAAAAATGAAAGTTTATTGTGACTACAAAGGAAGGAAATCGCCAAAATCTATCAATCATATTGAAAATTATGGCAAGAAGATCAATCATAAATCAATTGGGATCTCGAATTTAATTAAATTAATTGGGTAATCCTCACTCAATTGAGAGATCAAATTAAAGATTCCCAAACGCCTATTGTCCTATCAATTCTGACGGCTACTTTCCAAATTGGCCACAATATCAATTACTTTCTATTGTATATCCGTGTAATTATGTAGTATAATTCATCCATTAAATGTATGTGTATATATATATAATTCTACTATGAATAAACAAGTTATCAAGTTATTCAATCCAATTTCCATTATATCATGGCACGAGAGCTTGATCAAATTAAATTAGAACACATCTATCCCTATGGAGAAAAATCCAATTCGAGCCAAAATTCAATTGAAGTTACAGCTGATTTCAACCCACGGAAGATCAATTTTGAAAGAATATATGAAATTGAACAAAACACATTATTAAGATAACCACAATGGCCTTCAATGATGATAATTCCACCCCCATCTACGGTAGCAGAGGGAATAAAGCAATCATAATCACCAACTTTCTCTAACAATAATTTTCCTAATGCCTTTGTTGTAGGATATAAAACTAATTCATCCTCATCCATAGAAAAAATTGCTCAGAAAGTGGTCCAGCATCTAAAGAGTGGAGGTGAAACCAACGTTTCTGAAACCAAAAATACGAAGATTCAAAATGAAGGTACACAATTAAATTCATTTATTGCTAATTATATTATCATGGAATATGCAATGAATACATTCAAATGTAACACTATTTCATGTGATGTCACTTGGATTGTTTATTCTAGTATAAATGAATACATGACAAACAATCCCACTTTGATTGAAAACTTCAAAAAGTCACAAAATCAATGTATTAGCATAGCCAATTGATCAAATATTACCATCGAGAGAAACGGTCTATCTCGCGTCTTCACAAAAGGACCAAAATTAGATTCCCTATAGATCAAAGTCTCTCCAATAGTCTCCTATCTGTTAATAAACTCATAAAATTCCTCAATTGTGTAGCAATTTTCTTTGTTGATACTATTGAATTTTAGGACTCTTCACCATGGAAGAAGATTGGTGAGGAAAAATTAATCTATGGTCTTTACATAATTATGCGCAATCCTATGACTCTCACAACTCGCAAGGATGAAACTTTGTTTGATCTATGATATTCTAGATTAGGGCATCCTAGCAATAAAGTTTTAGGAAAATTGTTTACTGATTTTACAATCTTGAACTTCAATGTCATAGTTGTTAGTATACTAAGAACTATTACATTTTATTTGCTTTATCTGAATTGAATAAGTGCACTTTGATGAGTGGTCTTTACCTATTATATCTTATGACGATTCAAATAGTTTGTGACCTTTAATGTTTACTATAGTAGAGACATATAGGTCTATTCACTTAGATAAAAAGGTAAAGTGTTTATGGCCTCCCAAAAACTTTACGAGCTGATTCAAACTCAATTTGATGCTAAGATTAGAATTTTAAAATTGATAATTGTATCGAATACAAAAAGAAATTTATAGACCTAGTTAAGAATCATGACATCATTCACCAAACCTCGTGTATTTATACTCCTTAGAAAAATGGAGTTACCGAGAGGAAAAACTATCATTTATTAGATGTTCCTTGTAAAATAATGTTTAAAATGCAGAAAGAAGTTTTGGAGTAATGTTGTGCTCATGACCAATCATGTGATCAATTATTTACCCAACAAGACTCTGCAAGGACATGCTCTATTAAAAGTTTTATTATAAAAGAACACAAATTTGGATTACTTGCGTGTTTTTGTTTGTATCTGCTTTATTCATGTTCTTATAGGTAAAGAGATAAGCTGGACAAGAGAGAAAAAATGCATATTTTTGCGCTACTCTAACACACAAATAGGATATAAATGTTTTAGTCTAAGTCTCGCTCAAATATTCATATCTAGAGATGTTCAGTTTATAGAACAAGAACCATTCTTTAAGATAATAGAAGAACAATCTACTCAGTGGGAGCCCTACTATAATAACAAATTATTGCATATTCATAACTCAGCCCCAACCATTAATTAAAGAGGTAAGTCTACACAAAAGTACATCAAAGCACCTGTAGAAAAATAGTATTAGTATACTTGCAGAAAATTAAAACAACATCTCTCCAAGCACTGATCGATGCAATAAAATTATTGGACACCAATACCATACTAATAAATTTACAACAAAGAAAGACTTAATAAGTTCTAGATCGAAGTGCAAGATCAATTACAGAAAGAGAAATTCAAATAAGGCCAAAATGCAGTAGATTAACTACCTAAAAAAAAAGGAGGCAGTCACCACTATGCAAAACAAACCCATTCCACCATTTGATGAATATAACTCTCAAGTAAAAGGTATAATCCAAAATTCAAATTTTAACTCAGATCTATATTACAACGTAAGAGATTTACTTAAATAGAATAAGTAAATAACAAATTAAAAGAGTACAAAATTTTCTTAAGATATTACCCAATTGAAGACCAGATTTTTTACACTCATACTAAATTCAAGTACAAAGCCTTAATAAACAGCTTAGATAATATCATAGAGCCTCAAAAATTTGTTAATGCTATCAAACAATGCTATGAAAGAAGAATTCAATATTTTAAAGAAAAATTAGACTTGGTCCACAGTTGACCTACCTCTAGTTAAGAAAGTAGTTGATTGTAAATGGGTATTTAAAATCAAACATAATATTGATGGCACATTTAAGGGGGATAAGATATGTCTAGTGGCAAAAGATTTTACTCAAACTCTTAACATAGATTATGGTGAAATCTTTGCAGTAGTGGCCAAGATAGCACCATACGCAACCAAGAATGACATAGAATAAATGGATGTAAAAAATGCATTGTTATAAGGTAGATTAAAAGAAGAAGTATACCTTTGGCCTCCTCCTAACAATCACCTTGGGCATGATATGATTGATTGAGTAGTGAGCTTACTAGTCTTGGTTTCTACAAATGCTACTCTCTCTCTAGCTTATTTATCTCTACTAGACAGCTAGGTAAAATTATAATACTTATTTATGTTGATGACATGCTTATTACATGCAACAATATGCATCTCATTAGCAAATTGAAGAAGAGGTTTGACATTAAGGATTTAGGCAAACTAAACTACTTCTTAGATATCTAATTTGCATATTCTTGTAAAAGTTCATTTATTAATCAAAGAATATATGCACTTGATCTCCTTAAATAGAGTAAGAAGATTGGGTTGACCCCTTTCAAGACACCAATTAAGCCAAATCTTAAGATTTCTATCCTCGATGGTAAATTAGACTCTGCCATTCACTAATTCCAGTGCATTATAGGAAAATTAATTTACTTGAAAATCACTTATATAACATATGATGCTAGTACTTGTAGTCAAGCAATGCATTCCTCTAAAGAAATTCATCTTAGTCTCATGGATCACCTATTACAATATATAAGAAGAAAAAGTATATTTTACTACTTGTGGTTTACCAATTTTGCGTTCAGACCATGTAGTTTTAATTTTATAATTTGATCCCTATAGTTTAAATATTTTTAGAGCATATACACCATCCTACTTAATATGATTTTTAAGCCAAAATAACACATAATTATTCGATTTAAAATATCATATTAATATCAAATCATGGTAATAACCATGCTCTGATACTAATTTGTTGGGATCGGTACATAATTATCAATTAATTATGTACTAATCTCATTTAATTAAATGACTAATATGTTAACTAAACTACACTGAGCGAGCACATGCACAAGTCTAGAACAACTACCATGAGTTATCGATCGAGTTGTGATCACAATCGAATGGATGCACAACTTGATTTTCACGATTGTTCTTAATTGAAAATCATATTAAGTGGGTATGGACTGTATTCTCTAAAAAAATTTAAAACTACATGAACCAAATTAAAAAATTAAAACCATACGGCATAAATGCAAAATCGATGAAACCACGGGTAGGTAAAGTGTACTTTTCCCTATCTAAAAAGATGTCTAGATAAATGTCTCTTATTACACAACCATAAACACTTTTTCAGTTTCTGTCTTTGCAGATGTTGATTGGGTCGACCAAGATGATCACCGAAAAATTCACAATTGGTATGTTCTCTTTGTTGGTGGTAATATAGTTCTCTAGAGTTCCAAGAAACAAAATATGGTGGCTCGATCCATTGTAGAGGCAAAATATCATATCATGGCTTCTATTGTGTGAAAACTCATCCGGGTACAAAGCTTACTAAGTGAGTTTCGAATCAAAGTTTGTTGTCCAATGAAGCTCCACTACAATACATCGCTTCAAATCTCGTATTTACTGAAAGGATCAAACACATTAAAATTGACTACAATTTTATCCGTGAAAAAAGTTCAAAAAGGTAGCACTACTACACCATACACCCCAAGTTATGAGCAAGCAACCGATGTGTTCACAAAATCACTTGGAAACAACCTCTTTCATCACCATCTTGTAAGTTGGGGATATGTGATATCTACTCCCCAATTTGAGAAAAAATATTCTGCACTCAATTTGAAGACCAAATAAAAAAATCCTCAACGTTATTGCCTTATAAAATCTAACGACTATTTCTGCAATTATCTATAAGATCAATTACTTGTATTGTGTATCCCTTTAATTGTGTAGCGTAATTAATCAATATTATATATATAAATGAAATTCTATTATAAATAAACAAACTATCAAGTTATTCAATCCAATTTCCATTATTTCAAAATTTTCCATATTCCGGTTGCTTTTACGTATTAGTGGATTGATGTATTCTAGGATAAATGACGTGTGGGGATGGAACTTCAACTATAGTTTCAGGCAATGGTTACAAATCTGTGGTATATCAAATGTGAATTAAATATTGACTACTCGTTTCGATATTTTTTTGGACCATATTGATCGACTATTAATTTCAATAAAATGACAAGCCTGTAAAACTAAAGATAAGTTTGACTTAGTAAATAGAGTCAAAAATTGAAAAATTATTAAAATATAATAATTTTTAGTAATTTTAAAGTTAGACTGAAATTTCTTTTTTTTTCAGGAAAAACTATAAAAGTTGAAAAGGGACAGATAACTTTAAAGTGGTTCGAGAGGAAAACAAATTTCTTCTTAATTTTCCTCTAAGACTCCATCGCTTACAAGTCAAAAAAATGATGAGATGCGCACCGCGACCCACGCAATAAGATTTCGTTTTGAGTCTCGACAGTCGACTGTCAGGAAGCTTCAGATAGCTGCTCACACTTCTATGTGATTGGTCAACGAAATTGAATGAACCTTGTTAAGGTTTTGTACCACGGTACCATATTTCAAAATTTACCAGCACACAAATATTGTGGTTACACCAAAAGCGTAACATCTTAGAATGTCTTTAATAATTTTTTGGAAAGGTAGATGTATATATTTCAAAAAGTGATATTACACCGGGATACAGAGAGTTGGCCTACTGACTAACGATTGAACAAGACCACAATCGCCTAGTCAAACAGTCTTTATATTTAGATTAATACCACATTTACTTTTTTGGGATGTAAATGTAAGTACTAGGAAATTCTACACTGCAACTTCATATTCTTAGTACCAGGGGATTTGACGTTGAGTCTGGATGTTAATAAATTACTTGTATTATCAATCAAATCTACCAATTAAAAGAATTAATACCACAATTATTTCTTTTTGGGTCCATGCCACTACCGTTCTAGTTCACTGGGAAAGGAAGCTGCGGAATGGGTATGAGCCTTGGAGGTGATAGGTGATACTGACGTTATGAACTACCAAATCTAATAGAGATCACAACCTTAACTCTCTTATTGGCTTTCTCGTTCCTATTTCTTTTATTGAACGTTGCCTTCTTTACCTTTGGAGTCTTGCAATTAAGGGATTA